>CM043016.1:43292289-43356031 GCA_023690525.1 Holotrichia oblita | reverse complement strand
AATTAGAATATTTAGTGACTTACTGTGTGTATGTAATATATTGTTATATAATTGTAAAAGTGAAAATAAAACATTATTCTTATTGACGAAATAATTCACGTTGATGTTAGCGCCATCTAATGCCCATCTGCCAAATTATTAGACCTGAAGAATGCGTAGTTTTCTCTTATACATTAGGGTGTACGTTTATATTGGAGCGATGATAAACGATAAACGCAGCGATAACAGCGAAGCGAAGGAAAACAAAACACCCGATTACCTATAGAGGGGATGCGAGCAAGTCTAAGCGTGCAGTCTAGCAGAGGACTAGAGCGATGATATATTTAAATTTATATTTCTTCGCTTTACTACGACGCTATGGATATAAACAAATTAATTAGTGAAGTGTTCATCAGAACATCTTTATGGGATCAACGTGATAAAAATCATCACAACCGGTTTATCTTAGATAAATTATGGGATGAAGTGGCATTCGAATTAAAACTAACACGTAAGCAGATATATACAATTTTTATTAAAGTTCGTTTTGATAGTTGTAACCGTCGTATTTAAGATTTTACCACAAGAAATCTAGAATATAGCGCTTAAAACTGTCACAAGGTGCGTCAACGTAGACGGATGAAATATCATGCGACTAAAAGGCAATTTTTTGTAAAACCACTACAAGGTATCATTTACAATAGGAAAATTTCCAAAGATTATAGTATTCCTTCGCAATCTTTTCAAAATCGTCTTTGGTTGGTACTTTCATATGAAGTTGAAGCCCATTCCATATATCGTTGACTGTTTCTTTCACAATTTTTGAAACTGTTGTTGTTTCTATACGAAATGAAAATGCCAAGCTTCTAAAGTATTACAGGTTACTATAATATATACATATAGTCTTTTTATTTTTAA
Source organism: Holotrichia oblita (assembly GCA_023690525.1). Taxonomy (NCBI): domain Eukaryota; kingdom Metazoa; phylum Arthropoda; class Insecta; order Coleoptera; family Scarabaeidae; genus Holotrichia; species Holotrichia oblita. The sequence goes on along the minus strand of CM043016.1, from coordinate 43,355,134 downwards.
GGACTAACGGTAAGAAACAAATGGAAAGCGTTAAGAGACAAATTTAGAACTACCCTGACTTCCATTCCAAAATCAAAATCAGGCGATGAAAGAACAGTTTCCTGTCAAGGTCGATGGACATATTTCGAAAGCCTTCTATTTCTAAAAGATCAATTTACTCCGAGAGCATCTACAGGAAACATTGCAGCAGACGCACATCTTAGTGCTTGTTTTGAACACCAGCAAGAAGAAATACAAGAAAATGTGGACGAAGTAGACAGTCAAGATGACGTATCCGCACATGTGGAAAGCAGTATTGCCGTTTCACCCGAAAGTAATTCAGATATAACATCACCGCATGCAACTCGACCTTCAAGCTCAGCATCAACAGAAAACTATTCACAGAATGTCACTAAAAGTAGAAAAAGGCATGGTTCGAAGGATGATATAGGCTCTGCTTTGTTCGAAATAGAAAGGAAGAAAATGTCTTTAGAAGAGAAGACGTCCAAAAAAGAGGAAAATGATGACTTGAATTTTTTTAAAAGTTTATTGCCTTATGTCAAACATTTATCCCCCTTTGACAAAATGGGATATCGTATGAAAATATTGGAAGTCACACAGAGTTTTATGCCACAAGACAATCAAACAAGAACAGCTTTCGGTAGAAGCACCATAAGTTTGGATCCTCTGAATAGTATAAACAATCGCACGACCAGATGCCAGAAAATTTAATATCGCAATCCATGTTTCAAACCCTATAGATATTTATCATTTTCACTTCTCTTTGTTTTAATTTATTTATTATAAACTATTTTCTTTAATAGTTTTTTTCAATAAATATTGTGTTATTGAGTGTTATCATTAACCGTTCCTCAGAATTGGCCTACATAGCAGTTGTACAGCGTTTTTTGTAAGTCCTCAGAAATATTAGATAAAATATAATCAAACGTCCCAGTTTGCATTCTCATATATTTATAGGTATATTCCTTAAATTTTTCGGGATGCTTTCTTAAGTCACTATATAAATGATTATATTCTCCCAATTCACACCGTCTAGCATTTATGGGATGGGCACACTATACTTGCGTTCTTTTCGTTAAGTTTAAAAAAAATACCAATGAACACTATTCGAAGAAAGCAATACTTCTTCCTCTGAATCACTCATGGTTACTGAACGCTAAACTGTATGAACGGATCTCCACTACAAACACATCAAAGAAAATTTTATTAGCATTGTTTTTATCGTGACTGGTTTCGTCGCGTTTATACCTCTTATCGTCGCTCCAACATAAACGTACCCTTACTTATACATCCATTTACAAATTACATTTTATTCAAATAACAGTGTGTTTCACTTTTCATGGGGACACCTAAATAACTTTTATTTTGAAAGCAATCAATATAAAATTTTTATCAGTTATGTAGGCCACGACAATGCATCTTTTCATATGAATAGAGTTTTTATAAAGTCAAAATCTAGCCAACTACGATTAAAATAAAAAGTAGCGTTTCAAGTCGGGTCATAGTAGCGATTAAGATAGAGCAAAAAAGTATTAAGAAAAGTTATTACAAATCACTCAAGAACTCCAAATACCAAATTTCTCTGAAAAATTTGTAATTTTACATTTTTCTCCATTTTTATGCCATCAGCAGATGATAATTTGTTATTGCAATAATAAGAGTGCCATGAAACAAGAAAACGATTCATCAGTTCAAACGTCAAACATCAAACGTCAATTCACTAAACAGTTTACTTCAGTTGCAACTATCGAACTTTGCTAAGCAATGGCCGATAGACATTTAAGTATTGCTGAAAAAGTAGAAATTATTCGAATTGTTGGTGACAATGTACGTTCTACCCGAGAGGCGGCTAGAGAGTTTAACGCGAGGCACCCTGAACGTCCACCCATCCGTCATCGAACAGTTGCATACTTGAATAATATTTTCAACACTACTGGGAATATTACTAAACCACGTCCACGAGGATTGAACAATCGAGAACACCATTTAGATGCAGTAATATTAGCAGCGTATCGTAATAATCCTCACACGAGTTTACGAGATATGGCTAGAAATTTAAATATCTCTTACTCTAAAATTTGGAGATGTCTCCGTCGTCACAAATCTGAAACCGTATAAGCCAAAATATTTACACACTCTTTTTTTACATGGAGATCTCCATAGAAGAATGGAGTATTGTCTATGGGCTCAAGGTAATTCAAATGACAGAGAATTTTTGAAAAAAATTATGTTTAGTGGGGGATGAAGCTACATTTACTACTAACGGTGTAGTTTCGTCCCAGAACTGTAGATACTGGCAACAGAAACCCAAACTGGGTCATCAACTGTAAAAGACAATATTCACAGAAAAATTAATGTGGTGCGGAATTTTAAATGCATCAAAGATCATTGGCCCGTTTTTCTTTTTTGACACGCTAAATGCAGAAAGGTTTTTACATTTTTAAATACTGAATTAATGGATGTGCTTGATGATTTACACCACTGGATGAGAGGCGGAGATTTGTACTTCCAGCTAGATGGATCCCCGGTTCATAACGCAAGAATAGTGCGAGCATGGTTAGACGAACTTTCCGTTAAGATGGATAGGTCGTAATAGCCCGTTAATAAGTGGGCTCTGGATCGCCTGACATTACACACTTGACTTTTTCCTTTGGGGAACTATTAAAAATGTTGTGTATGCATCAAGACCCTCAAAACATACAGGAACTGTGTCAGAGAATCCGACAAGCCTGCCGAGAAATTTCCCCAGAAATACTACGACGAGTTGTACTGAATCACAAAAGACGATTGGAAAAATGTATCCGTCTTCAAGGTGATCTAGTTGAAAAAGATCCTATTTAAAATATTGTTCGTTAAATTGTTGCTATATTTTGTTCTTTAATACTGAATAAAATTTGTGAATCGTTTTCTTGTTTCATGGCACTCTTATTATTGCAATAACAAATTATCATCTGCTGATGCATAAGGTAATGGAAAATCATAAAATTACAAATTTTTCAGAGAATTTGGTATTTGGAGTTCTTGAGTGATTTGTAATAACTTTTTCTTAATACTTTTGCTCTTATTCAATCGCTACTATGACCCGACTTGAAACGCTACTTTTTATTTTAATCGTAGTTAAGCTAGATTTTTGACTTTATAAAAACTCTATTCATATGAAAAGATGCATTGTCGTGGCCTACATAACTGATAAAAATTTTTATATTGATTGCTTTCAAAATAAAAAAGTTATTTAGGTGTCCCATGAAAAGTGAAACACACTGTTATTTGAATAAAATGTAATTTGTAAATGGATGTGTAAGGTACGTATGTTGGAGCGACGATAAGAGGTATAAACGCGACGAAACCAGTCACGATAAAAACAATGCTAATAAAATTTTCTTTGATGTGTTTGTAGTGGAGATCGTTCATACAGTTTAGCGTTCAGTAACCATGAATGATTCAGAGGAAGAAGTATTGCTTTCTTCGAATAGTGTTCATTGGTATTTTTTAAACTTAACGAAAAGAACGCAAGTATAGTGTCCCCATCCCATAAATGCTAGACGGTGAATTGGGAGAATATAATCATTTATATAAAGTGACTTAAGAAAGTATCCCGAAAAATTTCCGAAGGAATTTAATACCTATAAGTATATGAGAATGCAAACTGGGACGTTTGATTATATTTTATCTAATATTTCTGAGGACTTACAAAAACGCTGTACAACTGCTATGTAGGCCAATTCTGAGGAACGGTCAAAGAGGAACGGTTAATGATAATGACTCTTATCAACACATATTTTATTGAAAAACTATTAAAGAAAATAGTTTATAATAAATAAATTAAAACAAAGAGAAGTGAAAATGATAAATATCTATAGGGTTTGAAACATGGATTGCGATATTAAATTTTCTGGCATCTGGTCGTGCGATTGTTTATACTATTTAGAGGATGGAAACTTAGAAATGCTTCTACCGAAAGCTGTTCTTGTTTGATTGTCTTGTGGCATAAAACTCTTGTGAGTTATTTAGGTGTCCCCATGAAAAGTGAACACACTGTATATACAATAGACCCTCGACTATCCGGTCTCTGTACGATCCGGCAAGTTGGAAACATCAAGAAAATAAAATTTCCTCACGCCCTGCTAAAATTTTTCTATTAAATATTTAAATGGGGAAATTGTTGCGAAGTGAAGGACTGGACTCTCCGGGGTAACGGCAAAAATTATTGCTTCAGAGTTAGGGATCGGGAAAAGTACAGTTAGAGACTGGAAGAAAAATCGAGCAGAACTTGAAAAGTGGTGTGCCGTCCAAGGTAGTGGAAGTCGAATAAAAAGTAAGAAAAACGATGTTGAAGGTAAGCATAAAGAAGATGAGGAAGCCTTATTCTTATGGGAAGAACACGTAAGAGGAAAAGGTTTATCTATTACTGGACCTTTATTGCAGGGAATTGCTATTGCAATTTAAGAAATAGAAGGAAAAAGATTTAATTTACTCGAGTTGGATGGATGGCTTCCCAGGTGGAAAAAACGATTCGGTATTCGACAGATTACCATCAGTGCGGGGACTTTATCTGCTGACAAAGGACCTACCTCTCTTCAAAGTTGACGATCTTTCCAAGCTTATTGAAAAGGAATTTTCCAAGGAACGAGTCAGCATCTTGGCATGCAGTAATGCAATCGGACATCATAAGCTTAGGTTGACGTTAATAGAAAATCAAATAATCCTAGAGCTTTTAAAAACTGAAAAATCAGGAATCACTACCAGTATATTTCACATATAAAAAAGCATGGATGAATTCAGAAATCTTTAAAAATTGGTTCCAAAATGAATTCGTACCGACTGAAAAACATTTGCAAGACAACAATTTGCCGAGAAAAGCGTGTTACTACTTGACAACGCACCTTTGCATATCGCCACTGACGAACTCACACATTGGAGACATCAAAGAAAATAATATTCTTGTGATAAAAGTTGTTTCTCGTATAGTTCACGGATATACAAATACGGGATTGTTGTGAACTGAAACAGTCTGTTTTAACTACTCCGTCTAATACCTGAGTAGTAGTGATTGTGAAATATGTTAATCTTTGCTCGTTATTTTCAATCAGTTTCAGTATATCAGTGGACGTTGCTGTCGATTCGGACTATCTGGAGCGCTTGCTTGCAACAATAATTCGGTACCACAGTTGAAGGTCACGTGCACGATGGTGGCAGCAATTGACAGGCTGGATCATAATAAGGTCCTGGTTTTGATGGCATTCGAACTCTTTTTATTATCAATTGTCGGGACGCTCTTATCAAACCATTAACTTACTTATTTAATCAGTCGCTTGATGATGGTGTCTTCCCAGATGCATGGAAGATTACGCATGTCGTGCCTGTTTCATAAATCTAGCGACATATACGAGTGTTAAAAATTATAGACCTATCTCTATTCTAACAAGTTGTTTGAATCTATAGTCCCCAATCATTTATTTTTACACGTTCATAATTTATTAATTGAACAACACGGTTTTGTGATTGTGGTGTACAAGTCGATGCCGTGTATACCGACTTTGCTAATGCATTTGATAAAGTTAATCATGTTCTTCTGTTGAGGAATTGTATTCTGTCGGTGTGTACGGCAGTTCTATAGATAGCTCTCCTCTATATAACCAATCGATTACAAAATGTTTTATGTTTGCGGCTCCACGAACACTACCTTCGGATATTGGACGAAATCTAGTGCTATGCAAGAAATAATAATATTAAGTTTGTATGTAGTTATTGAATTGTACTTATGTTTTTTTTTTTTTTTTTTCTATATGCGATTGCTTTTTATTATTGGGTTTTCACGTAGTTCACCAGTAGGATATTTTTTAGTTTTATAGCTTAGTTTTATAGTCATTTCGTACATTTTTGTATATATTGTGTATTAGAGATCTGCTGTAATTGGGAAGTTGTCCTGTTGGCGGTCCATTAAAATTAAATAAATAAATAAAATAAAACTTCATGAAGAGCCAGAAACACTAAAAATAATATTACCATTCTGTTATTGTTGCCCATCACAGTTGTCACTCCACAATAGCAGATGTTTCTTTTGTGTGTCACCAGAATTTAAAAGGTTGAGGATAGATGCTACCTCATTACCTCCACATCCACTAACACCTTCATCCAGTCCGACAAATGTATCCGCAGATTGTAATAAGATAATTGCGACAGATAAAACATATCCGAAGGTAGGAACAAATAAAACTTGTTGGAGATCGAGTGAAATGCAGCATTTGTCATTACCATGAAGATTTTTTATCTTGTCCAATAAACATTTAAAAACAAACTAACACTTTCAACCCGACTTTGGCACTTATACCCTTTCAACATAAAAACTTTCTGGACATAGTTCTGAGCGCTATCTAATTTTACTTTATTAAAGTATAATAATACAATAACACGTGCAACCGCTGTGGGCACATTGGCGATTGCACTTATAACCGATTTAAACAAATATCTACAAAACTTCCATTCCACTCTTCAGTTGATTTAGGTACTGAGGTACTGAGATTCCTTTGTAGTTGGTATACTCTTAACTCTTTACTCTACAAATAAAACAGCAACTAATATGCAACACTTTTGCCTTCAGTAAGCGTATCAGGCTACTATATACAGTGTGTTTCATAAATATGAGGACTCCAGGATGTGATAGCATGTCCAAAAATTTGGAAAAAAGTTTCTATCAACTTACCTTCTAAAATGCACCATTTTCGAGATACATGGTGTTGAAATTTAATTAAAAAAAATCGTTTTGGAATATCCTCGGAACCGTTTATCTTAAAAAGAACAGCTTTTGTAACCATTTTCTACTTATAATAAGCTAAGTTGTGTGCTAGAAAAACAAATTAAGTCATAATTGGTGAAGATTTTGAAGAGGTAGTGGTTGTTTTTCTCCACAACTTCTACGCCACTGGAAAAAGTACGGTTTTGAGACGCCCATTTGAACCGCCAATGTATTCTACACAAAAAGGTACTGTTGGTCATGAGCTCCAAAGTTCACCGTTTTCGAGAAAAATCAACTTTCATGTTGTTAACGTTTGCTTTTCTTACTTGTTCTTAAGTTTTAGTAAAATAAAACTTTTATTTCAAAAAACTTACCATGTTTTTCAACATAATAGTTGATTTTTTCTCGAAAACGGTCAACTTTAAAGCTCATGACCAACAGTACCTTTTTTGTGTAGAAAACATTGGCGGTTCAAATGTACGTGTCAAAACCGTACTTTTTCCAGTGGCGTAGAAGTTGGGAGAAAAAAACAACCACCACCCCTTCAAAATCTTCAGCAATTTTTTTTTCTCCCACACAACTTAGCTTATTATAAGTAGAAAATGGTTACAAAAGCTGTTTTCTTTACGATAAACGGTTCCGGAGATATTTCCAAAAAACGATTTTTTTTTATTAAACTTCAACACCCTGTATCTCGAAAATGGTGCATTTTAGAGGGTAAGTTGATAGAAACTTTTTTCAAATTTTTGGACAAGGTATCACATCCTGAAGTCCTGCGCATATATTATGAAACACCCTATACATGGTCTTCCAGACACACTTTAATTCTTATCGATTTGACAGTTGACATATCATGTAGTAGCGCCATCTGTGACTGTAGAAATGGTAACCCCATGATACGTGTCATGGGGTTGCCATTTCCTTCTTCATTCAACAAATGTTTTATCCTGGACAAAATACACTGGTATAGCAAAATGTATGGCTTCTCTACTCAATTGATGGGCAACAATTGAAATATAAAAGCGATACAAATGCACTTTATTATATAAGAAACTAAAAAAAACTACGTGCAATGCAAACACTTTATTGTCTTTGTATTTATCACACTTATAGACCTATATGAGATTATTCTTAAAATATAAATAATTAGTTTCTTCGACGATTTTTTTCATTATAGTAATCGTGTCTTCTAATCTTGCCTCTGCTCTGTTTTGAATCTTACGCACAAGCGATGTATGAGGGGCTATAACTTTGACAAAATCTCTTCTATCCAATCTGTATAATTCAGATACCTCTACGGAAACAACTGATCCTACCCTGTTAACATTGGTTAACAGCGCTATTTCACCAAAATACGCACCGTCTTTCAGATGAACTACCTATTTACATATCAATTTTTTAAACCAAATCGAATGCAAACTAAAAAATAAAAACGCACCTCAGCTCCTTTGGAAGTGTATACCGCCACAGAACCAGTTAAAATAAAGTACATGCAATATCCAGGCGTGTCGTGTCGAAAAATGACATCGTTTATCATGAATACTTCGTACTTTAGATAGGATACGATTTTGACAAGGAGGAAAGATGGCAACTCGTTTAAAAAATCGACGTTTTGCACTAATTTCTTACAACTGTGAAGGATAACTTCCTGAAAAACAAATATTAAAAGTTTGTGCACAATCTAATACACGGCCTAACAAATTCATGAAATGTTTGTCATTGAAGCGATTGGGTATATAAAAGCAAAACACGTTTTAGGTTGGCGTTCATGATTTCCTCAATAAATCGTTCAATAAATTCATGATTTATATATAATTACCGTTCTTATAGTGCCAGTGAGACTTTCCAGAATATCCGCTTCACGGAAGAAATTTTTCTGATATCTGAATTCGTAATAGCACAGTATTCGCTTCTGTAATTGTTCGGGAAGCTTCTTGTGCCTCATGAACTCCTGTAACTGCCTTATATTTTCGGTGTATTTTATGTTTGCTGATCGTCTAGTAACGACTATTTTCATAATATAAGCTATAAATGGAAGCAAATTGTTGATTAGAACGAGAAATTATAAGAGGATTTGAAAATTTCAAACCATCTAACAAAACATTCGGAGGACAAGTTTCAAGGGAGTTCTCTAAGAATTACTCACCTATGATTACGATATTTATCACTTTGGATGTAACCCATATGAGTAGAATATACATGGAGGTTAATACGTTGACAGGTTGCAGGCCAAAATTAACGTTATTCATCATGACCAGGGCTCGCAAACAGTTTACGGCATAAGTTCGATAGAAATCTTTCATAATCGGATGGAAACGCCAATAGTACAGCGTTATCAATGTTAATTTCGACGAGACAGTCTCCACGAAGATAGTCGTGCACGTTACAATATGGACAAATAAACTGTAGCACATGATTATCATCGTTATGTTATACGCCGAGTAGTTAATGCGCATTTGCTGAAAAAGAGGACAAGAAAATTAAATTTTTATAAAGAGAATTTAATACTAAAGGTGATGACGACGTGATGAGAAGTCTTATATGATTGTTGCACTTACATCGGCAAAATTTTGACAATACTGCAAGAATGTGACCATTCTGACCAACTTTAACAAGCTACAGCATTTTAAAATATGCATGACAACTGGTCTGACGGACAATACTTCACTATAATTCAAAATGGAAGATAATATGTCAGGAACGAATAGAGTCTTACAGTAGTTACTGCAACAAAATATATATTATTAAATAATAGAATGGGATTTTACTAAAACATTTAACATTTTACATCAGCAATTGAAAGTTATTCAGAATCTAAATATTCTAAAAATTATGATCAATTTTCAGTCGATCTGTTTTAGAAACGATTGACATAATATACTTTTCATGACACCAGTTTAATAAAACTTGTCAGGTTTTTTCCAATTATTGACATTGTCATCGTAGAGAACGAGCAAAGGTGCTAAAGTAAGTGATTCGCGCAAGTTAGGTTATGTTAATTTGTAATATGAGAACAAAATTTATTTTGTAGATATAGTAATTTCTTTTACCGGAATAAAAGACTAGGAAAAATCTTGTAATCATGAAAGTATATTTAAATGCAATGAAATCGATGCAAGCGACATAGAATATGCCAGAAAAAGTTTTTTAAAACTCCAAAGAAATCTGTTCAAGACATAAAACTTTCACATCTATTGTTCATACATACACCTCATAGACGTAGAGAACAATACAAAGAAAATGCAAGAGAGCAGAAACATCTGCTCCAAGTTAAGTATATGTTTCGGAAAATAGACGGAAATAAGGTACAAGTTTGTCAGAAGAAGTGAAGAAATCAAAGAAAATCGTAGGTGAAATCACAAAGCTCATAAATTCGCCCATGAAAGAAAATCAATTATAGAGTTCATAGGAAAATTGAAAGCTACTGAGAGCCACTACAACCGCAAAAAATCTCAACGATTATACTTGCCTTCGCATCTCAGTATAAAAGCATTGTGGAAAATCTATATCTCTGAAAATGCTGACAAATTGGTCACCTATTCATTTTTCTGTAATATATTTTCAACAAATTTTAATATTAGGTTTGGTAGACCTGCCACTGATGTTTTAAACTTAAACATCAGCTGAAAAGAGTTAAACAACAAAATGGGGTAGTGGCTCCCATTATAACTCAATTAAGGGTTCATACTCTCCAAGCGAAACAGTTCCATCTATTCATGAAAAACGATTTAGAGAACACATTCTCTTACTGCTTTGATATGCAACCGATCCAACCATTGCCCAAACTACCAGTTTCACAAGCATACTACTTACGTCAGTTGTCGTTCTATAATACAATTTTTGCGTGACCGACCTGCAGTGTAAAACGCCAATATTTTACACCTGGTCTGAGAATGAGGCAAAAAGAGGAGCAAATGAAATTGCTTCTGCAGTAAAAGATTTCTTAATAAAGTTGGATATTCCAGAGAACTGTACACACCTACGATTTTTTGCGGGCGGTTGCGCAGGGCAAAACAAAAACTGTTACCTTGTTCATATGATGGCGCTGTGGTTATACCGTGAAGCCTCCAAAAATCTCTCTGATATTACTATTATCTTTCCAGTCAGAGGGCATTCCTATATGCCAGCAGATAGACTGTTTGGGCAAATTGAAAAGAAGTATAGAAAACGAGAAGAAATTTTATTGAAACAGGATTTCGAAAAAATACTTCAGGAAGTTGGAAAAGTTAGAAGTCTAAGTAAGGACTGGGTTCGGAAAAATATAAAGCAAATGAGTAATTCAAATTGCAGAAAGCTTAAGGGAATAAGTCAGATGAAAAGAATTCACATTAAACGAGCATCAAGCCCTAAGGGCAAAAAAGTATTAGTCAAAATGGAGGAGTAGAAATAATAATATTCTTCACTTTTTCTAACAAAACTTTTCTGATTTTTAGGTTCGAATCTATATTGAAAAGGAATATTACAATGGAGCATCTAATGTTGGAGAGGCTTCAGTTTGGTAACAACCTAAAATACGAAAAAATTCAAAATATAAAGGAATGACTTACTTGCTATGACGATAATTGGGAAAATTTGCCTGAGTTACAATTTTATAAAAATATCGTTTTATATCCTGAGAATAATAATGACATAGAATCCGACGATGAACTTTGTGAGTGTAACGAAGATGACTGTGGTGTAAAAGTATAGAATTTATCTACAGTACGTGCTTACATACATTTAATACTTGTTCAAAATGATATCTCTCCACTTATTTTAATTCAAAAGGAATTATCGCCAGTGATTCTGTTCAAACAGCATTTTCTTTTGTACTTATTCTATTCTAAGTTTTGAATAAAAAGCATTTTAAATAAAATCCGATTAGAGTTTATATTTACTGACCCTATAAGTCCTGGACACATGGATATTTTTATATCCAGACTTATTATTTCCGAATACCGTTTTTGTCGAAATTGCGTTTTGAAACTAGGCTCCCCAGATACAAACAAAAGTTAGAAATCGATAAATAATATTTTTTACATCCCAAAAAACGAAAGCCAACACTTTTCCGGTAGACGCAACAACTTTAGCTTTGATTTGAACTTGATTGGATCACAGTACTTAACCCACTGCTTTGACTGTTGTTTCGTTTCAGGTGTGTAATAGGGGTCGTCTATTGTCAGAAATCGTCAAACAAATTCACTCAATGTTCAGTTTCAGTTTGTTTAAATCAGCTATATGCGGCGTTGTCACGATTTTTTGACCTGCCATTGTGAGCTTCGTTCGCAATGCTTATCCTTGCTCGAATTCGTTAACCCAGCGGCAAACTGTGGCATACGATAAAATACCATCACCCAACGTATTTATCATATCATTATGACTTTCGTTTGTCGACAATTTTTCTTTAGAAGACATTTAATCTCAGCGTAATGTTTGCTCTTCTCCATTTTCACGAAAGATTGTGGACTAACTGCGCCTCTCAATACAGCGAAAACAAAACTATGGAGTGGGCCATCTAACGTTTGGAATTGCAATTATCGGTTACGTTGATTTTGACATATAGAATGACATTTATGAATTGACAGAAAATCATGTTTGACATTTTCAAAATCGGGACGCATTTTAAATAACCATTGTAACCACGAATGCAATTGCAGCACTGCAAAAAGTTCGGCTGAGTTGAACTTTTTGCGTTTTTTTAATAAAGAGAGCAATAGCTTTTGTTACATCTTTTTCTAAACATAATCGGTCATGAGCAAACATCAAATACAAATAGTCTTGATATAGTATGGATACTATAGCCAGGACATGTATAATTGCATATTTGTACTACATATTTGTAAACATAAAAAACGAAAGATAAAACGTAACTACAAATATTGTGTACGGCCAATAAATAAACGCAGAAGTGTGTAAGGGAACGCGATAATTTCAATTATTTTATTTTTCAAGCGCATTGACATAATAAGGAAGACAAGTACTTATTATAACTATATATTAAGAAATGTTATTTTATTTTAGTTAATTCAATGCACCTATCTGTATATATTCCGTGATTGTATATGAATGTCCCTATATTAAAAGTTCGTACTGGGATAGGCCAGCACGTAGCCAATAAATAAAATACTGGTAAAAGAATAAACAAGAAAGGACACGCCCGAAGCCCCAAGACAAAGCGAAGAGAGAAGCGGACATATGGTGGAACGAAACAGTGTCAGCGAGCGTACGCGAAGAAAGAAGTAACGTAAAGGTATTTGGCCATAAAGTTATTATTTCACATTAACACGAGCTCGTAGCAAATAAAATTATTAACTATTATTCTATATAAAATTTGCTGTTGTTGTTTGTTTAAATTCATGTCTATTTAGCTCCGTTGTTGGTTCGTTAGTAATATAATCGCGTAGTTGTTAGATTAAATTAAGAAAGATGCATACAATATTAAGATTTCGTTTAATATGTTCTAATTTTGTATCTATATATACATTCATTCGTTTTATTTAATATATTTGTTATTTGTTGATTTGATGCCTTTTCATTTATTCAGCAACAGATCAGATTGCGTATTTTTTTGTTATTATTTATTGCTAAAACATTATAAATCCTCCATTTATCGCACGCACCTGAGAGCGTATAAAGAAAGAAAATCTGTAAAGTAAGTATCTGTTTTCTTTATTACGTTAGAGCGATTTCGACCGACATTTTGCTAGTCAGGGGAATCAGTTTCTTTATTTCGGTATCAGCAACGTCCGTCGTTGTGGGTTTCATAAGGGAATTTGTTCATATACCGTGGCGCCCAAGATTATAAACACATATTGGCACAAATTAAGACCATTTCATCACAATATAGCGCACAAATAAGCCAGCGTTCTTTTACAAGTGAACAAGGTGATGGAGAACATTTAATGAAAGAACTTTATACAGAGTGTAAGGACATCTTTCACACATATTTTGGAATGTCTACCAAACAATTTGAAGATCTGTTAGAAACAATTGGGCCAAAAATTAAAAAATTGCATTCGGTACGTGAACGTATTTCACCCTAAGTTAGATTTACCATAACGTTAAGGTATATCAATTCAACACGGTACTAGATTTTCCACAAAAATACAGAACCTGCAATAGATGATATAATAGTTATTTACTATACAAGTGTTAAAAGTGCGATTTTATTTCACGAGTAAAAATTTGCAACACAAGCGTCAACGAGTCTCGCAATTTACGAGTGCGTTACGATGACTGGCACGTCTGACTTGTGATACATTTTATTTTTGAGATAAAATGTCAAAAAATTTTGTAGAAATCCTAATTCATTTAATTAAATATAAACAGTTGTATAAAAAATAGTGTACGATACACGTGTTAAAAATGCTATTTTATTTCACTCGTAAATTGCGACACGAGCGTTAGCGAACCTTTTACTCGTGAAATAAAATCGCACTTTTAACACTTGTACCGTAAATAACTATTATCTATACTTACAAAGTTATACTCACCTCATTCATATTCATAGATGGGATAAGGCCGAATTAGTAAAGATATACCAAACTATGACTTATTATGTATACTTATAACTCAACCGTTGATTGAAGGAATACGTAAAAGATGTGCAAGCTATGACAGTTGACAGATCTGTCATAGGTTGTGCATCTTTATGTATTCCTTCAATCAACAACTTTACGACAAGCATGTTTTGCTGCTATGACGCAAAAAGTACGACGCATTCATGAAAACACAACTTCTTTGTTTTCTATGCGGTGTTGCAGCAACGCAAAACGCACGACGCATGCATGGAAACCTGCCTTTACGCTTGACCAAAAATAGGAAGTAGTGAAAACTTACATTTAAAATGGTGAGTCTTCAACCCAAATTGTAATAAGGCCTACATTTATTAAAAAACAACCCGTTCACGTTCTCGTCCACTGCGCTCAACCGAAAACATTGCTGCTGTTGCTCACAGTGTGCGTGAAAATCCATGAATATCAACTCGTCTCTTCTCTGAGGAAAATTTTGCATAAACACCTCGGTATGAAGGCTTACTAAGATCAATTAATTCATTAACTAAAGCGGCATGGCCATCTAAAGCGTTTTTGGTTCACCCAATGAGCTAGAGATCGCTTGGCCGAAGATTTTACCAAAAAATTATTTTTTCAGATGAAGCCCATTTGCACATCGGACGCTATGTCAATAAGCAAAATTGCCGCATTTTTGGATCAGAAAATCCTAACACCATCTTTAAGAAACCGATACACTCAAAGCAAGTGACTGTTTGATGTGTATTTTGTCACGGTGGCATCACTTCTTCCAAAATTCTTCGAAAATGACCAGGAAGTTGCCGTTACAGTCAATGTCGACCGTTAACATGCTATGCTCAACGAATTTTTGTTTCCATAAATTGAAAAGGATGACATGGATAACGTTTGGTTTCAACAGAACGGCGCTACTTGCCACATAGCCAAAGTAACAATTAAACTTTTGGGCACCGTCGATTCGGACTATCTGGAGCGCTTTGCTTGCAACAATAATGCGGTACCACAGTTGAAGGTCACGTGCACGATGGTGGCAGCAATTGACAGGCTGGATCCTAATAAGGGTCCTGGTTTTGATGGCATTCCGAACTCTTTTATTATCAATTGTCGGGACGCTCTTATCAAACCATTAACTTACTTATTTAATCAGTCGCTTGATGATGGTGTCTTCCCAGATGCATGGAAGATTACGCATGTCGTGCCTGTTTTTAAATCTAGCGACAATACGAGTGTTAAAAATTATAGACCTATCTCTATTCTAACAAGTTGTTTGAATCTATAGTCCCCAATCATTTATTTTTACACGTTCATAATTTATTAATCGGTGAACAACACGGTTTTGTGATTGTGGTGTACAAGTCGATGCCGTGTATACCGACTTTGCTAATGCATTTGATAAAGTTAATCATGTTCTTCTGTTGAGGAAATTGTATTCTGTCGGTGTGTACGGCAACCTCTATAGATAGCTCTCCTCCTATATAACCAATCGATTACAAAATGTTTTGCGTTTGCGGCTCCACGAACACTACCTTCGGATATTGGACGAAATCTAGTGCTATGCAAGAAATAATAATATTAAGTTTGTATGTAGTTATTGAATTGTACTTATGTTTTTTTTTTCTCTTTTTTCTATATGCGATTGCTTTTTATTATTGGGTTTTCACGTAGTTCACCAGTAGGATATTTTTTAGTTTTATAGCTTAGTTTTATAGTCATTTCGTACATTTTTGTATATATTGTGTATTAGAGATCTGCTGTAATTGGGAAGTTGTCCTGTTGGCGGTCCATTAAAATTAAATAAATAAATAAAATAAAACTTCATGAAGAGCCAGAAACACTAAAAATAATATTACCATTCTGTTATTGTTTTGCCCATCACAGTTGTCACTCCACAATAGCAGATGTTTCTTTTGTGTGTCACCAGAATTTAAAAGGTTGAGGATAGATGCTACCTCATTACCTCCACATCCACTAACACCTTCATCCAGTCCGACAAATGTATCCGCAGATTGTAATAAGATAATTGCGACAGATAAAACATATCCGAAGGTAGGAACAAATAAAACTTGTTGGAGATCGAGTGAAATGCAGCATTTGTCATTACCATGAAGATTTTTTATCTTGTCCAATAAACATTTAAAAACAAACTAACACTTCCAACCCGACTTTGGCACTTATACCCTTTCAACATAAAAACTTTCTGGACATAGTTCTGAGCGCTATCTAATTTTACTTTATTAAAGTATAATAATACAATAACACGTGCAACCGCTGTGGGCACATTGGCGATTGCACTTATAACCGATTTAAACAAATATCTACAAAACTTCCATTCCACTCTTCAGTTGATTTAGGTACTGAGGTACTGAGATTCCTTGTAGTTGGTATACTCTTAACTCTTTACTCTACAAATAAAACAGCAACTAATATGCAACACTTTTGCCTTCAGTAAGCGTATCAGGCTACTATACAGTGTGTTTCATAATATATGCGCAGGACTTCAGGATGTGATAGCATGTCCAAAAATTTGGAAAATAGTCTATCAACTTACCTTCTAAAATGCACCATTTTCGAGATACATGGTGTTGAAATTTAATAAAAAAAATCGTTTTTTGGAATATCTCCGGAACCGTTTATCGTAAAAAGAACAGCTTTTGTAACCATTTTCTACTTATAATAAGCTAAGTTGTGTGCTAGAAAAAACAAATTAAGTCATAATTGGTGAAGATTTTGAAGGGGTAGTGGTTGTTTTTCTCCACAACTTCTACGCCACTGGAAAAAGTACGGTTTTGAGACGCCCATTTGAACCGCCAATGTATTCTACACAAAAAGGTACTGTTGGTCATGAGCTCCAAAGTTCACCGTTTTCGAGAAAAATCAACTTTCATGTTGTTAACGTTTGCTTTTCTTACTTGTTCTTAAGTTTTAGTAAAATAAAACTTTTATTTCAAAAAACTTACCATGTTTTTCAACATAATAGTTGATTTTTCTCGAAAACGGTCAACTTTAAAGCTCATGACCAACAGTACCTTTTTTGTGTAGAAAACATTGGCGGTTCAAATGTACGTGTCAAAACCGTACTTTTTCCAGTGGCGTAGAAGTTGGGGAGAAAAACAACCACCACCCCTTCAAAATCTTCAGCAATTTTTTTTTCTCCCACACAACTTAGCTTATTATAAGTAGAAAATGGTTACAAAAGCTGTTTTCTTTACGATAAACGGTTCCGGAGATATTTCCAAAAAACGATTTTTTTATTAAACTTCAACACCCTGTATCTCGAAAATGGTGCATTTTAGAGGGTAAGTTGATAGAAACTTTTTTTCAAATTTTTGGACAAGGTATCACATCCTGAAGTCCTGCGCATATATTATGAAACACCCTATACATGGTCTTCCAGACACACTTTAATTCTTATCGATTTGACAGTTGACATATCATGTAGTAGCGCCATCTGTGACTGTAGAAATGGTAACCCCATGATACGTGTCATGGGGTTGCCATTTCCTTCTTCATTCAACAAATGTTTTATCCTGGACAAAATACACTGGTATAGCAAAATGTATGGCTTCTCTACTCAATTGATGGGCAACAATTGAAATATAAAAGCGATACAAATGCACTTTATTATATAAGAAACTAAAAAAAACTACGTGCAATGCAAACACTTTATTGTCTTTGTATTTATCACACTTATAGACCTATATGAGATTATTCTTAAAATATAAATAATTAGTTTCTTCGACGATTTTTTTTCATTATAGTAATCGTGTCTTCTAATCTTGCCTCTGCTCTGTTTTGAATCTTACGCACAAGCGATGTATGAGGGGCTATAACTTTGACAAAATCTCTTCTATCCAATCTGTATAATTCAGATACCTCTACGGAAACAACTGATCCTACCCTGTTAACATTGGTTAACAGCGCTATTTCACCAAAATACGCACCGTCTTTCAGATGAACTACCTATTTACATATCAATTTTTTTAAACCAAATCGAATGCAAACTAAAAAATAAAAACGCACCTCAGCTCCTTTGGAAGTGTATACCGCCACAGAACCAGTTAAAATAAAGTACATGCAATATCCAGGCGTGTCGTGTCGAAAAATGACATCGTTTATCATGAATACTTCGTACTTTAGATAGGATACGATTTTGACAAGGAGGAAAGATGGCAACTCGTTTAAAAAATCGACGTTTTGCACTAATTTCTTACAACTGTGAAGGATAACTTCCTGAAAAACAAATATTAAAAGTTTGTGCACAATCTAATACACGGCCTAACAAATTCATGAAATGTTTGTCATTGAAGCGATTGGGCATATAAAAGCAAAACACGTTTTAGGTTGGCGTTCATGATTTCCTCAATAAATCGTTCAATAAATTCGTGATTTATATATAATTACCGTTCTTATAGTGCCAGTGAGACTTTCCAGAATATCCGCTTCGCGGAAGAAATTTTTCTGATATCTGAATTCGTAATAGCACAGTATTCGCTTCTGTAATTGTTCGGGAAGCTTCTTGTGCCTCATGAACTCCTGTAACTGCCTTATATTTTCGGTGTATTTTATGTTTGCTGATCGTCTAGTAACGACTATTTTCATAATATAAGCTATGCATGGAAGCAAATTGTTGATTAGAACGAGAAATTATAAGAGGATTTGAAAATTTCAAACCATCTAACAAAACATTCGGAGGACAAGTTTCAAGGGAGTTCTCTAAGAATTACTCACCTATGATTACGATATTTATCACTTTGGATGTAACCCATATGAGTAGAATATACATGGAGGTTAATACGTTGACAGGTTGCAGGCCAAAATTAACGTTATTCATCATGACCAGGGCTCGCAAACAGTTTACGGCATAAGTTCGATAGAAATCTTTCATAATCGGATGGAAACGCCAATAGTACAGCGTTATCAATGTTAATTTCGACGAGACAGTCTCCACGAAGATAGTCGTGCACGTTACAATATGGACAAATAAACTGTAGCACATGATTATCATCGTTATGTTATAGGCCGAGTAGTTAATGCGCATTTGCTAAAAAAGAAGACAAGAAAATTAAATTTTTATAAAGAGAATTTAATACTAAAGGTGATGACGTGATGAGAAGTCTTATATGATTGTTGCACTTACATCGGCAAAATTTTGACAATACTGCAAGAATGTGACCATTCTGACCAACTTTAACAAGCTACAGCATTTCAAAATATGCATGACAACTGGCCTGACGGACAATACTTCACTATAATTCAAAATGGAAGATAATATGTCAGGAACGAATAGAGTCTTACAGTAGTTACTGCAACAAAATATATATTATTAAATAATAGAATGGGAGTTTACTAAAATATTTAACATTTTACATCAGCAATTGAAAGTTGTTCAGAATCTAAAAATTCTAAAAATTATGATCAATTTTCAGTCGATCTGTTTTAGAAACGATTGACTAGTGTATCTTTCATGACACCAGTTTAATAAAACTTATCAGGTTTTTTCCAATTATTGACATTGTCATCGTACAGAACGAGCAAAGGTGCTAAAGTAAGTGATTCGCGCAAGTTAGGTTATGTTAATTTGTAATAAGAGAACAAAATTTATTTTATAGATATAGTAACTTCTTTTACCGGAATAGAAGACTGGGAAAAATCTTGTAATCATGAAAGTATATTTAAATGCAATGAAATCGATGCAACCGACATAGAATATGCCAGAAAAAAGTTTTTTAAAACTCCAAAGAAATCTGTTCAAGACATAAAACTTTCACATCTATTGTTCATACATACACCTCATAGACGTCGAGAACAATACAAAGAAAATGCAAGAGAGCAGAAACATCTGCTCCAAGTTAAGTATATGTTTCGCAAAGTAGACGGAATGAAGGTACAAGTTTGTCAAAAGAAGCGAAGAAATCAAAGAAAATCGTAGGTGAAATCACAAAGCTCATAAATTCGCCTATGAAAGAAAATCAATTATAGAGTTCATAGGAAAATTGAAAGCTACTGAGAGCCACTACAACCGCAATAAATCTCAACAGTTATACTTGCCTTCGTATCTCAGTATAAAAGCATTGCGGAAAATCTATATCTCTGTAAATGCTAACAAAAGTTGGCCACCTATTCATTTTCCTCTAATATATTTTTAACAAATTTTAATATTGGGTTTGGGAGACCTGCCACTGTTGTTTTAAACATAAACATCAGCTGAAAAGAGTTAAACAACAAAATGGGGTAGTGGCTCCCATTTTAACTCAATTGAGGGTTCATACTCTCCAAGCGAAACAGTTCCATCTATTCATGAAAAACGATTTAGAGAACACATTCTTTTACTGCTTTGATATGCAACCGATCCAACCATTGCCCAAACTACCAGTTTCACAAGCATACTACTTACGTCAGTTGTCGTTCTATAATACAATTTTTGCGTGACCGACCTGCAGTGTAAAACGCCAATATTTTACACCTGGTCTGAGAATGAGGCAAAAAGAGGAGCAAATGAAATTGCTTCTGCAGTAAAAGATTTCTTAATAAAGTTGGATATTCCAGAGAACTGTACACACCTACGATTTTTTGCGGGCGGTTGCGCAGGGCAAAACAAAAACTGTTACCTTGTTCATATGATGGCCCTGTGGTTATACCGTGAAGCCTCCAAAAATCTCTCTGATATTACTATTACCTTTCCAGTCAGGGAGCATTTCTATATGCCATATGCCAGCAGATAGACTGTTTGAGCAAATTGATAAGAAGTATAGAAAACGGGAAGAAATTTTATTGAAACAGGATTACGAAAAAATACTCCAGAGGCGTTTTCGAAATGTAATCCAAACAACCCAATCCGATCGCTAATATCACGTGACAGATTACACGTATTTTCGAACGCTAAGATCACAACACAGATTGCTATACGCTACATAACCTAAAAGTGTTGTATGGTGTGGTGTCGTTTTATCTCAGATTGTATTAATTTATGTCGACAAAGTAGAATGGCAATGATAGACAATTTTGGATTTTGGTTATGGATGGTTTATAGATCACAGTCACTTTTGCCGATCCGTCTCCAACTATATCAGCTGTGTTTACATCGTGTATATAAACAAACGATTCCTACGATATCCACCAATATCTACATTGCGCATGCGGATCCTTACTTACCCTGCTCCGCTAGCAGGGTAACTTTACAGTGATCCGGATTGCTGATCGATTCACATTTTCAAACAAGGTTACACTTACCGGATTACATAAACGAACGGCTGGATCGCTATCTGACGTAACCTGATCACATTTTCGAAAACACCTCAGGAAGGCAAAGTTAGAAGTCTAAATAAGGACTGGGTTTGGAAAAATGTAAAGCAAATGAGTGATTCAAATTGCAGAAAGCTTAAGGAAATAAGTCAGATGAAAAGAATTCACATTAAACAAACATCAGGCCCTAAGGGCAAAAAAGTATTAGTCAAAATGGAGGAGTAGAAATAATGTAGTAGTAGAAATAATGATATTACAGCAATTAAGACGCTCCGTATATTTGTATGTTGATAGTAGGTGAAACAATTAATACGGCTAAACAGTTGAGCAATTTATTGGTGAAATACCAGTTACACAATAACGACGTTTCGATGAAACTCTATCATCTTCTTCGGGCTGTTTCTACAGTTGAACAAGAAATCAATGTGGTGAGATGTCTTCATGAGTTTAACCGTTGTCTTTTCCCAGAGCCAAAGTGATATTACAGCAATTAAGACGCTCCGTATATTTGTATGTTGATAGTAGGTGAAACAATTTTAGTTTAGCCGTATTAATTGTTTCACCTACTATCAACATACAAATATACGGAGCGTCTTAATTGCTGTAATATCACTTTGGCTCAAATTTATGATGACGAACACCAATGGTTACCTTAATATCAAGAAGAAATACGGAAAAGAAGTACTAGATGATGTCAGACTCTGGGAAAAGACAACGGTTAAACTCATAAAGACATCTCACCACATTGATTTCTTGTTCAACTGTAGAATCAGCCCGAAGAAGATGATAGAGTTTCATCGAAACGTCGTTATTGTGTAACTGGTATTTCACCAATAAATTGCTCAACTGTTTAGCCGTATTAATTGTTTCACCTACTATCAACATAGAAATAATGATATTGTTCACTTCTTTTCTGATTTTTAGGTTCGAATCTATATTGAAAAGGAATATTACAATGGAGCATCTAATGTTGGAGGGGCTTCAGTTTGGTAACAACCTAAAATACGAAAAAATTCAAAATATAAAGGAATGACTTACTTGCTACAACGATAACTGGGAAAATTTACTAGACTTACAATTTTATAAAAATATCGCTTTATATCCTGAGAATTAATAATGACATAGAATCCGACGATGAACTTTGTGAGTGTAACGAAGATGACTGTAGTGTAAAAGTATAGAATTTATCTACAGTATTATACATACGTCCTTACATACATCTAATACTTGTTCAAAATGATATCTCTCCACTTATTTTAATTCAAAAGGAATTATCGCCAGTGATTCTGTTCAAACAGCATTTTCTTTTGTACTTATTCTATTCTAAGTTTTGAATAAAAAGCATTTTAAATAAAATCCGATTAGAGTTTATATTTACTGACCCTATAAGTCCTGGACACATGGATATTTTTATATCCAGACTTATTATTTCCGAATACCGTTTTTGTCGAAATTGCGTTTTGAAACTAGGCTCCCCAGATACAAACAAAAGTTAGAAATCGATAAATAATATTTTTTTTACATCCCAAAAAACGAAAGCCAACACTTTTGATTTGAACTTGATTGGATCACAGTACTTAACCCACTGCTTTGACTGTTGTTTCGTTTCAGGTGTGTAATAGGGGTCGTCTATTGTCAGAAATCGTCAAACAAATTCACTCAATGTTCAGTTTCAGTTTGTTTAAATCAGCTATATGCGGCGTTGTCACGATTTTTTGACCTGCCATTGCGAGCTTCGTTCGCAATGCTTATCCTTGCTCTCTCGAATTCGTTAACCCAGCGGCAAACTGTGGCATACGATAAAATACCATCACCCAACGTATTTATCATGTCATCATGAATTTCGTTTGTCGACAATTTTTCTTTAGAAGACATTTAATCTCAGCATAATGTTTGCTCTTCTCCATTTTCACGAAAGATTGTGGACTAACTGCGCCTCTCAATACAGCGAAAACAAAACTATGGAGTGGGCCATCTAACGTTTGGAATTGCAATTATCGGTTACGTTGATTTTGACATATAGAATGACATTTACGAATTGACAGAAAATCATGTTTGACATTTTCAAAATCGCGACGCTTGGGTCATTTTAAGTAACCATTATAACCACGAATGCAATTGCAGCACTGCAAAAAGTTGGCCTGAGTTGAACTTTTTGCGTTTTTTTAATAAAGAGAGCAATAGCTTTTGTTACATCTTTTTCTAAACATAATCTGTCATCAGCAAACATCAAATACAAATAGTCTTGATATAGTATGGATACTATAGCCAGGACATGTATAATTGCATATTTGTACTACATATTTGTAAACATAAAAACGAAAGATAAAACGTAACTACAAATATTGTGTACGGCCAATAAATAAACGCAGAAGTGAACAAGGTGATGGAGAACATTTAATTAATAGTTATTTACGAACCAAGTGCGTAAAAATCATATTTCGCGAATGAGTGACCAGTACGAATTCGCGAAATGTTTCACCCACGAAGTTTGTACAATATTTTTTGTACGAGAACTATAATAATAATACATATTGTTAAATACGTTATCGTTTATGACACACTACTAATCTCTTGATATTAATTTAAAAAAATTTGAGTTAGCAGTATTGATTATTTGAAGTGACATTTAATTTAAAATTATCAAATTCCAAATGGTAATTTATATAATATTTGTTGCTGTTCTGACATTGAATTACATACCTTCCAAATATAACAATTTCTATTTCATTTCCTTTTATTTTCATAGAAAACCAACGAACTGGGTAGCATATTATTAAGGTTAGTGATTTATGATTTTAAAATGTCACTAAATTAATCAAGTTCCAGAAAGTACCAACTTTACTTTTACGCACTCGTGTTTAAAGTGACTTTTTACGCACACGCACGCAAATTGAATCGTGAAATGAGTTTTATTTCACTCGTAAATTGCGACACTCGCGAACGCTCGTTTCGCAAACTTTTAACTCGTGAAATAAAATCGCACTTTTAACACTTGTATCGTAAATAGTATCACTTTTCCTCCGTATAAAATAATATACTATTATCTATACTTAAAAAGTTATACTCACCTCATTCATATTTATAGATGAGATTAGGCCGAAATTAGTAGAGATATACCAAATTATTAAAACTATGACTTATTATGTATACTTGTAACTCAACCATTGATTGAAAGAATACGTGAAAGATGTGCAACCTATGATAGTTGATAGATCTGTCATAGGTTGTGCATATTTATGTATTCCTTCAATCAACGACTTTACGACAAGCATATCTTGCTGCTATGACGCAAAAAGTACGACGCATTCATGAAAACACAACTTCGTTGTTTTCTATGCGGTGCAGCGACGCATGACGAACGCATGGAAACCTGCCCAAAGGCACACTACGCTTTATCAAAAATGGGAAGTAGTGAAAACTTACATTTAAAATGGTGAGTCTTCAACCCAAATTGTAATAAATGTAGGTGTTCAACTCAGTTTGTGGATCAATTCGTAAAGGGAGTTCGTGAAATTGGATCATTGTTGGAAAAAACAACCCGTTCACGTTCTCGTCCACTGCGCTCAGCCGAAAACATTGCTGCTGTTGCTTACAGTGTGCGTGAAAATCCATGAATATCAACTCGTCATCGTTCTCAGGAACCGAATATTTTTCGCACTTCTCTGAGGAAAATTTTGCATAAGCACCTCGGTATGAAGGCTTACTAAGATCAATTAATTCATGAACTAAAGCATCATGGCCATCTAAAGCGTTTTTGGTTCACCCAGTGAGCTAGAGATCGCTTGGCCGAAGATTTTACCAAAAAATTATCTTTTCAGATGAAGCCCATTTGCACATCGGAAGCTATGTCAATAAGCAAAATTGCCACATTTGTGAATCAGAAAATCCAAACACCATCTTTAAGAAGCCGATACACTCAAAACAAGTGGCTGTTTGATGTGTATTTTGTCACGGTGGCATCACTTCTTCCAAAATTCTTCGAAAATGACCAGGAAGTTGCCGTTACAGTCAATGTCGACCGTTAACATGCTATACTCAACGAATTTTTGTTTCCATAAATTGAAAAGGATGACATGGATAACGTTTGGTTTCAACAGAACGGCGCTACTTGCCACATAGCCAAAGTAACAATTAAACTTTTGGGCACCGTTTTCGAAAATCGAATAATCAGTCGAAATTCTAAATTTGCCGCTTCGAAGCTGTGTTTTGAGGCAGTTGCGGAGTATTTTTTGTGTGGAGCCATTAAGGATAAACGTTACGCTAACCATCCAGAAACGATTGGAGCTTTGAAACACGAAATTGAGGTTACCAATTAGGAAATTGAAGTCCAAACAATCGAAAATTACTTGATATTTCGATCGATCGGAATAGGGCCAGCCCTGGCAGTCATTCGAAAAATGTGTTTCATTCTTAAATGTAAAGATTCAATCTTCCTAATAAAACCATAATTGTTTTATGTGCCTGATTGAAATTCTAAACGTTAGATGGCCCACTAAAGATTTGAGTTTCTTTTAGAGAATGACTAAAAATGGATGCCAAAATACTGTTTGTCCCACCGAATATATACCTTACAAATATTGAAATTAATTTAGCATAAATTAACTAAGCATCCACTACACATAAAAAATGTATGTATTACTTACGTCATTATCATATGTGGGTCTAAAATAACTTCTTTTGTACTTAACTTTACGTAACCAGTCATAAAATTCAGACAAATATCAACTATGCATATAACATCTAATAATAGCCGAATAAAATACCAAATAGTCTTAAACTGCTTGCGGAAATCGGTAGAAAATATTGCCACTTCCAGTGGGATAACAATGAACTGTAATCCAAATACAATTATCATAACCATACCCCAATAAATTCTAAAACAAAAGAATAATATGCGTCCTTGTAAAGGTAGTTCTTCATTAATTTTCATTTACCTAAATGTACTAAAAGGGTGTATAATATATAGATATTTTAAATGCTTCTTGTGTTCGGCCATTATGGATGCATGACTCGGTAAAAAATTCCAACCCTCAGCATGATCAGCGGTAGCCATTCTTAAACGTATTATATAATTTCGGAAGTTGCGATACACCGATTCTTGCTCTTCGAACATAGGCAAGTCAGGAGGTACGAACGGAATTTGACATATGTGACCCGCCCTTCTAAACTGAAAACGAATCGAAATTAGTTTCTGTATGTAAATCGATGATTTCATTTACTTTTGGTACGACAGTTAACATTGTTCAAGTAACTAACATTACAAACATAACACATGTAAAATTTTGAAGTCTATCATAATATGGCACTTCTGGCATCTGTCACATAGTTTCATTTGTGCCCAATGAGGGCGCATTGAGTGCAATTAGGATTAAGTCATTCACAAAATCGCTGTAATTCCTTTTAAAAATTTTAATTCAAATTCGATTATTCGACATACGAGGGAGCGTTTTTATATTCGCGGAATGGGGAATAAGGGGTGGAAATAAAAAAACCAAATTATTTTTCTTTTTCAATATATTCACCTGCAAGACGGATACATTTTTCACATCTTTCAATTAATTTATTTATACCCTCATAAAAAAATGATTTCTCTTTATCTAGAAAATACGCCGAAACTGCCTCCTTGACTTCATCATCGGCAGTAAATTTTTTACCCCGCAGCTCTTTTTTCATTTTCGGAAACAGGTAATAATCACTTGGTGCCAGGTCTGGGCTGTAGGGTGGGTGATTCACAATTTGGAAGCCCACCTTATGCCGGGCAGCTAACGCAACGCGGCTCTTATGGACGGGCGCGTTGCCGTGCAAAAGCAGCACACCTTTCGTTAATTTTCCCCGTCTTTTCTCTTTAATGGCTTCTTTTAGTCGCTCTAATATTGAAGCGTAATATTCTCCGGTTATAGAAACACCTTTACCTTTATAATCAATCAACAATATTCCTTCCGAGTCACAAAATACCGTTGCCATGTGTTTCCCAGCTGATTGTGACACTTTAAATTTCTTGGGAGGTGCTGTGCCCTTTTTATGCCACTGCATGGAGTCTTGTTTGGACTCAGCTTCATAAAGATGAACCCAAGTTTCGTCTCCAGTAACAATTCGACTCGATACACCATCCTTGTCTTCACTACAGAGGTCCAAAAATGCACGCGAACACTCTACGCACCGTTGTTTTTGCGGCGGCGTGAGCATTCTCGGCACCCATCTTGCGCTGAGCTTAGACATGCCGAGATGATCGTGTAGGATTTTAAAAATTGTTGTATCGGATACTCCAACCATTTCTGCGAGTTGTTTCTTCTTTAGTCGAGCATCTTCGAGTACAATTTTTTCAACTTTTTGGATAAGTGCTGGCGTGGTCACCTCAATGCTCCTGCCCGGCCTCGGGTCGTCTTCAAGGGATCCTTCCTTGTTTAAATAAACTATGCCACTTGTACACCATGGTTTTTCCTGGACAAGAGTCGCCGTAAACCAATGACATCTCATTCATTATGGTCGCGACTGATTTTCCTTGCCTGGTAAGGAACTTTATAACGGCACGATATTCGGTTTTTTCCATATTTCACTTTTCACTCCTGATTATGTTACTCGGTTGACGATAGCTCAAAGACTAACTGTCTAATAACAATGAAACTTCGTATTTATACTAATTATGAGTCGCTGCACAGGCTACGCCCCCAATGCGCCTAATCACCCCCTACAACCCGCTCATTCCGCGAATATAAAAACGCTCCCTCGTACAATCTAAGAAATATGAATCAGAAGCATATTAAAAATTCTATTAGCAGTTTGTAATATGTATTATAGGATACCAATATTTCAAAATATGTTATCAGCGTAGTTTGAAGAAAAAATGCAAATCTATTTCATGGAAAAATATATAGGTATCCGTTTAAACAACAAAACCAATTTCGGTATAACTTTAACCGCCCATATCTCCCAAATGATGCACGCTATGTAAAAAGTACTCATGAGCAAAGGTATTTGCTGTAACGAGGACTGCATTTTCAAAAAAAAAAAAACGAATCGTCGCTTATAGAAAACCAAGATGGCCGCAATCCATTTCGTCTCCAATCATGTCCATACTAACATCGAGCTACCAATCGAATCCGAATCACCAAATTGCCAAATTTCTACTTTAAAAAAATTTAAAATAAGTCGAGTCAATGACTTCGATAGGAAAACATCAAATTCCCTAAATCATTCGGTTTCTCGTATTAATTGCATTGTTATTTGAACATTCAACACAAATTCGTTGATACCTACTTGACTTTATAATAATCGCTGGTTTCTTTGTAATTTCAGAAGTTTTGTCAATTTTTCCTTGAACAATTCAGAACATTGCAGTGGAGTGAGTATCGCGTGTGAGCAGTTGGAATATTTGGTGCAATTGAACATTTATTATCTCTTAAAATACAAACGCATATTGCATGATCAATACATTTAATGATATCTACTTTAATAAAATATGGACACTTTTTTTTGTGTTCTGGGTGCTTAGTTGCAGTAAGTGTAAGTTGTTTTACTTGTCTGGTTATCATTGTGTTGAAATGGCTTTGTGACAGCATCATATCGCTCTTTATAATGCCGCGCTGTTAATCACTTTGCTCCCAACAGCAAATGGTAAGTCGATCCGGATTTCAACTCTCTGAAAAAATGTCACTGTGGCTTCAGAGAGAAATCACAGATAATTTTATAATAAAAACACAAAAAACTGAAATTTGTGATCAAAAAATAAAAGTGAAAAAATGTAAAATGCATACAGTACAAAAATTTACGCGAACTCGACGTTTCGCCACTAATATAAGTGGGGGCGAAAACTTTCTGATTTTTCAAGTTTTCGCCTCTATACAGGGTTTCCATTAATATGTGGATAATATCTCGGATACATAAACTTTATGTAAAAATACCACTGTATGTCTATATATACCTATTTTTGCTAGGGTCCACCACTGCTGAGATATTCAACCCTAAACATAGAGTTGGCTAGGTGGTTTTTTTAATGCAATTATTAAAGCCTTCTAGCTTCTAAACCATTACAGGAAGCTAGTCTGTGTATTAAATGCATATCTGCATACTCATTAAATGTGTATTCCCTTTTTATTAAACTAGCCAAGTAATGAACGTAATAAACAGAATATCAATAACAAATAAATCAAATATCTGTAATTACAACAAATACAAACAAAATATCATGTAATTAAAACGGGAAGACTTATTACGGAGATTATAATGGCTTGTAATTTCGAAATAATAATTTGACAATTCTATCAATATGGCGTTTTATCCATATGACGTATTTACACTAACTTTATCATAGCATCCCAGGATCAAGATATTGAAATAAAAGTTACCTGTTTTCGTTAAATTTATTTTTTCTCGGAAACAGAGCATTTTATGGAAATCCATTAAGAGTACATTTTTCTCACTTACGGTCCAAGGAATAGTAAAACACTTATTGGAGAGAAGAAAACCTACACACCTTAAAATTGGATGAAAGAAAAGGCAATACATAATTGCATTTAAAAAACCATCTAGCCAACTCTATGTTTAGGGTTGAATATCTCAGCATCTCAGTTCCATAAACTTTATGTATCGGAGATATTGTCCACATATTCATGGACACCCTGTATAGTGTGGTTTACGCATTGAGTTAACGTGACTTTCTTACGGCCCCCATCTACATTCTTCAGGAGTAAAAACTATGCTCCTGAAGAACCCAGATTATTGGCGAAACGTCGAGTTTGAGTAAGTTTTTATACGTATTTTAAATTTATGATCTACATTGTGATTTAATTTTATTGTTATTATTGTGATTTAATTTTATTTTTGCTTTTGTTTTGTATATACCTATTTACTTTACTATGACGCGGTCTAAACTCGGAAGCCCTCATAACAGAGATTTGAAACGTGGAAGCCTTCGATATCATTTAAGAACACAGACAATTTTATATGCAATAAAAATTCTGAAAAATTTGTTAGCAAAATAGAAAAATCTCACACAACAAAAATGTAAAAGACATAGGTAGATTCAAAATCTGTGATAAAACCAAAAAAAAACAATAAAAACTGTAATGTACATAGAGAGATCTTAAATATGTGATAAAAGCACTGACATTTTTTAATTTTTTTGACAAAATATGGAAAAATCTAAAATTTGTTATAGCAAAACCGAAAAATTTTAAATCAAAAATCTGCAATAAAAATACAGATAATTTTAAAATCTGATAACCAAATACAGAAAAAAGTTTGCCATAAAATCTGAAATAAATTCAGAATATGATAAAAATGAATGATAAAAACTAATAAAAAAATCGCTATCTGTGATGATGATTTGTGTGATAGAAAAGAAACAAATTTCTAATCTATGGTTAAAATTTTTAAAACCTCTTAGCAAAAATTGTTTTTAATGAATAAAAACACATAATTCTGTTATAAAAGCACAACAAATTTGTGGTCAATTTTAAAATATATGACAAAAACACAACAAAAAATTAAATCTGTGATAAAAGCAAAAAAAAATCAAGATCTGTGACGAAAACACAGACAAATTTAAAATCTTTATGAATTTCCTAAAAACAAATAAAGACAATCAAACTAAAGAACCAGTTACTAAAAATTCATCTTTCAGAAAAAAATACATTGACAACAGCACAATAGGATCTAATCCCTTAAATAAAAAACATGATTTTAATTGAAAGAAATTTTAATGATCAAGTATGCAAAACAGCAGTTTAAAAATTCGTCTCAATCAAAAGAAAAAAACAAACAAGATACGAAAAAAAATATTCTGGTATTAATTTCTAAACTGTATTAAACATTTACATTTTTGTAATATGTTTTTCTACATATTTTTTTCTACATCCAATGTTACACTGTGCAGACCATGGCAGTAAAGACACATACATAAGTTCCAATACCATTAATTCTCACAAATGCATGTGAATAGATAGAATAAACCATCTATAAGTAACAATGTTATTAATACTAAACATTCTTAAAAGTTCTAGGTTCAATTAATTATATTTAAAGAAAAGCGAACGCTGGCTTAGCTTTGGGCTTATATTGTCAGTAACCTGCCATAGTTCAAAAATGAAGCTCTACAGATATTAACGTCATTATTAACCATACAACAGTTAATCGCAGTGAAAATCGTGCAAGAAACGCATTTTTTTCTGCTAATCTAAATTACGCAAATAATGACAAACTATATTCTCTAATTTGGTAGCACAATATACATATTACACAAAAATATAGAAACGTAGTATCTTGAGTTCATATGCAGTTAACTAAAAATATGTATTCGAGGACAGTAGATATTTAAAAAGTATTTCTGTAATGGAATCTAGAAAAAGACAAACTATTTATGATATTCAACGTTTCATAATGAAACTACAGAATGATTGTGGGTAAAAGTCGTACAACAGTTTAGTGTACAATAAATGCAGAGCTTACTCCAAAAAGATTCTTATCGAAGAAGACGAATGATGGATTTTAAAACAAATAAATAAAGATCCGGAAACAGCGCAGAAGTTGAACTAAACTTGGGGAAGAAGTTGAAAAACCAAAAAAAAAAACTAGTTATTCAATAATTAATTATATAAAGGAAATTAGTTAAGCTGATACTATTTATTAAAATTCCTTATTAAAATATCACAAGTAGCTGTATATAGGAAAAAATATTGAAGTTATTAGAGTAACATGTAAGAAATAATAACCAATAAAATTTAATTAACGCCGTCTTTTTCTTCTATCGTATCTTGCAGCTGTAAACTCAGTTGCTTCTATCCTTTCTAATGCGTGCTTGGTGATTTTCTCAATCAAATCTGGATAAGACATAATCACTTTGACAAAATCACTATATTCTAGACGATAAAGTTCGCAGATCTCAACTGCAATTACAGAATGCTCCCTAGGCTCCTGCTGCTTCAATAATGAATACTCCCCAAAATACTCGCCATCTTCTAAATGAGATACCTGTTATGAAAAAGTACAGTATCAACTATTATAGGCTTTGCCAATAGAAAAGACCAAAAGAGTAAAATCTATTAATTTGTGACCTGGCACAATAATAAAACAAACCTCGTATCCATTTCGTGTATATATGGCAACACAGCCACTAGCTATAAAGTACATACAAATTCCGGGAGTACCAATCTTAACTATAACATCATTTACCATGTAGACTTCAATCGTTAAAGCCGACACTATACGTAAAATCAGAGGTGTTGGTAAGTTTTGAAAGAAACCAACATGTTCCACTAACTTTCGGCAGCTATGCATCAGCAAATCCTGCAAGGGAAAGGATAGAGTTCCATCAACAGGGCATTCAGAAGTACCTAATTAACTAACAAGGTAATTTACCTGCTTTAATTGTCCGGAAATTACGTTCAGAATTTCGGATTCACGGAAATAGCTCTTCTGAAACTTGAACTCGTAATACTCCAAAAGTCGATTTTGAAGAGCCACGGGTAATTGTTTGTGCCTCATGTATTCAGTCAATTCCCTAACCATTTCCAAGTATTTCCTGGACGACGAACGGGATGATATAACTATTTCCATGAATTCACCTATTCATTATTAAGATAATAGTAAGTCGAAATTAAATGAAACTTATTTGTTCGAATTATTCACTTACTTATCAGAAAGAGAGTTACGAGTTTAGATACTGCCAACATTACGATATAGGCAGTGATTGGTGTGTAGTTCTGAAGACTTCTGCTTGTTTTACCAAACATAGCTATATACACAGTCGATCGGACTACTCTGGCATATGTGCTATAGAAATCAAACGTCCTATTGTCCGAGCTGAAATTAAATGTAGCTTTGTAGTGTTACTGCTACGGCCTATTGAATTTATCTAGAGGCGGTGAAACTGAATTGAAAAGTTGCAATATGGTGATTGAAGACACTGAGTGAGTAGTTATTAAATTAATTTGATGACGATGTGCAAGTGACTTGTCTCTAGAAAAGTAACCTTGTTATGGCTCTTGATGGCCAAGGCCCCGTCTTCAGAAAAGATTTCTTTGGTACATATAAGCTATATTCTAATAACTCTAAACCTCACTCAACCAGTTAATAAAGCCTAACAAAGAGTAAGATGACAGAGAAAAAAATACTTGCAATTGCATTTGGATACCAACGTTTCGATCAGTAATTTGACCGTTACCTAAAAGTCCACTTAAGAAGTCGACAATTAAGAATTACATTACAAAACTACAGTTTTATACTCTGTAATAGAAAAAAAGCTTATTAGTTATATTCAGCTGACAGTTTGATAGGATTAAGCGAGAATCAAAAAATTATTTAGTTAATTAGAGACGGTTGGCCACAAATTAACCGCTTTTTGAGTTATATGGTTAAGCCTTCTTGGAAGTATATATATAAGCAATATTTGACTTACTATAGCTGTGTTCAAAAAATTGAAATTAATCAAAATCTTTCCAATGCTGTGCTTACCTCGTTTATTTGTAAAGACAAAAAAATGTTTAAATACAACTTCTAGAAAATTATATGTCGAATAAGGACGTCTGACTAGATTTTTAATTTTGATTAGCATTAATTTAAACTATAGTTGGCCATGACATATTCTAAGTAACCATTTCTTTCCGCTTGTAATGATCTAATAATAATAATTTTTTTTATGTGTGGTGGGTGCTTAGTTGCAGTGACTCCGTAAGCTGTATCACTTGTCTGGCTATCACTGCAACTCTCGCGGTGTAGTTTTTGTGTGTGTAAGTTGTGTTCAATTGGCTTTGTGACAGCACCATATCGCCTTTTATGATGCCGCGCTGTTAATCACTTTGCTCCCAACAGTGAATGGCAAGTCGATACGCGATTAAACTCTCTGAAAAAATGTCACCGTCCCTCCAGAGAATTGAACCCCGGCGCCTATCGTCCTCTCACAACGATAGTCAGCCGCCTAACCACTGCGGCCATCGACCCGTTAAATAATAATAATAATAGAGATAGACATTGATATATGCGTGCCTCATCAAGGCCGCACTTATCATTTTTCCCGTAAGGAGTTTTAAATAATAATAATACATTTCATTTTTAGTACAAGTATAAAATACGTCCAAAAAATAGAGGGTTTGAAAAGATTAATGTATAAATACGTCACTGAGTGTACACACATAAAAAACAAACTCACAAACTGAAAAAATCATTAGCATTGTACATAATAAATTAATAAAGATACCACTTATGCAGTCCTTCGAACTTGTGCCATTAATCACTTCCTCCAGAAACTGAAAAATTCCACGTATTGTTGATCTGCCTTTAATGTATCCATTTTCCGAACTACTCAATATATTATGTACATGAAAACGTAATATTCGGACAAATGATTCCATGATCTTCGATATGTTTGAAATAATAGCAATTGGGCGATAATTTTGGAAATTGGAAGTATCTCCTTTTATATATATATATTGGTTTTAGAACAGTATATTTCATATGCCCTGGAAATTTTCCTGTTGCAAAAGAAGCATTAATCACGTGCGTAAGTGGTATCTATACTATCCCTGAGCAAATTTTCAAAACCTTTACACATATCTCATCCTGCCCAATACACAAAGTATCACTACATTTATCTGCAGCATCACAATTTAATATGGGCGACGAGTCAGTTTTTTCCAAAGCTTGTCTGAACTGGATAAGAGTATTATGGGTAAAAATTATTTTCCGAGTTTTTAAGGATTCTCGTTTTGAATATTTGTTCAGAATTTGTAAATATGTTGTCAGCTGTGGTGTTGGAATTTACAGTTACTCTTGTGCGAAAATTTTTTTGTCTATACGGTCTTATAATTGCATTGCATGACCATAGTTCGGCCCTAAACATATCTTCATAAATCTCCTCTTTTAAAAGCAGCAATATTTGTGTTTCTTATATTAAGTTAACTTAATATTAACTTAATAACTACGTCATTTTACCGCAAATAACTTTTAACATCTTCTTCAGTGGTTGTGTGTTTCAATTGAGAAAGAAACACCCACTTTCTATTCTCAGCTGCTGTAATTACAGTGTCATTTCTGCTTCCTCTAACAGTTCTTCTTTTGTTTACGTTTTTTGGGTTGTTGTTGATGGTTTGGTAAATATCGTACCACTTATTTTAATAAATAAGAACACAATAGACGTTTTTGTGTTATTATGTTTAACTATGTAGAACCCACCAAAAAATGTTAATCAAAATTAAAAATCCAGTGAAAAACTATATTAAAACAATTTTTTTCTATCGTTATATTTTTTGCAAATGTAGGTATAGTAGGTAAGCCATGCATTTTCTTAAATGAACAAAAACGTATCTGGATAAGGTTTGTAAAGATGCAAATCTTTCTCCATTCGATCAAATGCGTTTCTTTTATAGTTTCCAAGATCCCCATATAAATAATGAAAAAAAAAACTCATCCTATATATAATTAAAAATAAATTCAAACATTCTTACATCCAAACGAATTTCGGCCGTGTTCCAAGAATTGCACGTTTCTCATTGTCTGGAGCATTTACACCGATCAAAAGAATATTAAAACAGGTCAATACGTGGAAATACAAGATGTAACAATACATCGCCAGTGTCAGATGATACTGCAGGAAGTCTATCTGTCGTGCCTATAAAATCAAAAAATAATCTTTTTTTGTACTTATATCATTTTGAATTTGAATTAGTTAAAATGCATCATCAAATTAATATTCCAACCCTTAAAAAATAATACAGATAATAAACAAAAAGAAGTCATTTTATGGGATTTATGCTTATAAGAGTTGTCCCATTTTTTTTGCACACATCTGTACATCAGCTCTGTTTTTCAGACTCTATTTAGAAAATAAATCTGATGACGAGGAAACATTCTGAATTACTACATTTTTAAATTTTTTGTCTGTAACTGTACCATTTCCTACGGTTAGAATACAGCGTGCTTGATTTACCTCAGATAGCTTTTTGCACGATCTCAGAAAGTAGAAGAATCTAAATGCTCTTAATATTGGCAGATTCGACATGATAGTCCTAGTGGTCTTATCTCTAATGTAGAACAAGAAATCAGAATGAGCCGGTAATGCACTAGCAAAATCAGGAATAAAAAATGTACATAAGTACCGCCTGCAAAAACGAAATTGAACAATAAATTAAAAATCAGTCCATAATAAAATCTACATTTCATTCTTAAACTTGTTAATTCTGTTATATACAGGGTTTTTCAAACGAGTCGTCCACTATCTTTTTCTAGAAAATTAAAATGATAAAAAAAATGTTATAGGTACAAATAACTTTTAAAGAATCTTTTAAAAATATTTTCAGCTTTCGTTCCCTCCATCTTCATAGGAAGGATTGAGGGTAGCATTGGTTGGTAGCTACCAAGTGCTATCAACTCAGGACAGTTCTAATAGATCGTAGTGTATATATCTACAGTTAATTTTCAAATATACGTACACCATAACCTTCTTAGGTTGCATAATTATCCTACTCCTCTGTGGGTCCCAGTATCCGGTTAAAAAATTCAAAACGACGTCACCACACATTATCATGTCGAGCGTAAATCTTAACAATTTCCAAGCTGTATTATCCGTTATGGAATTTTGCAACGGAAAATTACTGGTAGCTATATCAACAGGAATTATAATATACGCCAGAACCAATACACAAACCATTATTGTGTCCCACGTTTGTCTTAAAAGAAAAAAGTAATAACTACCTTATAATTAAATCATAGCGACACAGATCTCTACTAATAAATATATCATCAGACGTTTTAATCCGTATTATTAAATAATATAAGCCTCTAATTTAAAAATGTCAAACCTGCTATCGCTAAACGGGTGAATCATCATTTTATAAGGTAAATGTCGAAGCCGTTCTCGTTCAACATTCTTTTGACTTTTCAAGTATTTTAGCGAGTCTATATTATCATCTGAGGTCATCATGGACCTCTGTAAAGTGTTCTTTATCTGTTCCAATAAGTTACCACCAGATCTGTACATAGGCAACTCATCTCTGGTACTAGCTAATTCGCAATCGTGTCCATATTTGTAAAACTAGAACCAAATCGGATTAAATATTCCAATATTGGATGGCAGCTATGATAATACCTGTACTTACCAATTTATTTCTAATCGCCGCCATGTAATCACTATGTTACCTATGTCAAGACGTATTGACAACTTTCAAGGATACATTATGTCAACTTAAGTGTCGCGTTGGAAACAAATAAGTACATGGATATAGAGATATATCTACCCGCTAGCCAAGTAAGTTGCATCGACTCCCAAGTTGTCAAATGTAGCAATTTGCTGCGAACAAGCATTTTCAATCGTCTGTCGGTAAAAGTAAGAAGATCAAATAAAAATCTGGGCCATGAAATCACAGCAGATGAGTTGAAATCAATTTTCAGTGATGCCATACCGTTTTTCCACAGTTCGAAAAGAGGGTTTGTGTGAGTGAAAATCGATTGCTTATAGCTAGTACTTCGTACATTTTTGCTAATACAATTTTTAAACTATAGAAAGAAAAAAGAAAATAAACTCTGAATAAACGATTCGTATACTTATACAGAAAAAAAAAACTGTTGATATCCCTTTTTTAATGCGTATAGTTGACTACCCACGTATTCTATAGCATCCGAAAAGACACAATTTTTTGAAAATTTTAATTTCGAAGATTGCTTCAGATTGTTTTAGTTCAATATGGCTGTCGTCTGTGACGTAGATTTGCAGTAAACAAACCGTGCTTGTCAGCTTGATACCGATATTAGAATAAGATTTTCTCTACGGCTGTTGAATAATATATACATTCTGCCTTTTTATCCAATTGTATAATGGCATCAATTCTTCACTCCGTGTATAATGAATTATTACACACGGGCTGTAGACCAATAATAATTCTTCAACCGCTTCAACGGTTAGCAGACAGAAATGATACGGTATAAACGTATATAGTGTGCGTTACCTAGCAATCACTAAACAGCTCATAATTGTGCTCAGAATTTAAAACGTCAGCTCGCGGTTTTGACACAATTAGTTGTAATGACACTTATGTCAAAAACGCGGACTCACAGCATGCTCACAGCATTAATTTCCGACTACCTATCATGTACCTATCCATTCTCTTTTTAAGTTAATCCTGCAGCCATAGAGAAAGTATAGTCTTTAACTCGCGTATAATTTGGCTATTATTAACTCGGGTGGTTACAACGTTCGCCTTCGGCTCGCGTTGTAATTCCCACCCGCGTTCCCACCCTCGTTAATAATAGCCATCCTTATACGCGCGTTGAAGAATATACTATTTTCTTCAAACAAAAATATGATCATTTCGTTACTAGTAAAAAAATGTAACCGACCAATCACAACTCTTTAAAGTGACTGAAGAATTATTTCATAACTGTCAAATATTTGCCAAATGAGCGAAGAAGAACTTCAATCTACGCCATTAGAAATAATCAAAATCGCTAATCAAGCTGCTGCAACACTACTCCCGACTATCACGTAAGATAATATTACAATGCGTATGAAAAGTTTCTGAAATGGACTAGAGAAGAAAATGTCAACAACTACACCGAACTCAATAATAAATAGTACTTTTAATATTAAAGAAATAAAAGTTTAACCGTAGTACTTTGACAGTTGTTTGACAGATGCATAAAATCTGCGTTTAAACAATGATAATAATGCATGTTATATTTAAATGTGTAGCTCACGAGATCGGCGAAAATCGTTTGAAGAAAAAAATAGTATACATCACACGGAGTAGAAAGCTTTTTGTGTCTCGCCCAGTTTGCACTTACTATTCTTTTAATTGACGTGACATCTGACAGTTTGGCGAATATTTACTGCACTTCTACGTCATGTCCGTTTTGCGATGACTCATCATTTTTAAATATTTCAAATAATTCAATCGTTGAATATTTGTTACGATATTAATTTTTGCCAAATATTTATTATATTGATATATTACTTTTTGGTAATCAGAAACATTATTCTACCCAAAAACCATGTAAATACATACATTCTGCAATGCATGCACATCCCCTATTAATCAAACGAACGTCTGCTTCACACAGTAATAAGACCTGTTCGTTTGAATTGCTAACTTTGGTAAGTTTTGCCAAAAGTAGCAAATAGATGTTTGAGCGGATAAACCTGATTTCAGCCGCTATGATCAGCTATTATTGCTCAACACTTGAGGCATGAGCAAATATAGCTTGCTACTTCTGACACAGCAATTTGCTGAATGCAAACAAACGAGTGTTTAAAATACCTGTCAGCAGCTAAATTTCTAACGAACACACGGAAACTGACAACAGTGATATTGAGCACTTCCAGCAACGCAAACGAACAAGCCTATAGTTTAGTTGTCCCATTTTTTTATGCACACCTCTGTACAACCTAATTCTGAAATGTTTGCCTGGTTAGATAGGCAATACATAATCCTCTGGATTATTTGTGTTACTCCGTGGGCGATGCCTTACCCCTCAAGATACGCCTAATAGTAACCTTGAACCCCAAAATAAGTAGCAAGTAACTATGTAAAACAAATGAGCTAAGCAACCTTGCTTCAGTAAATTGACATATCTGAGCATTTTAGCTAGGCTAATTAAATCGTTATAACTTATTTACCTTCCATGTTAGGTATAGGAACACCTAATACGGATTAAAAGAGAATCTTTTGTAGAATCAGAATATCTAATAAAATACATACCTTTTCATTTA
Source organism: Holotrichia oblita (assembly GCA_023690525.1). Taxonomy (NCBI): domain Eukaryota; kingdom Metazoa; phylum Arthropoda; class Insecta; order Coleoptera; family Scarabaeidae; genus Holotrichia; species Holotrichia oblita. The sequence continues at coordinate 43,314,951 of CM043016.1, read as the reverse complement.
GAAAAATCTACTTTCTGCAGATTGAACTTATTTATAAGCAACTAAGTTTTTAAACACCCTGTATAATGTTACAGAGAAGAACTTCAAATGTTGTGTAACTGCATACTATCAACTATGCGTATGCAAAATTTCATTCATCTCTTTTACTCCTACGTGACGTAATATCACTATAAAGTAAGATCGGTAGCTGTCACTTCTTTTCTTTAATTGCGAATAACTCAGTAGGAATGATATTTAGGTATAGGGTATGGTACATGAAGTATGTGTAAAATTTATCGTCGAAACTGAATTTGTAATTTATTTTATATCATGTTATTCGTAGTTGATGCCCACTTCCGGTTAACCGGAAATGATATTTATTCAAAAATATTTTCGCGTAATAGTTCATATTCAACCATATCCAACTATAAAATTTTGTTTTAAAATTCCGTTCCGTTTGTATAATACTTTTAATAGGCCCTTCTCACCAATCGCCCTGTATATCATAGTTATTCAACCGTTTGGTAGTTCGCGAGGGTGGTTGATAGGGGCCGCATTGGGTAATGTGTCACCATTCACAAATAATAATTGCGTAGGCGTAAAATACGATTTATAGTAAAAGGCCAATAGGCGTGTTTTATGGTATCAGAGATTGGGGTAGATCATGATCTCATATCCAAACAACGGCAATCTGATTTTTCCTCATTTATTTTAGATGGTGTTAAATTTAGTGTTGGTCTTCAATATTTTTGACTTTTTAAGAACTTTTTTTGTATTGTGTAGATTCGGTTAAGTGTAGTGAATCATTCAACATAATCTTAGCAAATGCTCAAATTATAAATCAAATAAATACTATGAGATTCAAAATGATTATCAAATCCGTTCCTAGGGTATAGGTGTATGCTGCGTGGTTGTTATGAAGATTTGAACTAAGTCAGTGGCGGAGCACAAGGAATGGTATGGTATGCATACGGTTCCTACAGATGCAATTTTTTGGATAGCCAAATATGAAATAATCCAATGGGGTTAAATCAGACGACCTTCGAGGCAATCTAATTTGCTCCAACAACCCTGACAGCAAAAAACTATTGGGTATATTGGCAGGTATAGGCGACCAGTATGAGTTGGAGAACTAAAAATCTAAAATTCTAATATTGCGCTGCTACAGATATTTCGCTCACAAACGGCTGTCCAGTACTAGTTTTTCTTCGCATTTTCGTCGCAGTCCATTAAGTCGACTACTTCTGACCTTACCGTTTTATTATAATATTTCCACAGATCGTGTATTGTAAGATCATTTAAATTATTTCATCTTTGTTGTACTAAAGAGGTTTTTTTATGGTATATTATACAAAAATTCTCTTCTAAAAAAATTTATTATAATTGTTCTAAATCTGTATATCATTTTCAATCATTTTTGGTTGATAATTAACAAACAGGAATGTACCTTACATGCCTATAGTGTAAAAACAAGATAAATTATTAAAAATTACACGTCAATTCATATTCCACTTTAATTAAGTAATAAATGCTTAATCTTTTACGTATATAAAGAAAAATTAATAATAAAACGATATATTTTAAAAATTATCACATTTAGATGTGCGTAAATTGCACCTTAAGTTTCTTTCATTTTAAAATTAAAAAGAATCATCGTGAATTGTATTTTGTTCCACTACTTAATATGTGTATATCACAATTTGCATTCAACATTCATTGATTAAATATGTATATATATAACAATAATCACGAAAATAAAAAAAGAATCAAAAATAAAATCAACAACTGTTGCAGAAACACGAACTAATAAGTATGTCATTAGTGTAAGAATTTATTTCTCTAAACTAATTCGTTCAATATTAAATTCTGGATTTCCTGTACAAATCTGCTACTATCGCTAAAGCACCACCTGGTAGGAATCTGACGAAGTTATCGCCGGCTATTGGACCCATCGCGTACAACTGTTTATAACCCTTCACAGAATGACGTAGTTTATCGATGTTAATCGGATTCGTCTTCGAATCAACCAACATGTTCTCGTTAAGACCGATCTTGAAGTTTCCAGGTAGGAAGCTCAGATCGGGCCTCGATCCGATTAGTACTACCATGAACGCAACTCGATAGCTGATATCTTTACCGTCTTTGGATGTGAGGATCACCGTTCGGTTTTCTTCGGAATAGTCCGTTAATGTGTATTCGGGTAGAGCCGAATATAAGGTGTAGGGTGTTGTGCTCTGCATCATCTGGTGAACCTGGAAGAAAATAAATCAATGTAACTACTTTTTATGTATCTCATTCATAGTTAAACTAACGACTTTTTCTGGCGAGAATTTCGTGGGTGTTGTTTTTGTTTTTAATGCATATAATTACCTTTAAATCATCTTTTTTTCTTGAATTTTGCATTTTTGATACTTGTTTGTATATTTTTCTGTGAACGGTTTTATTGTAAATTATATTTCTTATGTCTAGTTGTCAATCTTCTGTTCTTCACATATCCCGCGTAAAAATTTCTTTTTCATACTTCCGTTTTAAATGGAAATGTACATCTCACCAAGCCGGAGTGTTTGCTCAGGTTTTGGTAGGAGATTGGAGGTAGGAGATAGTGATGGTCACTAGAAAATTCATCTTGTGGGTCGGTTTATTGTGCTTCGATGTTTAAGAAATGCGTACTCGGATAGTTAGCTATTGAACAACTTCGGTAGTGTACCGAACTCTTACTCTAGGTGGTGGTCGACCTTGGGGCTTTACGACACTCAGAAGCAAGGGGTTTGTAGCTTGTCTTGCTCTATCCAAGGTTGTTTTTGCGGTGGTCGTCAGGTACTATTAAAGGCTTGGGATTTGTAAGTCTCTGCGCAGCTGAGCGTTGGTGGTTCTTTCACTACGTGTTCAGTGTCTACTTTTAACTAACGTAAATATGAGTGAAGGTGCTCCTGCTAATAGAGTAACATTGGGGGTTATTCAATAGATATAAAGGGGTAGAAGTGGTGAAACTTAGAGTTAATTTTTTTGGTATGAAATGGACATGGCCCAGAACTGGTAAATTGATGTCTACTACCACCGTATAGTAGTCTAATATACGCCGGTTCTGGACCATCAATTTGTGAACGACCATATTTAGCTTTATTCTACTCTTTTTGAGGTCAAACCTACTTCTAGAGCTTAACAATTTAACAGTCTATAAACGGTACAAAAATTTGTGTTGAAACCTCGGTAATTCTCTTGAAAATGCATAAAAACGATTATATTTTAAATCATTTATACCAAATTTTATCCATAAATTTACAGTCGCAATTTTGCTCGTTCGCAAGCTAAAATTGTATAAAAAATTGATATTATTTAATCGCCACCAAATTGTGAACGACTATAAATATAGCTATATTTACAAATATTACTGCAATTTTATACTAATATTTACGTTTTCCTCATATACTTGGTGTGGTACTACCAGGAAAGCATTCTAAAATGAGCGGAGGCATGAAACATAGAACGTAACGTAATTTTAAAAAATATATCGTCTAGCATAAAAAATATAAGTGTGTATAATTAATCAGTTACTATAAATTTAAACAAATTAATCAGCACCAATTGTGTTACTACTTTATTTATGAAAAACTTACACTTTAATATAATTTATTTTTATAATTCTTCAACACTGTTCAATCTGTAACAATTAATAAAAATTCATAGACAATAAATATTAAAAAACATTGAAATATCTTATTATCTTCTCATATCTCCTAGTTTTCGTAGGACATTATTCATAGAGATCATTGTAGAAAATTCTGATATTGATTTACCTACTCGAACAAGATTTATTTCAATGGTTTTCTTCTTCAAATGAAATCCGTTCATATTGGCTCGCGAAATAGTAATTGTGTCGTATTTTGTTAGGTCAAGGGGAATACATAATATAGCACCCAAGTCATCGTACTCTTTGATTGTTACCGGGTAATAATCACTCTCTTTTTTCAACCTTGCACCAAGACATTCCATTTCGGCAATATTCTGCAATACTGGCAAATTGTTTCTAAGACTCCGCAAATCCATGATAGTAAAAACTTATAGAAAAGCAACAAGTATATAGCATCAACAAACTAAGGATTGGTCACTACTAGAGTGCATACCAAACCGGATGGCACTTGCGTCGAAGACGAGTTTACGTATAGGCCTGTTCGACATCTAGAGGAGTCTGCTATACATGTTGGTCGAGCGCCCGCAAATAGGTACACGGCGAGTGCGAATGTCCACACGTTCGACAAGTTCGTCAAACGCCAATGCAAGGGGCCAATGTAAACGAGTGTTCGTAGAGTTGTCCACACGTTGGCCACTGTCAGTGTTCATTGTGCACTGAGAGACTATGGACGTCGACATTGAAGTAGAAGAATACCTACTCCAAAAAATTAAAAATATCTGCATTTGTTGTGAGCGACATTATGAAATTATACACATCTGACAGCAATGATGTCAACTGTGTAATGGCGGGCAGACAAACGTGTGGACGCTATTGGCCGAGCGCAGACGAGTGCCTTTGATTTGTGCATAGAAACCGACACCGGTCCGAAGAGAGTCACGAGCGACGGCGAGCAAAGACAAATGGCGCCAAATGAGCTCTACACTTGTTGGCGCTTGGCTTCATTCGACTAACTAGGCGAGCAACACCGAGCGATGACAAGGCAAGGCAAATAGGCTGTCTACACGTTGGCGTTGGCCATCGCTCAGCAACGCTCGGCTAACATGTATAGGAGCCTTAACAAGCACTATTTACAATTTCTCGTACTGAATCTCATACAATTTAATGCGCGCGCCGAATTAATACAAGGAAAATTTGTATGTAAGTATTTTCTATTGCATAAAATCTAAACCACTGGCAGAGGGCGCTACTAGTCGGACTATTTCGGTTTTAATCGTAAATGTTCGGTTATATGAACTATATAAACAGCTGGTTTAAATTTAAAATTTAACAACTTTTGCTGACTCGTGCTCTGTATTCGTCCTTTTAGTTGTTGTCTGCCGTTTGTGTTTAGTGAATTGTGTATAGTCTTGATTACAAAATTTAACTAAATTAAAAGTCATTGTATTCTTGGTGGTTACAGTTGTTAGTGTTTTTTTCTTTTCTTTTACTAAGTTTGGGTATATTTATAGATATTAATATTTTCTTATTTTCTATTATAAAGCTGAGTATTTACATACATAGTTATTTAGTTCAATTATGTGTTCGTACCTATGTATTTTTTAAATTGTATTTTAAAGTGTTCAAATTTTTGTTTTTATTAGTATATAAATGTATCTTTTCCTTATGTATGTAGTATGTTTACATTTTCTTTGTGTAATAAAGGGAATCAATCAGTAAATTTGGATTTTCTTTCAAAATTTAATGGACCGGTTGCAGTTAGGAAAAGATCGCTAATCGATATGCGCGGCGGGAACTAAATCACGCCCATTGTTTCAAATATAGTTACTTATCCAGTGCATGAACTACGAAAACTCCCCATGTCACTTTCGTAAACATCTGATTCACATCGTCCGCGTCCAAGCTGCTACCAACATCGTAACTTCAAATAATCTAGGTGCATAACAGTCACAGTCACCATGGTTACCGCGCATAAGCAATAGTAATTTTATGGTGCATTATTTATTACGTCATTGTCAGAAATTAATACTTCTTTTCAGCACTAGAAATGTGGTAGCAATTTAATAAATCGATGTTGCCATTGTAAGTAACATCGACTTTTTAAAGTACTTCACACATTTTTAATATATGAATATGTACTCATTATATCTAATTTAAATTCAAATGAGAAAGATTTCGCGTCGCTTTTTATTGATTTTTTTACACCAGCGCCCTCACACAACGGTTTTGCTATGTGCGAGGAAGATAAAATATAAGTCTGTCCTTTGCCTTTGGATAAGAATTATGCATTGACTTGCCAGTATGCCAGTCAAATGGTCTGTGGTTACAATCTTCTTTCCAATTTAAAAGCTACGCATGCATAAAACTGGAATTAAGAAAGTTATGTCAGCAAACTATATTATTGTTGTCGTGCATTCCTATTGTTGTCCCTTGTTTCGTTTTAATGCAACTAGTCTAAATCGCATGCAATAAAATAGAACACGTTCTAATTTATTGCATGCAATTCGTCGCAATTGTACTGAGGCGCGCGCATCAAATTGTATGAGATTCAGTACGAAAAATTGTAAATGCTTGTTAGATGTCAAACGGGCCTTAAGACACGGTCACAGAATAAACAGAAAGGACAAAAGCCTTAAAATTAATGTCATGGCTTTTGTGCGCATGACTGGCAGACGCCATTTCTAAAATATGTCCAAATACTCCTGGAATGTTGTTTACATGTTTATTGTTTGTTTGAAGGTGTTTGGAGGTTAGATTTTAGTTGTGAATTTAGGGATTTTGTGATGTGTACGTTTTACCTACTTGGTTTATGTATGTTGGCAACTATTCTAATTATACTAAAGCATAATTCTTCCATAAATCTCAAATTGAATAACTGTAACCAATTGAATCCTTATGCTTTTATGATTTTTAAATCCCTTATTAATTTTATCAATAACATAATCTGATATTTTATATAGATAACTATATAAATCATGTTCTGCAGTGTCACAATAAAATGTATAGTTAACAACCATTTCTCCCCAAGAACCTCTTGCTCTGACTACTTTTACGTCTTCATCAGGTTCTATCAATTGTGGTAATTCATCTAGATCTTTTCTTTTATTATGTATTCCTTGTTTTCTTTGTCTGGGTTTCTGAATTACATCATCATCAAAATTAAATTCACTAATAAACGTTTGTCTGAATAAATGGTCGTTAATAATTTCTTCTAACTCATACTTTCGTAAAGCTCTATGTGGTAGTTTGTTTTGAATACAGTATTTTCGTAATTCATTAAACTTCATTTATTACAAAAAAAATCATTCAAAATTTTTATAGGGCAGTCATTTTATTTTCGGTTATTAAATTTTCAAATTTATTGTAATTAGAAACGTTGTTGTTGTTTATCATGATATGGAATAAAATTATAATTTTTATCAACAATAACTTTTATTGGAAAGAATTTCTCTTTTTTTGATAATTTGATATCTTATTATATAATTAAACAAAGTATTCATTTTATCTATATAGATTTTATTTATTTTATATTTCTTATTTTTTACAAATACTATATAATCAAATGAATTTGTGATAATGTTCTCGAATTTCGAAAGGTTTGTAATGAATAGAATTTTATTTATTTGTAGTTTAGGTAAGGAATTGTATGAATTTATGTACTGCATTGGATCATTATTAAGTGATTTAATTTCCTTCGTATAACTTTTAACAGAATCCATTCCAATTTATTTATATTTAAAATAATTATGTAACTAGTGTTGAATATTTTTATGAAAAGATTTTGTTATTAATACATACTTATTGTTTTGACGTTAGACACATTACTAGAATTATTACGTTTACGTTACGTTCTGTTCACGATTACGTTACGTTCTATGTTTCATGTCCTCCTGCGTTGACCCAGCTACCTTCGGAATGTCACCATATTCCAGCCATATACTAGGTTAAAAAGCGACGCTCTCATTTCAAGAACCTTATTTTTGGCCTTTTCACGTATTGAAGGCTCGACCAGTTAAATATTACAAAATCAATCTGACGATATTCGAATTGAACCCCATAATAGTTAACATTTTATACAAGAGACTTTGATTCCAAACTGCAAAGGCACTCTGCACGTCCAGAAAAACCGTTCCAGTAGTATCTCTCGCTCAAAGCCCCTAGAAGTAGCCTCTGTTAGCCTCAACAGTTGAAAATCTGATGACTACGTGAAACTGATTCTCGAGAACAACTTCCAAATTGAATATTTCCATTCGAAGTCTCCAATGGACGACAGGTTCAACGATCTCGGAAATATTTGAAAGAAAATTAATGGGGCAGAAACTTTGTGGTCCTTCCTGGACTGGCAAATGACGACGACAACCGTGCTTTTCTAAGATTCTGTTTGCTAAAGCAGTCAAACGATCAATAGCCACAAGAGGAACACATTTAATAGCCTCCTTAGAAATATTATCCTAACCTATCCAATATCAAAGATGTACGGCTGGAACTGCAGCAACTATCAAGCTAATTGGTCGGTAGGTAATGTGAGTGACCATCGGCCATTTTAATGCTTGATGATCTGTCCACAGCTAAAGCTTTGCCTTGGCGAAGGCCTCGCGTTCCGTTATAGATTAGTTCTTCTCAACTGAGGTAAGAAGTCAGCTGCTGTACTCATAAGATCGTTCATCGTTCCTTTCCTTGCAGTAATATTACATGAAGGGTGTAGCAATTGTCATTGGAAGGAAATTTGTAGGGTAGATCGGACTTGGGCTGGCGCAAAACTGAGGCAGTGGTCAGCACCAGCTTTAGTTGCGGATGAAATTAATTTCCAAATGACAAGATGCTTGATAAAACCTCTAGATACATTATCATAGAAAAATTTCTAAGTAACAGTAAAACATCATTTACGATTATCGAGACAGATTTATATCGCCAAGAAATTTATATGCATATACTAACTCGCCAAAAAAAAAATTATAGAAAATGATTCTAAAAATGGTTGGGTAGGTGAAAATAACATGTTTTAATTAAAATAGCTTACCTTATGATATTCTGGATACATATTCTCCGGCAGCTGTTTGTTCAAATCCCTATATTTATTCCGGAACATATGTAGTACAGGCACGTTTTTACCCCTAGTAGCTATAATAGCATCGGCAGCACTCAACCCAGCGCCCACGATTAGAACAGGATCGGGTTCTCCGGTGTTTTGTTGCAAATACAAATCCAATTCAATTTCCAAACTTCTTACGTCGTGTAGCAACCAATTAGGATCCTTCTTTTCGTTGCAAATCATCAGCCTATTAGGTAAATCGCTAGCACCGTTCGCTAATACCAAAGAATTGCAAGTATAGCTGGTTACAGTTTTAGTTTTGATATCCAATACTTCAATCAACCATCTCGGCTTGGTATTAGCGCTAGCTTTCGGTTTTTCCGCAACCTGTTGCGCTTTGGACGTTGTGGGATCACAGTCGGAGCTTGTAAGGGGTAGGACATCCTCAGGCACTTTCTTGAACAAACGACTGGAATCCAGACTGCAGGAGTTTCTTAGAAAATTAAAAAAAGTTGCATGTTCACCACTAAAAGACGTACTATATACACTACCGTTTGCTCTTTTTAAGCTGTCATAATCACATGAAAAACTTACAGATCTATTTCTATCACAATTCAAGTTCATTTTTTTAAATCTATTCTTCTGCAACAAGATGTCACACGAGACATCACCACCATTAAACGAACTACCCCTAATTCATTCTTCTCCTTTTCTTCCTTCAGTTTACACTCAGCTTCGGCAAGTTTCCGCTTACAACATCGATCTATTTTCAGTCTTCTTTGCCCTCTGGAAAGTAGGAAATTTAAAGCATTCGTTATAGGACAGCCGGCCTGTTTTAAATCAAGTGGTTTCGATATCTCTTCAACTTCCATCTGTTCATCGATTTTCGCGAAGCATTCGTGTTGTTGTTTTTCGGCGGATTCTCTCGAGTCCTCCAGTTCTGTAATGTTCGTTACGATAGTACCGTTCGCGAAGTATTTCGTCAGACCCGTTTCTTTGACGTATTGTTCGTAGTACCTGGCGACGTTGTGGGCGAATGCTCTTTTATCGGTGGTGTCCCTGGTGGTATATTTGTATCCTGGAAGGGACATCCACGTTCCGAGTGATAAAGTTAGGATATGTGGATCCATTGTATGCCAAGATCCGCCTGGTGGACCTTTGCCGAAAACAATGTGGTCAATCTGTAATAATAAATCAGAATTATTAAGCTGAATTCATATAATCAATGTGGTTTAATACATATGACATAAAAGATAAGGAGAAAAATTTGAGTTCAAACAAAACTTTAGCTTACTTTTGAAACATTTCAATAAAAATGAATATGATTTAATATGAGGCAAATTAGTTTGTGTATTGTACCAAAAGCTGACAGAATTATCATGGTAAGGAATTCTTTTCAAGAGTATTAGAGAATTTAGTAAGAAAAATGGGATAGATCCATCGATCAAGGCGGTGAATGATCGATAGCAACTGGAGTAGGTGATAAGATGTATGAAGTTTGGCCTGGAAAGAATCGTAATCTGAGAAATAGCTAAATATTTGACAGTAAAACCATGGTATGTATCAGCAGTTATAACAAAGAGATATTGCAATAATAAAGATTATTGAATCAGAAGGTATAAAATGAAAGAAAATGTTCTCGAAGAAAGTTCTGAATAGATTGAGGAAGATGAATAAGAGAATTATAGTCGTAAACAACCAGCTAACATTCTTGAAGATCTGCAAAAATGATAAAAAGGAAAGGATTCAAGGATTTTGTGTGCTACATGTGTACAGGCCATGTGACAATCGTAGACGAAGCATTGTCTAAACCGGTGGTAGGAAACAATGTTTAAGGGACGTCTTTCGAAGAGGAAAGTCGTGATCGACAAACTGGAAGGTGTTACAATTCATGACAGTAGTTGGGTGTTTAAAAACAAATCGAGGTGGATATACACATAGGCGTACACATGTGAAGCTACTAAGGAATCGTATATTTAACAAATTTGTGTTTTGACTGAGGAATTTTAATATGGATAAATATTTTATTATAATTTTGACAAATAAACAGTGTCTGAAAACTTAATTTCGGCCTCAATGTATTGAAACATAGATATTGGCGTTTACTGGACCACACAGATGAAGAGGATGGCATACTTGACGTTGAATAATATACATTATGCAGTTTATATGGAAAAATAAATAGAAATGTCCAGTTTTATTTGTGTTACCCTAGTTATCTTAAGCGCATGTTCATAATATTATGGTTAACTTCTTTTAATGTGACTTGAACGTTATTAAATCATAACTGTTGTACTGTAAGCTACAAATGCATTCTATTAGACATGCCACGAACGAGAACTATCAAAGACCGATCGATACTCAATTACAGCAGTGAGTTGGATGAATATTCAATGACTGAATAAGATCTTAGTATTTTTGTCCAAGGATATTTAAAGAGAAAAGGTGCGCAAGTGAAAATATTCAAAGAGAATCTGCCCAGCCCAGATTGATAAAAATGTTTTATAAAAAGAAATGCCAAACTTTCTACCAGAGCTACAGAAAATATGAAAAGGACAGCACTTACTGTACAATTATTAAATGTTTATTTTGGTAAATTATATAAATCATTACACGGCGTACTCTAAAAAGTATAAATAATTTCGATAAATCGAATCCAACAGACAATGCTGGAAAGCAGAAAGATAGTGTAAGGATAGGTATTGAGCTTGCAACACCAATCATGGATTCGTAAAAAAGCTTATGTGTTGCGGCCGATGATACCATGCTGCCCCCTGTGTCGTTTAAAAGGCAAGAATGTATATCCTGAGTGGATTTTGAATGGTCCAGAAAGAAGTCATCATAGCAAGAGTGACTGGTTTAATAAAATAATATTTGAAGAGTAGGTTCGAGAAGAAAATATTAAATTCAAGTGTTTTTCACCACAACCGCCATTAAAAGCAGGGTGACAAAAAGAGCTTATGGAATGGAAACTTAAAAATGGGAGTTGTATTCCAAAATCAATATTCGTTTGGTTTTATGACAATTTACAATATGAGATAGCTTTTCAGAAATAATAAAAAGTATCAGTAGCTTTACTACTACTATTCAAACAAAACCAAATTATAGTGAGAAAATTAAAGATGTGCTGGCAAACTAATAGCTGTCAAAACAGAATTTGAAGCAATTCCATCTCCAATAACTGAAGAAGAATAGTCAGGACCGTTTATAGCTGCAAAAAAAATCAATGACAAAACAAATAGACTACTGCGTTAGTTAGGAGTTCGTTTGCAAATTTAGTTTAAAAACTCTTCCTACAACTAATACTGATTAAGGAAGTTAAAAAGGATGCGGAAAATAGTCTATTGCCAAAGTTTAAAAAACCAAAAAGCGAAAACATTGACGATGATGTTACTGAGGCAGCTATAAATTAGAGAACAATCGTTTTAAGTGATCCCATGGAATAATTGTTAAGCAAGGTTGAAATAATTTATATTTTTTATGAGAAGCATATGATAATTTATAATTATTATTGAATAGAATTTAGTTTTGATAAATTTTGAGTTGTTTTATGTTCCATATTAGCCCTACTGGAACAAACATGGATATCAATTCCCGTTATTTGATACTTATACTTACTTCTGTTCCCTTCTTACGCCATTCGATTAAAGGTTCGATTTCCAATCCGATGTCGGCACAAGGATGCGTTAGAGAATCCAATAATAAAGATACAGGATTCGTCGATCGCCCTTCCAAACCGCTAGAGAGAAATTCCAAATCTTCATTGATGAGACTTTGACCGACGCTTAATGCCAACCTGGCAGATAGCATTTCATCTGGATGATCGTTTGATGTGACGTAAGGTATATTTCCGGCAAGCATGTACGATAATGCGATCCCACTTGGACCATTTCCTAATACACATATTAAACGCATGTTAAAAATACGAGACTTCTTTCATAATTATCGCCAACACTTACCGATTATGACGACATCCTTGTGTATGGTGGTAGTTTTGTTGTCGCATTTCATGATGAGGGCTGGCTTATTCTGAAAACGAAAAAAAAAATAATAAAATTAGTTCTTTGTCCTATAAAAATGCTTAGGTGGCATATTTTATTATGAAACGTCAAAATGTGTCAAGTGTAATCTGTCAGTTTCTGTCAAAAAACTGGTTGAAATTATTTTATATTTATGTAAATTAAGTCCTAAATAAATCATCACTGATTTTTGTTTTCAAGTTTCGTCGTTTCTACCTTTACAATTTCGAAAGATGAATGAGTTAAATGCGTTTTCAATTCTATTAGAAGAAAAAACCTACGCGTTAAATCTATTTAATCTTCTAGGTAGGTGTTATCAATTCAACAATTTCACGACTGACAAATGGTATATTCACTGGGTATTTTGAATTTAATTTTATTAAGTGTCCAAGAGTATCTTTGTTTAAATCTAAAAACTGCAATAATTGAAAACTGGTTGTCATAGGCTGTAAAAATGTTACAGAAAATCTTCTTGTGTAATAAATACTGGCACCGCTTAGAATTAAATTCCCCCAATAACCGAAAGTATACCTATAAATCCCGACGATGGAAAGAAAGCACGTTTCGGATCCAATCTTGAATTAATTGAATAAACCTGTCAGGTATCTAGTAATGACGTGCGTACCCAAGTACATATGTATAATATAATAACGTCTAACGATATTTAATTTGTCTAATGGATTGTACACATCTGGATCCAAAAATAGTATGCAATTCACTTTAGTAAGAAGCTTGAATTTGACGTATTGCTGATAATATTCTTACCTGTATAAAGGAGGTGTGTATTTGATGACAACACAAAAGCGACACGCTGTGTCTTATTTGTGTAATACTTTATATTAACTTTTAATCTGCGGTAAATATATATATACCTACTTGTGGTTATAACAACTGCATGCATTACTTTTTCTGATAATTGCTTTCCTGTCAACATAAGATATGTAAATATGGAAAAGTAGAATTCCGAATGTAAGAACAGAATTATTGAGGAGTTGTTTGCAAAAAGTCATGTTCGCAGTTGTACAATTCACATTTTCAAACGATAACATACATTTCTACTTAAGATTCTTTTTCAAACCAAATTATTGTATTTATGCTTTTTCATTTTCATGTATAAAGAGAGGATATGTCAGACATACATAGGTACTGTCACAGGACTTTTAGCCTCTCTTCAATGTAAAGTGCACTTGTCCAGTAACGGTAAATTAGTATTTGTTTAAACATATTTTTTCAATAAAAGCAATCTAAAAACTTATGCAAAATACAAGTAGTAATAAAGTCAAAGACAAAGTCTAATATAGTATAAGAAGAAGACAATATTCGTTCTTAATTTCAAAATGTAAAAAATTAGACCAAAAAAATGCTTTGACATTCTTGAAGATCCAAGTCAATTCTGTAATACCGATGAGACTGATGTTCAGTTGTGCCCCAAAACTGAACCGAAATAATTTAAAGTATGCTTAACAGCGTCTACGCTTATGATACAAGATCACAAAAGATTACTAAAAGATAAAAATCTATGCCAGAAAACCACTGTATTGGTAAAAGTGATCCTATATAGATGTAGACAGCCATGAAGTTCAGAGCTTATTGCCCAGCGCCAGTTGGAGATTTATAACTTTGTTGGAATACTCAGACCTCTGGAAGTTTCTTGGAGAAAACATTGTTTCAAATATAACCAAGCAGAATGTGAATAATATGAACTTTACAAACGTTAACTAACCACAAATTCAGGGAAACGACTACAATATACAGGGTGTTTCATAATATATGTGCAGGACTTCAGGATGTGATAGCTTGTCCAAAAATTTGAAAAAAAGTTTCTATCAACTTACCTTCTAAAATGCACCATTTTCGAGATACAGAGTGTTGAAATTTAATTTAAAAATTCGATTTTTGGAAATAACTCCGGAACGGTTTATCGTAAAGAAAACAGCTTTTGTAACCATTTTCTATTTATAATAAGCTAAGTTGTGCGCGAGAAAAAAAAATTTTTGAAGTCATAATTGGTGAAGATTTTGAAGGGGTCGTGGTTGTTTTTATCCCCAACTTCTACGCCACTGGAAAAAGTACGGTTTTGAGACGCCCATTTGAACCGCCAATGTTTTCTACACAAAAAAGGTACTGCTGGTCATGAGCTCTAAAGTTGACCGTTTTCTTCTTGTTCTAATGTTTTAGTAAAATAAAACTTTTATTTCAAAAAATTTACCATGTTTGTCAACATAAAAGATGATTTTTCTCGAAAACGGTCAACTTTAGAGCTCATGACCAACAGTACCTCTTTTGTGTAGAAAACATTGGCGGTTCAAATTGGCGTCTCAAAACCGTACTTTTTCCAGTGGCGTAGAAGTTGGGGAGAAAAACAACCACTACCCCTTCAAAATCTTCACCAATTATGACTTAAATTTTTTTTTGTCACACACAACTTAGCTTATTATAAGTAGAAAATGGTTACAAAAGCTGTTTTCTTTACCATAAACCGTTCCGGAAATACTTATTTCCAAAAAACTTTTTTTTTATTAAATTTCAAGACTCTGTATCTCGAAAATGGTGCATTTTAGAGGGTAAGTTGATAGAAACTTTTATTCAAATTTTTGGACAAGGTATCATATCCTGAAGTCCTGCGCATATATTATGAAACACCCTATATATAGACGGAAAAATGTAAATGGTAGATAAAGCAAATTTCTGAAGCGTTTTTGAAGGCAAAATTTCTCCGAAAAAAAAATAAAATAGCGAAATGATCCCAAGAAGAGTTAAAAACTGATCAACCATTTCATTAAAATGTGGCAAAAGAATGTAATTTTCAAAATAATTGAAAACATAAATGATAAAGAAAACAAAACAGAGCAAAAAACGGTTGCTGAAACTTAAAAATATAAAAGAAATGAAATGGAAGAGAAAAAGCGAAAGAACCAAGAAAACAATCAATTTAAAATAGAGATGTTATTAATCATAATAGAATTTCATTAAGTTTGTTAAAAATCAATATACAGACGGGTCCGCTTATAACGATGGCGCTGGTGCCAAAAAAATTTGTCCGCTATATGAAACCGCTCGCTATAAGCGATTCTTAGCAGGTTTGTAACTACATAGTTATTTGACATAGAAAGTATATTTGTTTAGTATAATATGTATAAACAAGATACAAATTCTTAATATGGAAGTATACAATGTAATGTTCATTTTAAATAGTCTGTGATCTTTTTTTGAGTTGCACTTTTCTTCAACAAAGAATCTTCAATTCCTTTTTGTACAAAATCAAACTGTTGCTTCAATGTGCTTTGGAAATCATTGAATTCCAAATAAGTGGATACGGTTTTTATTGCACTAAGTACTTGTTGAGCTGTTGGTGGTTCAAAGATGCTTTCCGGCTCTTCCTCTTCTTCTTCTGATTCCGACTTTTCATTAAATTGCGTTTTTGTAACTGCTGCTGCAATTTCATTTTCTGATGAGTACTCGTAAGTTACCAAATAATCGTCGACTTCTTGAAATGCATTAATTATGTCAGCGTTTAAAGACCCTTTCACAAGATCATTTGTGATAGCCCAGTCATTTAAACTAAGGGAGACTTCTTCATCTACAGCTTCTGGATCTTTATGCTTTAATATCCACTGAGCCAAAGGTATCTCATCGACATCATCAAATTCCGAATAAAATCCGGCGTGTTTATAACAATTAACAATAGTTTTTTGTGAAACACGATTCCATGCTGTGTTTATAGCTAATATACCATCCAACAAAGTAAAGTTAAAATCCTTACCTTCATCCAAACAAGAAATCATCCTGCATAAAACCATTTTCTTATAATGTTGTTTGAGACAGGCAATAATACCTTGATCCATGGGTTGTAGGGCTGCTGTTGTGTTGGCTGGAAGAAAAACTAACTTTATAGCACGTAGGTTTTCAATTGCAGGATGGGCTGGACAATTGTCAATCATTAACACTATGTTTCTGTTCTGTTTTTGTAGTTCATAGTCCCAGTTTCTTATTTCCTTTTCGAAAATCTCTGATGTTACCCATGCTTTCTTATTAGCGGTGTAATTAACCGGTAACACTTTACAAGTCCTAAAACAACGAGGTGCTTTAGATTTTCCAATGACCAGCAACTTTCTCTTTTCGGTTCCCGTCATGTTGGCACAGACAAAAACGGTGATTCTTTCTTTGCTTTTTTGCCTCCTTGACACTTTTCTTTTTGGAACTTCAGTGTTTGGTTTGGGACAATTTTATAAAAGAGACCAGTTTCATCCCCGTTAAAAATATCGCTGTCGGAATAACTCTCCTTATTGTGGGCCAAACATTGTCTAACCAGTCCTTTGTTGTTTCAGCAGAAACACTTGCGCCTTCTCCATGGATTTTACTAGATGAAATACGGTACCTCTTCTTAAAACGGTCTATCCAGCTTTTTGAACAAGATGCTTCATTATTAGGGAACATTATTTTGGAAAATTCTTCTGCTTTTTCCTGTAGTATTGGTCCACTTATTGGCACATTTTGAGTCCTTTTTTGCTTAAACAATAAGCTATACTTTCTACATATGTTAGCATTAGATGTTCCACTGTTGATGTCATCGATAATTTTAATTTTTTGTTCTAATGTAAGTACGGGATTTTCTATTTCTCGGCATGATGATAATGTTAACTAACTACCGAATAAAAATTCCAGTAGACGAGTTATGACAAGTTTGTTTACATCGGGCCTGCGTTAACAGCCGAAGAATGTGTCGAGTCCTCGTTATAATCACAGCGGCAAACAGAAAATTTGCTCGTACCAAAAGAAGTGCTCGTTATATCCGAGCTCGTTGTATCCGAACTCAAATTGTATTAAGTTTAAGGAACAAATTTCCGTAACACTGAAAATCACTCGTTAAAACCGAACGTTCGTTATAAGTTGTACTCGTTATAAGCGGACCCGACTGTATATCAATAGGCCTACACCGCACCGTTAAAGAGATTCATTACAGCTAATCTTGTATCAGAGATTGTAGAAGAAAGTGCTTTATACAATACTACTTGTCACATCCCATTTTTAAAGATATATTGCTGACTGTACTCTGTAAATTGCAAACAACAAAGATGCAGAAACGTTAAATATTCTAAATTAATTTCAATCCAAAGTCAAATTTACAGTTGAAAACGAAGAAACTTTAGTATCCACTGTGGTAGCTCTTAGAACCTTTTTCTAACGCACCATTAAAATATAAAATTAATGTTAATCTAATTGACCTATCGATTCAATTTTTCAGAATTCAAATACGAGAAAAACCTAAAAATCGAAGACATATTGGTAAAAAATAGCTATTATTGCATTATTATTGTTATATTTTCAATATTAGAAACGGAAACAATTATAAGAGACAACAAATAATAAATTTAAAACCTATAAAACGTAGACTTGTAAATAGTTTTTTAATGGGATATTTGAATTTATTTATACAACTCTATTGATATTTTATTATGATAAAAGTACAAAAAACAAGGAACAAGTCCAATAAAAAACTGTTTTTAAAATAACATAAAAATTATATAGCAACTTAACAATTTACATTTTAAATCTCCTTTTCAGTCGATAAGCTTAATAATAAACGCAAAATTAAAAAATATATTCTGTAATGAGATTTGTAATAATCCTTTAAAATTTCCTCAAAAAATAAAAATATTATAATGTCAATCTTTTGACTGTGTCACCTAATTAAATCTATTAAATGAAACAAAAAGGAAAAACTATAAAAAAAATAATAGCTCTTACATCCTGAAGAATATTCGATACGAATTAAAAGATAAAAAGTCTAAAATACTTCTTCAACGACACCTGGTAATGATCTTTCAGAAAATACACGTCTAAAGTGAATAATAACGAAATTAATAACCTATCATTAAATGAAAATAAACGGTTACAAGACATATTTTAGTACAATTTATGATTGGAAAACTGTGCTTTAAAGTGAAGAGAAGTTGTTGGTCATAAACCAACTTTCTATTTCTTATTAAAATTCTAAGAAAATTGGCACATTCTCATCGACTAACAGAGGTAATGCACATGTTCATTTAATCTCTAAAAACTAAATGCTTAATTAATTAATAAATGTTTCAGTTCAAACATCATAATCATATAAGCGACCACGAAGTAGCCTCACTAGTATTAGCACACAATTGAATGAAATAACCTGTATATTTAAGTTAGTTTCTTAAAATTTTAATATATCTAAAAATACACACCGTTTCATAAATATTAAAACACATGTAAAATATTGAGCTTTTAACTTTTTATTGCAAAATTGGAACTAACACGATGTATCTACACTAATTAGGAATAAATTAAATTATAAACAAGTTTCTTCAATTTCATTAATAGTACCTACTTCAGCCAAAAATAAAATATAAAACATAATATTTACAGTAAAAAATACAATTATAGATTTAATCATATTTAATATACTGTCCAAGCATAACAAGCATGTGCTAATCCTATTATTTTTTTTTGCTAAAGCTATTATAAATAATGATCGTGTAAAATATACATAACAACTTAATTATCCCTTACATCATGTGCAATCGATAATAGAGAAAAAAACGTAATTATTTGTGTATAGAATTGAGTAGCAAACAAAAAAGTATATAATAATACATATCTACATAAGTACATCATTGTAAAAAGCCATAAATTAAATAACAGCAAATTGGAAAAATTTACATGTATAATGGCAAATCATCTTGCTGTTCTTACACTATTTACCTAAGAATAGATATATGTACATACATTATTTATTTATTAGACTTTCTTAGACTTAATTTTCTGTTATTGAAGTATTATAAATCAAAAAAGGAAAATTTATAGATTATTAAAAAAAGTATTCCTTAAAAATCAGACCATTAAATTTTTAATTCTTGGAATAAAAACAAAAAATAAAAACCATAAACTTTAAAACATGTTTGAATAATGCGTACATGTATGTATATTTCGACGTCAGCACTAACTGGAAATGTATACAGGTTATTAAAAAAAAATAATTTATGAAGTTTGTGGTTTTTACTGTTTGTGTTTTTATATGCTTGGGATTTCGTATGGGCTAGATATGTATGTAGGTATGTTTATGTTGTCATTAGTTTCACATAAACACTGCATAAACATAATCTTATTTAAGCTTGTTATGCAATAAAGTATTTTTTTGTCGGTACAGTTATCTTCTCACATACACAAAACTTATCTAAATAGAATCATGTATTTATGTATGTGCAAACCATGCAAGCGTAAACATACATAGTAATACGAAAATAACTAATTAAAAAATATATTTTTAGATTAGGTACCTACTTACTCAATTTATAATACTCGAACTCAGTTTGTTATATTATATATTTAAAAGTTAAATGTTATCACGTTAGTGTAACTGAAAAAATCACAAGCCTGATTTGTTTACCATATTACGACGGTTTTAATCAACGCAAATGCGGTTTAGATGTCGGCAGACAGCCTAAATAGTGACATATGGATGTACTTTAAATAAATAAAACGAAAACGTAATACTGCATTAAATTAAAACCAAATTTGAAATTGCGAAATCCAAAAAGTTCTAACTCGATTCAAAATTCAGTGACAATCATTTATTTGTAATAGAAAGTCCAAAAAACAAACTTAAAGTTAAAAGGATCAAAATCCTGTTCCAACCGAATATAAATATATATATCAGATAGCCAGATGGACCTAAAGACATTAGCATCCTATAAGATAATCTTAAAATTAGTTGCCCGAAAAAAACCTAATAATCCTAGCCATACACAACAAAATTACTTTGGTGTAGGTACCGGGACATAAGAGTGTACCAGGAATCGAAATAGCAAACAAGCTGGCAAGAAAGGGTTCTGATAAACGAAATTCACTGGACCTGAACCGAGTCTGGCGATAACCAAGACTACGATACGGGTGCAGTGGCTGGGTGAATTACGAAAGCACACCAGTTAGAGATGATGAGACAACCAACAAGGTAATTAACAGCAGATGTGCGACCGAATACAGCTTAGAACGGTAATGAGTCTGTTAACAGAATACGGCTCTCTAAAGAAATATCTACATAGAATTGGCATAGACTATGCAATGAGGAGGAGGAGGCAGCGTACCACACTATCCTTGTTTGTGTTGGACTGGAGCGACGGGACACTAGCATTGTTGGGAGCAAGAAATCAACTGACAGGACTGCCGGAAAAAGATTTACCACACAGTCTGCTAAACCTAGTTGAAGGGGACTAACCTCCTTATGTAAATAAACCCAATACAAAACTTTGGAATCCAAAAACAATGCTAAGTTTAATTCTATAGCCAACCAAACAATCCCAACCAAACAAATCAAATCCCGTCTCCAATTATTATTCGTCTTAACTCACCCTTCAACTGTAAAATTACGATCAAGAAAGCTGTCCGATTTATTTTTTATTTTGTAATATGATTCTCGATCTGTCATAGTAATCTTCAAAATTTAAAAGCTGGTTCAGGATATATAAATTTAGTCAAAATTTCTTTAAACGCCAAAACTAGGTAACCTCGAAAAAAAAATCTGCCTACAACATAATAAAAAGTGTAAAGTTGTAAAACCTTACAGGAAAGCCTACGATAACCAATGGTGAAACTTTTTTTTGAAAACTACACCAACATTACAAACATTATTCGACTGATCTGCAAGCTAAATTACAATCCCCACGTTTGACGTCAAAATTTTTGCGGTAGTCAATCCAAATACACACTAGATGGCGGCACACTATTTTCCACATGTGACTCATGAAACATCTATAATTGTACCTGCTTCCGAGTTATTTTTGTCACATTTGCATTCTGAATTTAATTATAGTATCCTCGTAGAATGCCTGTAACTTAAATTATGCAAAGTATGACATAACTTTTAACAAATGAATTTTATTACTGCGCTAGATTTGTTACTCTGCTAACTCCTATTTTCCTTATTTCCTCTTTATTTTAGAAATATTATTATAAGAAATTTTCCGTCTTGTACAAAAACCTAACTTATCGAACAATCTAAACCAATTCTAAAGAAGAAAGAAAACCAATTAAAACAATTTTAGGTTTCATACAATTAAAATAGACGAATCAGAATAACATTTTCACTTTCTATAGGGCGCCAAAATACCAATTTTCAAATCAAAAATAACTACAATAAAGAATAGAGCCAGTCAAAAAGCTTTTTTATGAATCACATCAGACGAACGTCTGCTACGACGATATCTTTTATTAATGAAAACCTTAACCTTGGTCCAATGCCAAACCGAATTTCACAATCTACGCGCCACATATTAGCACATAGTTATATTTCGGGAACGCATCTGGATTATGTAAGAGCCGAGTTTATAAAACCGAGCCGGGCAGACGCAATTACCGCCGATTTTTTCAATCGATCGTTTATCCTACACGTGCATGCTCTAACATGTTTGAATTCCCCCACCTCCCGGCGCCACATGTTAAATAGAGATGATTTGCAGAAAATGAAATGTTGCCAGTTGTAGTATAATTATGTAAGAAACCTTGAACGATAAAGTAATTTCGGGGCGCTTATTGGGAGAGTCTTTTGTATAAGACGTTGAATGTATTCGTAAAATAAATACAATGGTTCATATAAGTATCTACGCAATACCTCTATTCAGCTGTTAAACAGCTAAAACATTGTAATTCAAATGAAAATTTTAGTAAATACAGTATAATGTTTTCTTTTTAATTTTTTCAAATTGATGTAGAAACAATGAGTGTTTACTAGTTATACTAATTTGAAAAATTTGTTTCTAATTTTGTCGATAAATATTCCATTGTGTTTGAGTAAAATAATTTCTAGCTTTTAATAGAACAATAATATTACGAATATTACGTTGCATACACACTAATAATATAATGACCATCATAAAGTAAAAATTGGTGCAAACTAAATCATTGTGCAAAAAAATATGTTTCTTTTGGCTCATTGGTTCACCACAGATTCCAGTCATGGTAATGCAGTAATA
>CM043016.1:43063959-43291789 GCA_023690525.1 Holotrichia oblita | reverse complement strand
ATTACTTTGGAGTTGAACCACATCATCCAGGATTTTATAGAACTATAAATTTTCAAATCATCAGCATAAGCAAGTAACGGACATGTTAATTCCATCAGTAAGTCGTTTATGTATAATATGAATAAAAGAGGACCCAGATTTGAGCCTTGTAGCACACTAGATGAAGGAAAGAATTCAAGTGACTTATATCCATTATAAAAAACGTAATTAGATCTTCTAGTTAGATAAGAATGGATAAGCTTGAGTGAATTTGAGTAAATTGAGTAAACAGATAACTAACTAAGAGGTTGGGATGCTTTCTGGGTTGTAGACTTTTGATCTCAATGATGGGAAGAACAAAAGATTTATCTCTAGAGAAAAAAAGTGTTGTTTGTGCGCTTATTTCAACGGAAAATTATTCCTCGAGAGATATTGCCAGAATGTAGGGGGTTTTCATCCTGTTGGCATACGCTTAGCGATGATGTCATTTGCGGAAGAAAACGAATAACAGTGCAAAGAGATGATAGAAATTTGTTTACTATTGCGAAGAGGAATAGATAAAATACATTTAGGGAATTGTACCGAGACGGACAAACTTCAGATATACATACATAAATATTTCACGTCGAACTTTGAGTAGACGATTAGTAGAATTCGGGTTGAAATCACATCTACCTACAAGAAAGTTTGCGAAAGATCATCTTCATTTTAAAGGTGAGGATTGGGAAAAGGTAGGTCGTTTTAAATGATTCTCTAGGTTCCAAAGGAATTTTTTTCCCAAAATCTATCCAAACTACAATTGAACATCCACCATCCTTAAAGGTGTGGGATGTGATTAGTGGGAATGGTCTCGGTCCTATTTATTTTGTAGAAAATATAATGCGCCAAGATCAATACCTAAAAGTTTCGAATGAAATTCTTGTGCCTTACATCGAAGACACTAGAGAAAATGTTCAGTGTTATACGGCAAAGAAAATTAAGAAATTTTTAAACAAAAAATAATCCGTTCATTCCTTGGTCTGGAAATTTGCCTAACCTCAGTGATATTGAAAATGTGTAAAATATTTTAAAGCGACGTGTTTGGAAATATATCAACGATGTTCCTGAAAAGATTGTAAACATTATACGGGGTGACATAGAAAAAAGTACATTGCATAGTGCCACACAATAGAGGACACTAAAATAAGAAAAAAATTCTTATGAACATGGGTCCGCAAGACCTTCGGTTAAAAGATACGGGGTGTTGAATTTTATTTCTTTTTTCGGGTTTTTTTTGAATATCTATGGTTCCAGTAGAAATGCATCTGAAAGCCGACAATGCACGCTAATCAATCAAAAAATAACAATTGAATAATGTGTCATAATGACACTTGTCAAACTGATGTAATTGTTGTTTGAGGAATTTTGTGTTCGTGATTAAGTTTTTCATTGGTTTTCTCACTGATTATTCAAATTTGCTTTCAAAAATGGTTCACTACACTTTTGAAGAATACAGATCAAATTCTTACGAAGCTCAACGTATTTATCGAGAAAGATATCCTTTAAGACAAGTTCCTAATGTTCGAACATTTATTGATGTGCATAGGCGTTTGAGAGAAGATGGCTGTTTTAGAAAACCAAAATTGAATAGTGGGGTTTCCAGAACTCGTCGCACTGTGCGAAACGAAGAAACTGTTTTACGAATGGTAGAAAATAATCCAAGAACAAGCACCAGAAAAACAAGTTCAGCGGTACGAAACCTTAACCGTGAATCAGTTAGACAAATTTTCAAAGAACAACTTCTTCGCCCATATCATTTCCAAAAAATTCATTCACTATTGGAACATGACTTTATTCCTCGTGTACAATTTTGCCGATGGTTGCAAAACCAAAGGCATAACATTATTTCATCAATTTTGTTTACTGACGAAGCTGGTTTTAGTCGTGATGGTATACTGAACCTACATAACATGCACCATTGGAGTGATGAAAATCCTCATCAAACTGTAATTCGAAGTCACCAATATGGGTTTTCAATTAATGAGTGGGCAGGTATAATTGACAATTATTTAATTGGCCCATTTCGATTGCCCAATCGATTGACAGGTGCACTGTATCGAAATTTCTTGGAGAATGATTTAAACACATTATTAGAGGATGTCCCATTGGCCATTACTGGAAGAATGTATTACATGCATGATGGGGCGCCAGCTCACTTTTCTCGAGTGGTAAGGGAATATTTGGACAGGAGATTTGGAAATATGTAGATTGGTCGAGGGGGGCCTGTACCCTGGCCAGCTCGTAGTCCCGACCTTAATCCCCTCGATTTTTCATTTTCGAGATTTATGAAAAATGAAGTTTATGCTGTAGAAATACATAATGAAGAACAATTGTGGATAAGAATTATGAAATCGGCAGATAGATTTCGTAATAACCCAGGAATATTTCAAAGATGCCGTCAATCATTAAGAAGAAGAATGGAAAAATGTATTGAAGTACAAGGGCAACAATTTGAACATCTTCTAAAAACTTAATTTTTGTTTTAATTAATCATTGTTTTTGCAAATAAATTTAAAAAAATTCAACACCCCGTATCTTTTAACCGAAGGTCTTGCGTACCCATGTTCATAGGAACTTTTTTTCTTATTTTAGTGTCCTCTATTGTGTGGCATGCAATGTACTTTTTTCTATGTCACCCTGTATATAGTCAGCATTTTGTTTTCATGTTCGATGGTCCCACTTGTAATATTTAAAATGGAAGTGTATCTGTTACACTCAATACTCGAATTCGGACAAATTCGCTACACACGCCAGAGGCGTACGCATGCAATTTTACATTCAATTAAAATTATAAGAAAAAATTTACGCACTGTATTCACAATTCGACGGTTAAGTGACCTCACCGATCACGATATATTTATATACGACACGACTGCATACTAATTTGCAATTCGTCGGCCGTATGCTGACCGATCGCAAACCAGATAATGCCCGAAATATCTCCTGCTATGGATGTGGTAAGCGTATGCCACGTTTAATCATGACGAAATGAATTATTGTTTCATCTATTTTGAGACATGAACATTTTTTAGCCATTACAGTAATTCAACCATGACAGCAATATAATAAAAATAAATTGACTAACTTAGCTTATGTTTTGAATCTTTAAATTCAAGATTCAGTTTTTATAGTTGATCAATAATTTTTATAAATCGTACTGAGGTATCACATGCTTGATAATCTGAGCGTTTCAGGTTATTTTTCTAAGAAACAATAAGCAGATTTGACATAATCTATTACTAATTTTATATATTGGGCGTTGATAAATGTACAAAATTATGAAATATGTACTGGAAAATAATATTTTGAGATAAACCAAGATCGCGTAAATCAAATAAAGAAAGTTGTTTTCATAATTTGCCTACTTGACTCATGAGTATGATAAGCTCTAACTTCACAACGGTAAAAAATTAATTACAATACTAAATTTCCACGAAATACAGAATTTGTCCCATAAAAATATTGCCTTGTACGATAAGAAATTTCCAAGCACTATTATTATCGTTTCTAATCTATTTCTGTCTATATTTAGGGTCAATATCCGTATTTATTCATCAATTATTATGTTCCTCAATTGTGAAGTTAATTTGAATCATCTAATACAATCATTTTTTTAATTTATTATCAATCAAACAAATGACGAATGTTTTATTCAAGCGTAGAGTTAGAATGGTATTCTTCGAAATAATCGCTTAATATTCCAAAATCCCTGAGTAGGTTCGCCGAAAACTATAATCGAATTAAGAATAATAATTTGGTAATATATTCTAAGAATCGTTGCAATAAGAGAAAGCTTACTTATGTTACGTACTGTACATAAACATATTGCCTGTCATTTTTATTTCTACGCAGAATAAGCCAATGATTAACAGAAAAAGAAATCAAGGTTTTATGACTTGCAAAGTTAGCGTAAGCTTTAGATCATTATGAGTACCCATTACACGTTCAATATTATTGCTTGAAACTTGTTTTGTCCCCGCGAAATCGTTGACCTTTCCTTTTTTATTTCTTGTAATTTACATTCATCAGAATTAAATGACATGTTTGAAATAAATATGTGACCTTATATGAGTTTCCTTCTCAGATATACATTTTAATTATTGTTTGACGTACAAAAGAAAGTTTCAAGTTAAATTATCTTTCATTAATTATAGTACAAACATCATTAGAACTTGTTAGATGTTATAATCGCCCTCCCTTAATGTGCTTCGGCTATAAATATCGTAATAATGATGAAAGGATGGAATTTGCCAATGTCAGGGATATAATAGTTATATTACAAAGAGGTAACTAAGCAACAAGTATACATACACCTTTCTTATAAATGATATAAAAGATAGATTAAATATATCGATTTTCCCTGCCATTATGTATCATTATGTAGAATAAATTATCTTTTTCCTTGTATATAAGATGTCAACGGAATATTACTTATCAGACATATTATTATTATTATTATTATTATTGGCAGATAAAAAAGATTTTTATATGCTTTTCTTACGAAAGATAACGATAATGACAATTAAATTTTATTTATATCATAATTAGGAAAGGGAAATATACATACAAATATATTTGTATTTGTGTAAACCTAGCTTTTACTTTTTGGAAATTTTAAAAGTTGATTGATCAAGATTGAGTTTAACAGTTTAATCGGTATGCGAAGAATATTAAATATATTCTATACTGGCTATACTTTATCGCAACCTACATACATTAATCTTTCAGGTCATTATCATGACATTGACTTTATTTCTATCGGATAATTTTAATCTTGTCATTTCGTAATATTAATTTAATTTTAATACTACATTCGAGCAAGATCAAAGGTTACTGTAATTCACGTTTACTCACTTCTGCGTTGAATATGCTCGTAAATTTTCAGCTTGTTTGTTTTAAAAAATTATTGTAAATCGAATAAATTTGTAGAAGCTTTATTTAGGGTAATTTATTCGATAATGTATAAATTAAACAGGCTTTGAAAAACGTTATAATTTATTGCGGATTATGCTATATTTAAACGCAAAAATAATTATCTCTAACAGTGTTATTTATGCTATTATAATAACGTTTATATATAGACTAATTATACACATCGTTTGATTATAAATTATAATAAAGTAGTATTATGGCGAAACCAATATGCAAAAAAATGGATGTCTGTTAAATGCAAACATAAAAGGTAGTCAAAGTAATGTTGTCCATAAATTATGTAGATTACAAGTACTGCCCGTACAGTACTACCCACGACTACAGGACTACCCCGAAAGAGGGCCTTATTATGTCTCCATGCCGTTTTCGACCTCTCAATCAGATTGCACCCGGACAGAAAAGTCTGCAACCTGGTCAAGAGTTAATTGACTTACTCGGGATTTTTAAAGAAGAAAAGACATAATAAAATAGAAAGTCAAAAGTTTGAAAAGAAGATTGAAAATTAGAGAAACAAGAGAAAGAGAAACGTTTTTGATAATTGAAAGAAAAAAGATTTGGATTGATTTTGGAAAAATGACGGATGAGAGAATATAAAAAGGAAAAGATTTTGGATAAGATTGAAAAGTGAGAAAAGGAAAAGAAGCAAGAAAAGAGTGGACGAAGAAGAAAAGATTCAAAGGAAGGAAACGGGAAAGAAGTAGAAGCAGGAACAAGGTCTTTTGGGGATAAAAATATTTACATATCACACAAATAATTAAGGTTGGAGAGGGTGGGTTTCAAAATTATTATTGTAAAGTGTTTAATATATGTTTTTCTTTTTATTTTATTTGACTTTAATATTGAACACTGCAGTATACACGACGCCGTTACTGACGTAGAAGGATCGTCATACACCATTTTATCCGCTGGCAAGAATTGAGGATATCCAACTTCCATGTCTCTTAGTTGTAGTTATATTAGATCTCGGTTCTGCTAATAAAGTAGCAATGCTCAATAAATAGTGTCGAAGTTGGAACTCTGCAATTATATAAGACATTTTACTGAAGGTGTTAATTCCTATTGGTTGGACAGTGCACTTATTGTTGTTCGTTTCACAAATGCTATTAGCTCAATCAGATTGCAGCCGGACCGAAAAGTCTGCACCCTGGTCAAGAGTTAATTCACTTACTCCAGTGCATCGGTCAATAGGACAGATGCCCCCACAGTTTCTACACAGGGGAGAGCTTACTAGGCCCATGCGATCCATGAGTTTATTTAGTGCACAATGACCGGTTAAGATTTCGGTGAGTAATCTCAGCCTGTCTTTGCTTATAAAGATTACCTTGCGAAGTATTTTCTCATTTGGACAGATCAGATCTGAGAAAGGCTTTGACCCTGCCATAAGAACTCTCACACGTCGGTTAATTTTGGACCTAGGAGTGGTTGTTTGCTGGCACCTAACTTGTCAGCTATTTCGTGGCCTCTGAGTCCAGAGTGAGTTGACATCCATTTCAGCGTAATGCTGTGATGTTTAGCAAGTTTTGGAGCTTCTACCGCAGCTTTCAGGAATTATCTTCTCTGACTTCCTACATGTGGTCTTTCATTATCATGCTAGAACAGAAATTTTTCAATACATCGGGCGGGTATATGAACAAGAATTGTACGAGTAAGGAAGGAGATTCCAGTCGATACCATGTCAGATCCACTTCCTGAACCAGTCTTTCACGATGGCGTTCATCTATACACGCCCAAATTCGAAGGCGTCTATCATAACGTGTCAAACGAAATCTTGACTTATCGCTGAAAAGCACTGAGGACCACTGCTCCATCTTCTAATCTCCATGGTGTTGAGCAAACGCCAACCTGTTTCTTTTACGAGTCAAAGACTCCTCGAACTAAGACTATATTCTCGAAACCTAGTCTCCGTACAAACTTTAATTGCCATTGCTCTTTTAAGATCACTCTGCAAGTCTCTAGCAGTAGATGTGCGCCGTTTAAGTGCGCAGTTTTGACCAGCTCTTCCAACTTACCTTTTTGTCTCCAAGTTTCGATTCCAAATCGTGTACTCTCCTTTTATGACTAATGTTACGGCTCTTACAAGTTCAACTTCATTTAGGTAGCTCATGATACGCTTTTAGTATCCAATGATATACAATTGACAAACGCACACTAGATTTTTTGTGAATTTGTAGGTGATCGGATTGATGGAGTTGAAATGATAATATAATGATAATATATAATATATTATGATAATGATAATATATAAGCTTGTAAGTAGTTTATTAAACGACACAATAATCTACTATTCCAAAAAAAGGAAACACAAAATAACTTAAAATTTTGGCACATACTATACCTTTTTTTTTTAAACAATTCTTCAAAACACATTCCGAATGATTACATCTTCTACTAAATCTACTTACCTACCTATTTGTTTGTTAATACATGTATGACCAAGAATCAGACGCACCCTCTACACACCGGAAGACAGGATTATCATGTTTATTTTCCTTTTGTAAATTCAAGAATGCTTTTCTTGAAGAACTCTGCTTAATTTTTTTTATTTCCTTTATAGTTTGACACTTAAAAGCTGCCTTAAAAACTTGTTTTAGTTCGAATGCATATTGAATATGTCTACTAAATATTTTAATCGATTCTATTAATTCAGTTTTTTTTTGTTTTTTTGCAATTCGCGGAAATATTTACGATGGAAATAAGGATACGCAATAAAACATTATACACGGAAATTAACGGAAAAAGACCATTATTGAATGTTCTAGAAATTTGTGACGTAAATATATTTTTTTTAAACAGCAATATACATAAATCAGATGACATATCGTTGAAAAACTTGTTTTCTCTTTGAAGTCTATAGAAACGCTTTTTTGATGATAAAATGGAAAGCTGATCAGGGTCATCTTTTTTTGTTAAATACTTTTAACAAAAGTATGCAAGCAATGATGCAAGTAATGGCAAAATTGCTTCCCTTAGAATTTACTTAAGATAGAAGTAACATTCTATCGATGGTTAGTATATTAGTATTAGAATAATTATTAATATGAATTCCTTGCGAATAGAAAGCTTGTACTGGGCCCACACCCCAAAACTAAGATAATCAAACAAGTTTATTACTATCACGGCACTGCCCTCTATGACAAGAAGATCTAGAGACGGCAAAACAGATTTTGTGTAAATGTGTTGCTGCCAGTCATACTCGACGCCAACACTTCAGTAGACCGTTTCTAAGGCCTACTGACATCTAAGACGAAAATCCCATACTAATTCTAAGGTTCATTAAAAGTCTCCTAAAAGAATCCTTAATTGGGACTAAAAGATTAAGGGTGAAGAGAGACAGCATTGCCTACACAACCCACAGCTAATCTAATATCGATTCTTGGGGCAATATTTGATAAAGTATTCTAATGTTATGTCATTTTGATCATTTCCAACAAAATTCGAATTGAATTGTCAAAATTACACGTACACACATGCTACTGTTATTTAGAAAAACTTAAAAAAAGGAGGTCAAGAAATACAAGAAAAAAAAAGGAAGAACGGTTTTGAAAAGTTGATTAAAAAAATAGAGAAGTCAGGCGAAGGAAAAAAGTTTTTTTTGAAGAAGGAAAGACAATAAAATAGAAAGTCAAAAGACTGAAAATTAGAGAAACAGGAGAAAGCGTTTTTGAGAATTGAAAGAAAAAAAATTTGGATTGATTTTGAAAAAATGACGGATGAGAGAATATAAAAAGGAAAAGATTTTGGATAAGATTGAAAAATGAGAAAAGGAAAAGAAGGAAAAGAGTAGACGAAGAAGATAAGATTCAAAGGAAGGAAAAGGTTGGAGAGGGTGGGTTTCAAAATTATTATTGTAAAGTGTTTAATATATGTTTTTCTTTTTATTTTATTTGACTTTAATATTGAACACTGCAGTATACACGACGCTGTTACTGACGTAGAAGGATCGTCATACACCATTTTATCCGCTGGTATTGATAACACAGAAGTCTTTACGTCCATTTGAAGAAGTCGAGAAGCTAGAAGGAAGAATATTGCAAACAATTTTATCTTCTTTTTTGAAAGAAGAGTCCTCGATGTACACCTCGGCAACAATTGAGGATATCCAACTTCCATGTCGCTTAGTTGTAGTTATATTAGCTCTCGGTTCTGCTAATAAAGTAGCAATGCTCAACAAATAGTGTCGAATTTGGAACTCTGCAATTATATGACATTTTACTGAAGGTATTAATTCCTATTGGTTGGACAGTGCACTTATTGTTGTTCGTTTCAGAAATGCTATTAGCTTGTAATATTTTCCTGTATCCGCATCGTTCTTGATATGCAAATTAGCTTTTATGACTGAAAAATGTCACCACAATGTTGATGATTTCCACATCTTCGACTTCTCCATGAAAAACATTTTGGAACTTGCTTTCAAATTTCTTCAATTTGCAGCA
The DNA here is from genome assembly GCA_023690525.1 of Holotrichia oblita. NCBI lineage: Eukaryota > Metazoa > Arthropoda > Insecta > Coleoptera > Scarabaeidae > Holotrichia > Holotrichia oblita. Next base: position 43,282,406 of record CM043016.1, on the reverse strand, counting down.
TTCCGCAAATCTGTTGAAGGCAATATGGTATTGCTGACGAGCATCGGCAACAGTATGGACACAATCAATAGTTTTCAAATCAATTTCATCAAAATCCATTTTTATTATTTTAGAAAGAATATAAACGTTAGTAAAAAATGTACACAAAACGTTCTTCACGTTTCTAACAATCAATTGTCAAATATTACTGCATTACCATGACTGGAATCTGTGGTGAACCAATGAGCCAAAAGAAACATATTTTTTTGCACAATGATTTAGTTTGCACCAATTTTTACTTTATGATGGTCATTATATTATTAGTGTGTATGCAACGTAATATTCGTAATATTATTGTTCTATTAAAAGCTAGAAATTATTTTACTCAAACACAATGGAATATTTATCGACAAAATTAGAAACAAATTTTTCAAATTAGTATAACTAGTAAACACTCATTGTTTCTACATCAATTTGAAAAATTAAAAAGAAAACATTATACTGTATTTACTAAAATTTTCATTTGAATTACAATGTTTTAGCTGTTTAACAGCTGAATAGAGGTATTGCGTAGATACTTATATGAACCATTGTATTTATTTTACGAATACATTCAACGTCTTATACAAAAGACTCTCCCAATAAGCGCCCCGAAATTACTTTATCGTTCAAGGTTTCTTACATAATTATACTACAACTGGCAACATTTCATTTTCTGCAAATCATCTCTATTTAACATGTGGCGCCGGGAGGTGGGGGAATTCAAACATGTTAGAGCATGCACGTGTAGGATAAACGATCGATTGAAAAAATCGGCGGTAATTGCGTCTGCCCGGCTCGGTTTTATAAACTCGGCTCTTACATAATCCAGATGCGTTCCCGAAATATAACTATGTGCTAATATGTGGCGCGTAGATTGTGAAATTCGGTTTGGCATTGGACCAAGGTTAAGGTTTTCATTAATAAAAGATATCGTCGTAGCAGACGTTCGTCTGATGTGATTCATAAAAAAGCTTTTTGACTGGCTCTATTCTTTATTGTAGTTATTTTTGATTTGAAAATTGGTATTTTGGCGCCCTATAGAAAGTGAAAATGTTATTCTGATTCGTCCTATTTTAATTGTATGAAACCTAAAATTGTTTTAATTGGTTTTCTTTCTTCTTTAGAATTGGTTTAGATTGTTCGATAAGTTAGGTTTTTGTACAAGACGGAAAATTTCTTATAATAATATTTCTAAAATAAGGAGGAAATAAGGAAAATAGGAGTTAGCAGAGTAACAAATCTAGCGCAGTAATAAAATTCATTTGTTAAAAGTTATGTCATACTTTGCATAATTTAAGTTACAGGCATTCTACGAGGATACTATAATTAAATTCAGAATGCAAATGTGACAAAAATAACTCGGAAGCAGGTACAATTATAGATGTTTCATGAGTCACATGTGGAAAATAGTGTGCCGCCATCTAGTGTGTATTTGGATTGACTACCGCAAAAATTTTGACGTCAAACGTGGGGATTGTAATTTAGCTTGCAGATCAGTCGAATAATGTTTGTAATGTTGGTGTAGTTTTCAAAAAAAGTTTCACCATTGGTTATCGTAGGCTTTCCTGTAAGGTTTTACAACTTTACACTTTTTATTATGTTGTAGGCAGATTTTTTTTTCGAGGTTACCTAGTTTTGGCGTTTAAAGAAATTTTGACTAAATTTATATATCCTGAACCAGCTTTTAAATTTTGAAGATTACTATGACAGATCGAGAATCATATTACAAAATAAAAAATAAATCGGACAGCTTTCTTGATCGTAATTTTACAGTTGAAGGGTGAGTTAAGACGAATAATAATTGGAGACGGGATTTGATTTGTTTGGTTGGGATTGTTTGGTTGGCTATAGAATTAAACTTAGCATTGTTTTTGGATTCCAAAGTTTTGTATTGGGTTTATTTACATAAGGAGGTTAGTCCCCTTCAACTAGGTTTAGCAGACTGTGTGGTAAATCTTTTTCCGGCAGTCCTGTCAGTTGATTTCTTGCTCCCAACAATGCTAGTGTCCGTCGCTCCAGTCCAACACAAACAAGGATAGTGTGGTACGCTGCCTCCTCCTCCTCATTGCATAGTCTATGCCAATTCTATGTAGATATTTCTTTAGAGAGCCGTATTCTGTTAACAGACTCATTACCGTTCTAAGCTGTATTCGGTCGCACATCTGCTGTTAATTACCTTGTTGGTTGTCTCATCATCTCTAACTGGTGTGCTTTCGTAATTCACCCAGCCACTGCACCCCGTATCGTAGTCTTGGTTATCGCCAGACTCGGTTCAGGTCCAGTGAATTTCGTTTATCAGAACCCTTTCTTGCCAGCTTGTTTGCTATTTCGATTCCTGGTACACTCTTATGTCCCGGTACCTACACCAAAGTAATTTTGTTGTGTATGGCTAGGATTATTAGGTTTTTTTCGGGCAACTAATTTTAAGATTATCTTATAGGATGCTAATGTCTTTAGGTCCATCTGGCTATCTGATATATATATTTATATTCGGTTGGAACAGGATTTTGATCCTTTTAACTTTAAGTTTGTTTTTGGACTTTCTATTACAAATAAATGATTGTCACTGAATTTTGAATCGAGTTAGAACTTTTTGGATTTCGCAATTTCAAATTTGGTTTTAATTTAATGCAGTATTACGTTTTCGTTTTATTTATTTAAAGTACATACATACATATGTCACTATTTAGGCTGTCTGCCGACATCTAAACCGCATTTGCGTTGATTAAAACCGCCGTAATATGGTAAACAAATCAGGCTTGTGATTTTTTTCAGTTACACTAACGTGATAACATTTAACTTTTAAATATATAATATAACAAACTGAGTTCGAGTATTATAAATTGAGTAAGTAGGTACCTAATCTAAAAATATTTTTTTTAATTAGTTATTTTCGTATTACTATGTATGTTTACGCTTGCATGGTTTGCACATACATAAATACATGATTCTATTTAGATAAGTTTTGTGTATGTGAGAAGATAACTGTACCGACAAAAAAATACTTTATTGCATAACAAGCTTAAATAAGATTATGTTTATGCAGTGTTTATGTGAAACTAATGACAACATAAACATACCTACATACATATCTAGCCCATACGAAATCCCAAACATATAAAAACACAAACAGTAAAAACCACAAACTTCATAAATTAATTTTTTTAATAACCTGTATACATTTCCAGTTAGTGCTGACGTCGAAATGTACATACATGTACGCGTTATTCAAACATGTTTTAAAGTTTGTGGTTTTTATTTTTTGTTTTTATTCCAAGAATTAAAAATTTAATGGTCTGATTTTTAAGGAATACTTTTTTTAATAATCTATAAATTTTCCTTTTTTGATTTATAATACTTCAATAACAGAAAATTAAGTCTAAGAAAGTCTAATAAATAAATAATGTATGTACATATGTATATCTATTCTTAGGTAATTAGTGTAAGAACAGCAAGATGATTTGTCATTATAAATGTAAATTTTTCCAATTTGCTGTTAGGTATTTAATTTATGGCTTTTTACAATGATGTACTTATGTAGATATGTATTATTATATACTTTTTTGTTTGCTACTCAATTCTATACACAAATAATTACGTTTTTTTCTCTATAATCGATTGCACATGATGTAAGGGATAATTAAGTTGTTATGTATATTTTACACGATCATTATTTATAATAGCTTTAGCAAAAAAAAATAATAGGATTAGCACATGCTTGTTATGCTTGGACAGTATATTAAATATGATTAAATCTATAATTGTATTTTTTACTGTAAATATTATCTTTTATATTTTATTTTTGGCTGAAGTACTATTAATGAAATTGAAGAAACTTGTTTATAATTTAATTTATTTCTAATTAGTGTAGATACATCGTGTTAGTTACAATTTTGCAATAAAAAGTTAAAAGCTCAATATTTTACATGTGTTTGAATATTTATAAAACGGTATGTATTTTTAGATATATTAAAATTTTAAGAAACTAACCTAAATATACAGGTTATTTCATTCAATTGTGTGCTAATACTGGGGAGACTACTTCGTGATCGCTTATATGATTATGATGTTTGAACGGAACCATGTATTTATTAATTAAACATTTAGTTTTTAGAGATTAAATGAACATGTGCATTACCTCTGTTAGTCGATGACAATGTGCCAATTTTCTTAGAATTTTAATAAGAAATAGAAAGTTGGTTTATGACCAACAACTTCTCTTCACTTTAAAGCACAGTTTTCCAATCATAAATTGTACTAAAATATGTCTTGTAACAGTTTATTTTCATTTAATGATAGGTTATTAATTTCGTTATTATTCACTTTAGACGTGTATTTTCTTTTTATCTTTTAATTCGTATCGAATATTCTTCAGGATGTAAGAGCTATTCTTTTTTTTATAGTTTTTCCTTTTTGTTTCACTTAATAGATTTAATTATGTGACACAGTCAAGAGATTGACATTATAATATTTTTATTATTTGAGGAAACTTATACATATAAGTATAGTTTTTTTAATTTAACAAACTTATTCTTATCTTAACAAGGTTGCAAGGATTATTACAAATCTCATTACAGAATATATTTTTTAATTTGACGTTTATTATTAAGCTTGTCGACTGAAAAGGAGATTTAAAATGTAAATTGTTAAGTTGCTGTATAACTTTTATGTTATTTTAAAAACAGTTTTTTATTGGACTTGTTCCTTTTATACTTTTATCATAATAAAATATCAATAGAGTTGTATAAATAAATTCAAACATCCCAAAAAAAACTAAAAAAAAAACTATTTACAAGTCTACGTTTTATAGGTTTTAAATTTATTATTTGTTGTCTCTTATAATTGTTTCCGTTTCTAATATTGAAAATATAACAATAATAATGCAATAATAGCTATTTTTTACCAATATGTTTTCGATTTTTAGGTTTTTCTCGTATTTGAATTCTGAAAAATTGAATCGATAGGTCAATTAGATTAACATTAATTTTATATTTTAATGGTGCGTTAGAAAAAGGTTTTAAGAGCTACCACAGTGGATACTAAAGTTTCTTCGTTTTCAACAGTAAATTGGACTTTGGATTGAAATTAATTTAGAATTTTTAAGGTTTCTGCATCTTTGTTGTTTGCAATTTACAGAGTACAGTCAGCAATATATCTTTAAAAATGGGATGTGACAAGTAGTATTGTATAAAACACTTTCTTCTACAGTCTCTGATACAAGATTAGCTGTAATGAATCTCTTTAACGGTGCGGTGTAGGCCTATTGATATATATTGATTTTTAACAAACTTGAAATGAAATTCTATTATGATTAATAACATCTCTATTTTAAATTGATTATTTTCTTGGTTCTTTGGCTTTTTCTCTTCCATTTCATTTCTTTTATATTTTTAAGTTTCAGCGTCCGTTTTTTGCTCTGTTTTGTTTTCTTTATCATTTATGTTTTCAATTATTTTGAAAATTACATTCTTTTGCCACATTTTAATGAAATGGTTGATCAGTTTTTAACTCTTCTTGGGATCATTTCGCTATTTTATTTTTTTTTCGGAGAAATTTTGCCTTCAAAAACGCTTCAGAAATTTGCTTTATCTACCATTTACATCTTTCCGTCTATATATAGGGTGTTTCATAATATATGCGCAGGACTTCAGGATATGATACCTTGTCCAAAAATTTGAATAAAAGTTTCTATCAACTTACCCTCTAAAATGCACCATTTTCGAGATACAGAGTCTTGAAATTTAATAAAAAAAAGTTTTTGGAAATAAGTATTTCCGGAACGGTTTATGGTAAAGAAAACAGCTTTTGTAACCATTTTCTACTTATAATAAGCTAAGTTGTGTGTGTAAAAAAAAAAATTTTAAATCATAATTGGTGAAGATTTTGAAGGGGTAGTGGTTGTTTTTCTCCCCAACTTCTACGCCACTGGAAAAAGTACGGTTTTGAGACGCCAATTTGAACCGCCAATGTTTTCTACACAAAAGAGGTACTGTTGGTCATGAGCTCTAAAGTTGACCGTTTTCGAGAAAAATCATCTTTTATGTTGACAAACATGGTAAATTTTTTGAAATAAAAGTTTTATTTTACTAAAACATTAGAACAAGAAGAAAACGGTCAACTTTAGAGCTCATGACCAGCAGTACCTTTTTTGTGTAGAAAACATTGGCGGTTCAAATGGGCGTCTCAAAACCGTACTTTTTCCAGTGGCGTAGAAGTTGGGGATAAAAACAGCCACCACCCCTTCAAAATCTTCACCAATTATGACTTAAAAATGTTTTTCTCACACACAACTTAGCGTATTATAAGTAGAAAATGGTTACAAAAGCTGTTTTCTTTACGATAAACCGTTCCGAAGATATTTCCAAAAATCGAATTTTTAAATTAAATTTCAACACCCTGTATCTCGAAAATCGTGCATTTTAGAAGGTAAGTTGATAGAAACTTTTTTCAAATTTTTGGACACGCTATCACATCCTGAAGTCCTGCACATATATTATGAAACACCCTGTATATTGTAGTCGTTTCCCTGAATTTGTGGTTAGGTAACGTTTGTAAAGTTCATATTATTCACATTCTGCTTGGTTATATTTGAGACAATGTTTTCTCCAAGAAACTTCCAGAGGTCTGAGTATTCCAACAAAGTTATAAATCTCCAACTGGCGCTGGGCAATAAGCTCTCAACTTCATGGCTGTCTACATCTATATAGGATCACTTTTACCAATACAGTGGTTTTCTGGCATAGATTTTTATCTTTTAGTAATCTTTTGTGATCTTGTATCATAAGCGTAGACGCTGTTAAGCATACTTTTAAATTATTTCGGTTCAGTTTTGGGGCACAACTGAACATCAGTCTCATCGGTATTACAGAATTGACTTGGATCTTCAAGAATGTCAAAGCATTTTTTTGGTCTAATTTTTTACATTTTGAAATTAACAACGAATATTGTCTTCTTCTTATACTATATTAGACTTTGTCTTTGACTTTATTACTACTTGTATTTTGCATAAGTTTTTAGATTGCTTTTATTGAAAAAATATGTTTAAACAAATACTAATTTACCGTTACTGGACAAGTGCACTTTACATTGAAGAGAGGCTAAAAGTCCTGTGACAGTACCTATGTATGTCTGACATATCCTCTCTTTATACATGAAAATGAAAAAGCATAAATACAATAATTTGGTTTGAAAAAGAATCTTAAGTAGAAATGTATGTTATCGTTTGAAAATGTGAATTGTACAACTGCGAACATGACTTTTTGCAAACAACTCCTCAATAATTCTGTTCTTACATTCGGAATTCTACTTTTCCATATTTACATATCTTATGTTGACAGGAAAGCAATTATCAGAAAAAGTAATGCATGCAGTTGTTATAACCACAAGTAGGTATATATATATATTTACCGCAGATTAAAAATTAATATAAAGTATTACACAAATAAGACAGGTAAGAATATTATCAGCAATACGTCAAACTCAAGCTTCTTACTAAAGTGAATTGCATACTATTTTTGGATCCAGATGTGTACAATCCATTAGACAAATTAAATATCGTTAGACGTTATTATATTATACATACTTGGGTACGCACGTCATTACTAGATACCTGACAGGTTTATTGAATTAATTCAAGTTTGGATCCGAAACGTGCTTTCTTTCCATCGTCGGGGTTTATAGGTATACTTTCGGTTATTGGGGGAATTTAATTCTAAGCGGTGCCAGTATTTATTATACAAGAAGATTTTCTGTAACATTTTTACCGCCTATGACAACCAGTTTTCAATTATTGCAGTTTTTAGATTTAAACAAAGATACTCTTGGACACTTAATAAAATTAAATTCAAAATACCCAGTGAATATTCCATTTGTCAGTCGTGAAATTGTTGAATTGATAACATCTACCTAGAAGATTAAATAGATTTAACGCGTAGGTTGTTTTCTTCTAATAGAATTGAAAACGCATTTAACTCATTCATCTTTCGAAATTGTAAAGGTAGAAACGACGAAACTTGAAAACAAAAATCAGTGATGATTTATTTAGGACTTAATTTACATAAATATAAAATAATTTCAACCAGTTTTTTGACAGAAACTGACAGATTACACTTGACACATTTTGACGTTTCATAATAAAATATGCCACCTAAGCATTTTTATAGGACAAAGAACTAATTTTATTATTTTTTTTTTTTCGTTTTCAGAATAAGCCAGCCCTCATCATGAAGTGCGACAACAAAACTACCACCATACACAAGGATGTCGTCATCATCGGTAAGTGTTGGCGATAATTATGAAAGAAGTCTCGTATATCTCTATTTTTAACATGCGTTTAATATGTGTATTAGGAAATGGTCCAAGTGGGATCGCATTATCGTACATGCTTGCCGGAAATATACCTTACGTCACATCAAACGATCATCCAGATGAAATGCTATCTGCCAGGTTGGCATTAAGCGTCGGTCAAAGTCTCATCAATGAAGATTTGGAATTTCTCTCTAGCGGTTTGGAAGGGCGGTCGACGAATCCTGTATCTTTATTATTGGATTCTCTAACGCATCCTTGTGCCGACATCGGATTAGAAATCGAACCTTTAATCGAATGGCGTAAGAAGGGAACAGAAGTAAGTATAAGTATCAAATAACGGGAATTGAATCCATGTTTGTTCCAGTAGGGCTAATATAGACCATAAAACAACTCAAAATTTATCAAAACTAAATTCTATTCAATAATAATCATAAATTATCATATGCTTCTCCAAAAAAATATAAATTATTTCAATCTTGGTTAACAATTATTCCATGGGATCACTTAAAACAATTGTTCTCTAATTTATAGCTGCCTCAGTAACATCATCGTCAATATTTTCGCTTTTTGGTTTTTTAAACTTTGGCAATAGACTATTTTCCGCATCCCTTTTAACTTCCTTAATCAGTATTAGTTGTAGGAAGAGTTTTTAAACTACATTTGGAAACGAACTCCTAACTAACGAACAAGTCTATTTGTTTTGTCATTGATTTTTTTTGCAGCTATAAACGGTCCTGACTATTCTTCTTCAGTTATTTTAGATGGAATTGCTTCAAATTCTGTTTTGACAGCTATTAGTTTGCCAGCACATCTTTAATTTTCTTGCTATAATTTGGTTTATTTGAATAGTAGTAGTAAAGCTAGTGCTGTCCTAAACCTTTTCATATTTTCTGTAGCTCTGGTAGAAAGTTTGGCATTTCTTTTTATAAAACATTTTTATCAATCTGGCCTGGGCAAATCCTCTTTGAATATTTTCACTTGCGCACCTTTTCTCTTTAAATATCCTTGGACAAAAATACTAAGATCTTATTCAGTCATTGAATATTCATCCAACTCACTGCTGTAATTAGAGTATCGATCGGTCTTTGATAGTTCTCGTTCGTGGCATGTCTAATAGAATGCATTTCCAGCTTACAGTACAACAGTTATGATTTAATAATGTTCAAGTCAAATTAAAAGAAGTTAACCATAATATTATGAACATGCGCTTAAGATAACTAGGGTAAAACAAATAAAACTGGACATTTCTATTTATTTTTCCATATAAACTGCATAATGTATATTATTCAACGTCAAGTATGCCATCCTCTTCATCTGTATGGTCCAGTAAACGCCAATATCTATGTTTCAATGCATTGAGGCCGAAATTAAGTTTTCAGGCACTGTTTGTTTGACAAAATCATAATAAAATATTTATCCATATTAAAATTCCTCAGTAAAAACACAAATTTGTTAAATATACGATTCCTTAGTAACTTCACATGTGTACGCCTATATGTATATCCACCTCGATTTGTTTTTAAACACCCACCTACTGTCATGAATTGTAACACCTTCCAGTTTATCGATCACGACTTTCCTCTTCGAAAGACGTCCCTTAAACATTGTTTCCTACCACCGGTTTAGACAATGCTTCCTCTACGATTGTCACATGGCCTGTACACATGTAGCACACAAAATCCTTGAATCCTTTCCTTTTTATCATTTTTGCAGATCTTCAAGAATGTTAGCTGGTTGTTGACGACTATAATTCCTCTTATTCATCTTCCTCAATCTATTCAGAACTTTCTTCGCGAACATTTTCTTTCATTTTATACCTTCTGATTCAATAATCTCTATTATTGCAACATCTCTTTGTTATAACTGCCGACACATACCATGGTTTTGCTGTCAAATATTCAGATATTTCTCAGATCACGATTCTTTCCAGTCCAAACTTCATACATCTTATCACCTACTCCAGTTGCTATCAATCATTCACCGCCTTGATCGATGGGCCTAGCCCATTTTTCTTACTAAATTCTCTGATACTCTTGAACAAAATTCCTTACCATGATCAGTTGTTTTATTATCAACACCGTGTATATAATTTGGCAGCTTTTGGTACAATATACAAACTAATTTGCCTCTTATTAAATCATATTCATTTTTATTGAAATGTTTCAAAAGTAAGCTAAAGTTTTGTTTGAACTCAAATTTTTCTCCTTATCTTTTTTGTCATATGTATTAAACCACATTGATTATATGAAGTCAGTTTAATAATTCTGATTTATTATTACAGATTGACCACATTGTTTTCGGCAAAGGTCCACCAGGCGGATCTTGGCATACAATGGATCCACACATCCTAACTTTATCACTCGGAACGTGGATGTCCCTCCCAGGATACAAATATACCACCAGGGACACCACCGACAAAAGAGCATTCGCCCATAACGTCGCCAGGTACTACGAACAATACGTCAAAGAAACGGGCCTGACGAAATACTTCGCGAACGGTACTATCGTAACGAACATTACAGAACTGGAGGACTCGAGAGAATCCGCCGAAAAACAACAACACGAATGCTTCGCGAAAATCGATGAACAGATGGAAGTTGAAGAGATATCGAAACCACTTGATTTAAAACAGGCCGGCTGTCCTATAACGAACGCTTTAAATTTCCTACTTTCCAGAGGGCAAAGAAGACTGAAAATAGATCGATGTTGTAAGCGGAAACTTGCCGAAGCTGAGTGTAAACTGAAGGAAGAAAAGGAGAAGAATGAATTAGGGGTAGTTCGTTTAATGGTGGTGATGTCTCGTGTGACATCTTGTTGCAGAAGAATAGATTTAAAAAAATGAACTTGAATTGTGATAGAAATAGATCTGTAAGTTTTTCATGTGATTATGACAGCTTAAAAAGAGCAAACGGTAGTGTATATAGTACGTCTTTTAGTGGTGAACATGCAACTTTTTTTAATTTTCTAAGAAACTCCTGCAGTCTGGATTCCAGTCGTTTGTTCAAGAAAGTGCCTGAGGATGTCCTACCCCTTACAAGCTCCGACTGTGATCCCACAACGTCCAAAGCGCAACAGGTTGCGGAAAAACCGAAAGCTAGCGCTAATACCAAGCCGAGATGGTTGATTGAAGTATTGGATATCAAAACTAAAACTGTAACCAGCTATACTTGCAATTCTTTGGTATTAGCGAACGGTGCTAGCGATTTACCTAATAGGCTGATGATTTGCAACGAAAAGAAGGATCCTAATTGGTTGCTACACGACGTAAGAAGTTTGGAAATTGAATTGGATTTGTATTTGCAACAAAACACCGGAGAACCCGATCCTGTTCTAATCGTGGGCGCTGGGTTGAGTGCTGCCGATGCTATTATAGCTACTAGGGGTAAAAACGTGCCTGTACTACATATGTTCCGGAATAAATATAGGGATTTGAACAAACAGCTGCCGGAGAATATGTATCCAGAATATCATAAGGTAAGCTATTTTAATTAAAACATGTTATTTTCACCTACCCAACCATTTTTAGAATCATTTTCTATAATTTTTTTTTTGGCGAGTTAGTATGCATATAAATTTCTTGGCGTTATAAATCTGTCTCGATAATCGTAAATGATGTTTTACCGTTACTTAGACATTTTTCTATGATAATGTATCTAGAGGTTTTATCAAGCATCTTGTCATTTGGAAATTAATTTCATCCGCAACTAAGGCTGGTGCTGACCACTGTCTCAGTTTTGCACCAGCCCAAGTCCGATCTACCCTACAAATTTCCTTCCAATGACAATTGCTACACCCTTCATGTAATATTACTCCAAGGAAAGGAACGAAGGATGAACGATCTTATGAGTACAGCAGCTGACTTATTATCTCAGTTGAGAAGAACTAATCTATAGCGGAACGCGAGGCCTTCGCCAAGGCAAAGCTTTGGCTGTGGACAGACCATCAAGCATTAAAATGGCCGATGGTCACTCACATTACCTACCGATCGATTAGCTTGATAGTTGCTGCAGTTCCAGCCATACAACTTTGATATTGGATACGTTAGGATAATATTTCTAAGGAGGCTATTAAATGTGTTCCTCTTGTGGCTATTGATCGTTTGACTGTTTTAGCAAACAGAATCTTAGAAAAGCGCGGTTGTCGTCGTCATTTGCAAGTCCAGGAAGGACCACAAAGATTCTGCCCCATTAGTTTCTTTCAAATATTTCCGAGATCGTTGAACTTGTCGTCCATTGGGGACTTCGAATGGAAATATTCAATTTGGAAGTTGTTCTCGAGAATCAGTTTCATGTAGTCATTAGATTTTCACCTGTTGAGGCTAACAGAGGCTACTTCTAGGGGCTTTGAGCGAGAGATACTACTGGAACGGTTTTTCTGGACGTGCAGAGTGCCTTTGCAGTTTGGAATCAAAGTCTCTTGTATAAAATGTTAACTATTATGGGGTTCAATTCGAATATCGTCAGATTGATTTTGTAATATTTAACTGGTCGAGCCTTCAATACGTGAAAAGGCCGAAAATAAGGTTCTTCAAATGAGAGCCTCGCTTTTTAACCTAGTATATGGCTGGAATATGGTGACATTCCGAAGGCAGCTGGCTCAACGCAGGAGGACATGAAACATAGAACGTAACGTAATCGTGAACGAACGTAACGTAAACGTAATAATTCTAGTAATGTGTCTAACGTCAAAACAATAAGTATGTATTAATAACAAAATGTTTTCATAAAAATATTCAACACTAGGTACATAATTATTTTAAATATAAATAAATTGGAATGGATTCTGTTAAAAGTTATACGAAGGAAATTAAATCACTTAATAATGATCCAATGCAGTACATAAATTCATTCCTTATCTAAACTGCAAATAAATAAAATTCTATTCATTACAAACCTTTCGAAATTCGAGAACATTATCACAAATTCATTTGATTATATAGTATTTGTAAAAAATAAGAAATATAAAATAAATAAAATCTATATAGATAAAATGAATACTTTGTTTAATTATATAATAAGATATCAAATTATGAAAAAAGAGAAATTCTTTCCAATAAAAGTTATTGTTGATAAAAATTATAATTTTATTCCATATCATGATAAACAACAACAACGTTTCTAATTACAATAAATTTGAAAATTTAATAAACGAAAATAAAATGACTAGACCATAAAAATTTTGAATGATTTTTTTTGTAATAAATGAAGTTTAATGAATTACGAAAATACTGTATTCAAAACAAACTACCACATAGAGCTTTACGAAAGTATGAGTTAGAAGAAATTATTAAAGACCATTTATTCAGACAAACGTTTATTAGTGAATTTAATTTTGATGATGATGTAATTCAGAAACCCAGACAAAGAAAACAAGGAATACATAATAAAAGAAAAGATCTAGATGAATTACCACAATTGATAGAACCTGATGAAGACGTAAAAGTAGTCAGAGCAAGAGGTTCTTGGGGAGAAATGGTTGTTAACTATACATTTTATTGTGACACTGCAGAACATGATTTATATAGTTATCTATATAAAATATCAGATTATGTTATTGATAAAATTAATAAGGGATTTAAAAAACATAAAAGCATAAGGATTCAATTGGTTACAGTTATTCAATTTGAGATTTATGGAAGAATTATGCTTTAGTATAATTAGAATAGTTGCCAATATACATAAACCAAGTAGGTAAAACGTACACATCACAAAATCCCTAAATTCACAACTAAAAACTAACCTCCAAACACCTTAAAACAAACAATACACATGTAAACAACATTCCAGGAATATTTGGACATATTTTAGAGATGGCATCTGCCAGTCATGCGCACAAAAGCCATGACATCAATTTTAAGGCTTTTGTCCTTTCTGTTTATTCTGTGACCATGTCTTAAGCAGTGTTGCCGTTGGAGGGTATTTTACCCGAAAATCGGGTATTTTAGAATGACAGAGGGTAAAGTTTTTAAGGGAGGGTAAAATCGGGTATTTATATAATTTCAGAGAGTGCAGAAATATTTCAAATATTGTCAGTTGTCAGCGTTGCCTTTCCAGTTATTGCACTCCTTGCTTGTGATTTTGTTGGTATTATTGGTGACGCTAAGAAGCTAGCGCCATTAAAAGCATAAAGAAGAAGAAGATACCTGTCACCTGGCAATCTTGTCAATTCATTAATTATTAGAATCAGACAGAATCCCATTACTTGAAAACAAAAACCGTTAAAAATCGTTTTTAAAATTTAATAATTGTTTGTGCTTTGAAAACAGTGAAAATAAAATCGTTTTTTCTGTTCTTAGTAAGAGGTAAGTACCTAGTACCCAAGTAAAGAAGAGTACCAATGCAATGCAGCTGCTAGTGCTGATTGAATGAAATATTTAATTTAGGAATTTCATAGTTATATTATTTGATTTGGGTAGATACTGTTACTGTAGGTTTTACTGTTTTAGTATCCCGATCTTTTTTTTTTACTTCTACATGGTGTGATTCTCTTTCAGGGTGGCATTAGATATACTAGTACTATCCTTTATTGGTGTGGGATTTGCATGTTAAACGTTAATACGTTAATTTGAAATGGATAAGTGGTTAATCCATATCAAAAAAAAAAACTATCATTGCAACCATCATTCAAGTACCAAAAAAGTTAAAAGGGATGAGGCTCGGGATGAGGTGTTGGTAGGTATAGTCCAGTCAGAGCAGGTCTGCGGTTACATCATAACATCACCACCAGTAAATTTCATAAGAATACGCTTGGTATCATTGATAACGTAACCGCATACCTGCTCTGACTGGACTTTATACATTGTTCAGAGCAACTTCAATGTTACATCATCAGTGACACCGAGCGTATTCCATTTAATCCATTTAATTTTACAGAAACTCATTGTGGACAACACAGTTAGTACTCAAGTAGATATTTCCATAGCAGCGCATCAATCTACCTCAGAATCGGTGAGAATTGTTAACTTTTTCTAATTAAGTTATTCCCTTATTATAGTAAGTTGTAACTATTTTATATTTTAGGAAATTATCAATATTGACACCGCTAGTGAGTGTGATTTAAATTTCCCCAGTACCAGTACCTATATAAGCAGCAGTAGCATTGATTCATCGGGATTACCCTTAGTAAGAAATTATATTAGGTTTGTTCCAACCTGCATGAGAACCGCCCCTAATTTCCAGTCACCAAGCAATTTTTTAACAAGTTGTATGTTTGTCAAAACTGACAAATACATTGACTGATTGGAAATTACTATCCCTGGGATGGTTTCATGGGGTGTTGGTTGGAACAGCCCTAATATTTTCTTTTTGTTTAGTTGCTTGAATCATTAACATACATTTTTTTCAGAATCAAGATGATATTAACCTGGTAATGGAAACCTTAGATGAGAATGCTAATTCATCAGATCCCATCACAGGTCAGAGTCAGCAGAGAATTTATAACCAAAAAGAAAAAAGAAGAAAGGCTCGGATAAAATTTAATAAATTTTGTAACTCTTGGTTGAAAATGGAAGAGTTCCAGAAGTGGATAACTAAATCAAAAAACACTAAGAAAGGTCATGAACTTGCATTTTGCCAGTTGTGTCATTGTGACATAACAGCGCACAAAACTGATTTGGTTCGTCACAGTAAATCAGAAAAACACATTTTAAATGAAAGGCAAGTGGCATCAAATGAAAAGGTCAAAAATATTACATTTTTTTCTGAAGATGATTCAGTTAAAAGGGCTGAAATTAAATTAGCAGCGTTTTTAGCTAGTAATAATCTACCTTTCATTATGATGGACACATTAAGCCCTTTATGCTCAAATCTATTTCCAGATTCTAAAATAGCATCTAAGCTAGCAATCCGACGAACAAAATCAACAATGGTAGTTAGGCACTGCTTAGGAGAAGTTTTTCAGAAAAATTTAATTGATATTCTTCGAGTTCCAGGAACTTTTTTTCCATAATAATGGATGAGGCAACTGACACTTCCACAAAAAAGCAGTGTGCTTTCACGATTATATATTTTTGTAAAAAAAATCAAAAAGTTGTAACATCGTTTTTTGATATGAAAGAAATTACTGGCTCAACTGCCAATGATTTGTATGGTTGCTTAAAAAATGTAGTTATGGAGAAAAAAATTCCTTTTGATAATTTAGTTGGATATTCATCTGATACCACAAATGTTATGTTCGGAGATAATCATTCTGTTTATACTCTTTTGAGAGATCTTCCCTATATTGTATGTATAAAATGTTCTTGCCATCTCATTCATCTTGCAGCATCAAAAGCATGTTTGTCTTTGCCGCGTTCTGTTGAAGATACGTTGAGGAATATTGGGGCACACTTTAGTAGAAGTCCTGCTCGGCAGGAAAAACTTAAAGAAATTCAAACGTTTTTTAAATATGATATTCATAAAATATTGCTCCCAGCAGCGACAAGGTGGTTGTCATTATGTCAGTGTGTCGATCGCGTCCTAGAACAATTAGAATGCCTTATTGCCTATTTTCGTGTGGAAAGTTTAACCGACCCCTCTCGTACAACTGAGAATATTTTGAACATTCTTCTTAACCCAATAACCAAATTATATCTGGAATTTATGAGTTATGTTCTAGGACTCCTGACCGATTTTAACAAACTATTTCAGTCTGAATCTCCCTTGCTATATAAACTTAAATATGAAACTGAATCACTTTTAAAAACCATTTTATTAAATTTTATGAAAAAGGAGTTTGTAATAAATGCACATATCTTCAATTTGAATCACAAAAATCCACACTATTTCTGTACTTTAGAAGACATTTATCTAGGTCTTGCTGCAACTCAAACTCTTCAAGATTTAAAACAAACGCTTCCAAAGGAAGAAATATCAAGTTTTTTAAAAAATTGTTTAAGTTTTTATATAGAGCTCAGTACTGAAATAAAGAATCGTTTTGTTTTTACCGATCCAATTTTTGAGATAATTGACATTCTAGATCCCTTAATGGCCCAATGTTTTAAAATTAAGTCTCTAAGCTCTGTCACAAGCAAATTTCCTTTTTTAAAACAATACATAGATTGTCAAAAACTTGATAACGAATGGAGACAACATGGCTTAATGGACCACAAGTTGTATAACTTAGATCCCTTAAAATCAGCTGCAGAATATTGGAATGATGTTATGAATTTAAAAAATGCGGCCGGAATAAAACTTTTTTCCAACTTGGAAGTTGTAATTCAGTTTCTCTTGGTTTTACCTTTTTCAAACGCTCCTTGTGAACGCATTTTTAGCGATCTCAATAATATCAAAACTGATAAACGCAATAATATGGTCTCATCAACAATCACAGCCCTGTTACATACTAAACAGGGCATAAAAGAATCTGATGGGGTTATCAAATTTGAGCCAAGCCCTGAAATGTTAAGAATTAATGTATCCAGGAAAACTAAACATCCGGAGACATGATAGAAAAAATAAGTTTTTTTAATATCATGATTCGAAGTCGGAGTAGTCTAAGCTTATTAATGTCTACCTATGTACATTTTTCTATTTTTGTAATAAACAGGTTAATTTGAAATTGTTTTTTTTTAATACCACTTATATTTGGGTAAATTATTACAATATGGTGAATGCGCCCGGTTTGGAACGTCAATTTTCTCCATTGATGGGAGGGGGGGTAAAATCGGGTATTTTCGTTTACTACGGTCGGGGAATCAAATATTTTCTGGTGGCAACACTGGTCTTAAGGCCCGTTTGACATCTAACAAGCATTTACAATTTTTCGTACTGAATCTCATACAATTTGATGCGCGCGCCGATTCAGTACAATTGCGACGAATTGCATGCAATAAATTAGAACGTGTTCTATTTTATTGCATGCGATTTAGACTAGTTGCATTAAAACGAAACAAGTCGATGCAAATTGATTAATTTGAGGTTAGGTCAAAGTGTTAGGTTATTCTTTGACTAGGGTAATTAGTAATCCGCCTATTATGTCGTGGTCAAAGGAGCAGGTTGAAATTGTAATAAATGTATATAAACGTCACCCTTGCCTTTATATTGTGAAACGTAATATATATCACATTCCAGTTTTATTATACTTCATGTGCATGCGTAGCTTTTAAATTGGAAAGAAGATTGTAACCACAGACCATTTGACTGGCATACTGGCAAGTCAATGCATAATTCTTATCCAAAGGCAAAGGACAGACTTATATCTTATATTTTATTCTTCTCGCACATAGCAAAACCGTTGTGTGAGGGCGCTGGTATAAAAAATCAATTAAAAGCGACGCGAAATCTTTCTCATTTGAATTTAAATTAGATATAATGAGTACATATTCATATATTAACAATGTGTGAAGTAATTTAAAAAATCGATGTTACGTACAGTGGTAACATCGATTTATTAAATTGCTACCACATTTCTAGCGTTGAAAAGAAGTATTAATTTCTGACAATGACGTAATAAATAATGCACCGATTTAATTTATAAAATTACTATTGCTTTTGCGCGGTAACCATGGTGACTGTGACTGTTATGCACCTAGATTATTTGAAGTTACGATGTTGGTAGCAGTCTGGACGCGGACGATGTGAATCAGATGTTTATGAAAGTGACATGGGGAGTTTTCGTAGTTCATGCACTGGATAAGTAACTATATTTGAAACAATGGGCGTGATTTAGTTCCCGCCGCGCATGTCGATTAGCGATCTTTTCCTAACTGCAACCGGTCCATTAAATGAAAGAAAATCCAAATTTACTGATTGATTCCCTTTATTACACAAAGAAAATGTAAACATACTACATACATAAGGAAAAGATACATTTATATACTAATAAAAACAAAAATTTGAACACTTTAAAATACAATTTAAAAAATACATAGGTACGAACACATAATTGAACTAAATAACTATGTATGTAAATACTCAGCTTTATAATAGAAAATAAGAAAATATTAATATCTATAAATATACCCAAACTTAGTAAAAGAAAAGAAAAAAACACTAACAACTGTAACCACCAAGAATACAATGACTTTTAATTTAGTTAAATTTTGTAATCAAGACTATACACAATTCACTAAACACAAACGGCAGACAACAACTAAAAGGACGAATACAGAGCACGAGTCAGCAAAAGTTGTTAAATTTTAAATTTAAACCAGCTGTTTATATAGTTCATATAACCGAACATTTACGATTAAAACCGAAATAGTCCGACTAGTAGCGCCCTCTGCCAGTGGTTTAGATTTTATGCAATAGAAAATACTTACATACAAATTTTCCTTGTATTAATTCGGCGCGCGCATTAAATTGTATGAGATTCAGTACGAGAAATTGTAAATAGTGCTTGTTAAGGCTCCTATACATGTTGGCCGAGCGTTGCTGAGCGATGGCCAACGCCAACGTGTAGACAGCCTATTTGCCTTGCCTTGTCATCGCTCGGTGTTGCTCGCCTAGTTAGTCGAATGAAGCCAAGCGCCAACAAGTGTAGAGCTCATTTGGCGCCATTTGTCTTTGCTCGCCGTCGCTCGTGACTCTCTTCGGACCGGTGTCGGTTTCTATGCACAAATCAAAGGCACTCGTCTGCGCTCGGCCAATAGCGTCCACACGTTTGTCTGCCCGCCATTACACAGTTGACATCATTGCTGTCAGATGTGTATAATTTCATAATGTCGCTCACAACAAATGAAGATATTTTTAATTTTTTGGAGTAGGTATTCTGCTACTTCAATGTCGACGTCCATAGTCTCTCAGTGCACAATGAACACTGACAGTGGCCAACGTGTGGACAACTCTACGAACACTCGTTTACATTGGCCGCTTGCATTGGCGTTCGACGAACTTGTCGAACGTGTGGACATTCGCACTCGCCGTGTACCTATTTGCGGGCACTCGACCAACATGTATAGCAGACTCCTCTAGATGTCGAACAGGCCTATACGTAAACTCGTCTTCGACGCAAGTGCCATCCGGTTTGGTATGCACTCTAGTAGTGACCAATCCTTAGTTTGTTGATGCTATATACTTGTTGCTTTTCTATAAGTTTTTACTATCATGGATTTGCGAAGTCTTAGAAACAATTTGCCAATATTGCCGAAATGGAATGTCTTGGTATTGCAAGGTTGAAAAAAGAGAGTGATTATTACCCGGTAATAATCAAAGAGTATGATGACTTGGGTGCTATATTATGTATTCCCCTTGACCTAACAAAATACGACACAATTACTATTTCGCGAGCCAATATTAACGGATTTCATTTGAAGAAGAAAACCATTGAAATAAATCTTGTTCGAGTAGGAAAATCAATATTAGAATTTTCTACAATGATCTCTATGAATAATGTCCTACGAAAACTAGGAGATATGAGAAGATAATAAGATATTTCAATGTTTTTTAATATTTATTGTCTATGAATTTTTATTAATTGTTACAGATTGAACAGTGATGAAGAATTATAAAAATAAATTATATTAAAGTGTAAGTTTTTCATAAATAAAGTAGTAACACAATTGGTGCTGATAAATTTGTTTAAAATTATAGTAACTGATTAATTATACACACTTATATTTTTTATGCTAGACGATATATTTTTTAAAATTACGTTACGTTCTATGTTTCATGCCTCCGCTCATTTTAGAATGCTTTCCTGGTAGTACCACACCAAGTATATGAGGAAAACGTAAATATTAGTATAAAATTGCAGTAATATTTGTAAATATAGCTATATTTATAGTCGTTCACAATTTGGTGGCGATTAAATAATATCAATTTTTTATACAATTTTAGCTTGCGAACGAGCAAAATTGCGACTGTAAATTTATGGATAAAATTTGGTATAAATGATTTAAAATATAATCGTTTTTATGCATTTTCAAGAGAATTACCGAGGTTTCAACACAAATTTTTGTACCGTTTATAGACTGTTAAATTGTTAAGCTCTAGAAGTAGGTTTGACCTCAAAAAGAGTAGAATAAAGCTAAATATGGTCGTTCACAAATTGATGGTCCAGAACCGGCGTATATTAGACTACTATACGGTGGTAGTAGACATCAATTTACCAGTTCTGGGCCATGTCCATTTCATACCAAAAAAATTAACTCTAAGTTTCACCACTTCTACCCCTTTATATCTATTGAATAACCCCCAATGTTACTCTATTAGCAGGAGCACCTTCACTCATATTTACGTTAGTTAAAAGTAGACACTGAACACGTAGTGAAAGAACCACCAACGCTCAGCTGCGCAGAGACTTACAAATCCCAAGCCTTTAATAGTACCTGACGACCACCGCAAAAACAACCTTGGATAGAGCAAGACAAGCTACAAACCCCTTGCTTCTGAGTGTCGTAAAGCCCCAAGGTCGACCACCACCTAGAGTAAGAGTTCGGTACACTACCGAAGTTGTTCAATAGCTAACTATCCGAGTACGCATTTCTTAAACATCGAAGCACAATAAACCGACCCACAAGATGAATTTTCTAGTGACCATCACTATCTCCTACCTCCAATCTCCTACCAAAACCTGAGCAAACACTCCGGCTTGGTGAGATGTACATTTCCATTTAAAACGGAAGTATGAAAAAGAAATTTTTACGCGGGATATGTGAAGAACAGAAGATTGACAACTAGACATAAGAAATATAATTTACAATAAAACCGTTCACAGAAAAATATACAAACAAGTATCAAAAATGCAAAATTCAAGAAAAAAAGATGATTTAAAGGTAATTATATGCATTAAAAACAAAAACAACACCCACGAAATTCTCGCCAGAAAAAGTCGTTAGTTTAACTATGAATGAGATACATAAAAAGTAGTTACATTGATTTATTTTCTTCCAGGTTCACCAGATGATGCAGAGCACAACACCCTACACCTTATATTCGGCTCTACCCGAATACACATTAACGGACTATTCCGAAGAAAACCGAACGGTGATCCTCACGTCCAAAGACGGTAAAGATATCAGCTATCGAGTTGCGTTCATGGTAGTACTAATCGGATCGAGGCCCGATCTGAGCTTCCTACCTGGAAATTTCAAGATCGGTCTTAATGAGAACATGTTGGTTGATTCGAAGACGAATCCGATTAACATCGATAAACTACGTCATTCTGTGAAGGGTTATAAACAGTTGTACGCGATGGGTCCAATAGCCGGCGATAACTTCGTCAGATTCCTACCAGGTGGTGCTTTAGCGATAGTAGCAGATTTGTACAGGAAATCCAGAATTTAATATTGAACGAATTAGTTTAGAGAAATAAATTCTTACACTAATGACATACTTATTAGTTCGTGTTTCTGCAACAGTTGTTGATTTTATTTTTGATTCTTTTTTATTTTCGTGATTATTGTTATATACATATATACATATTTAATCAATGAATGTTGAATGCAAATTGTGATATACACATATTAAGTAGTGGAACAAAATACAATTCACGATGATTTTTTTTTTAATTTTAAAATGAAAGAAACTTAAGGTGCAATTTACGCACATCTAAATGTGATAATTTTTAAAATATATCGTTTTATTATTAATTTTTCTTTATATACGTAAAAGATTAAGCATTTATTACTTAATTAAAGTGGAATATGAATTGACGTGTAATTTTTAATAATTTATCTTGTTTTTACACTATAGGCATGTAAGGTACATTCCTGTTTGTTAATTATCAACCAAAAATGATTGAAAATGATATACAGATTTAGAACAATTATAATAAATTTTTTTAGAAGAGAATTTTTGTATAATATACCATAAAAAACCTCTTTAGTGCAACAAAGATGAAATAATTTAAATGATCTTACAATACAAGATCTGTAGAAATATTATAATAAAACGGTAAGGTCAGAAGTAGTCGACTTAATGGACTGCGACGAAAATGCGAAGAAAAACTAGTACTGGACAGCCGTTTGTGAGCGAAATATCTATAGGAATATATATATAGCCAATATTAGAACTTTAGATTTTTAGTGCACCAACTCATATTGGTCGCCTATACCTGCCAATATACCCAATAGTTTTTTTGCTGACAGGGTTGTTGGAGCAAATTAGATTGCCTCGAAGGTTGTCTGATTTAACCCCATTGCATTATTTCATATTTGGCTATCCAAAAAATTGCATCTGTAGGAACCGTATGCATACCATACCATTCCTTGTGCTCCGCCACTGACTTAGTTCAAATCTTCATAACAACCACGCAGCATACACCTACACCCTAGGAACAGATTTGATAATCATTTTGAATCTCATAGTATTTATTTGATTTATAATTTGAACATTTGCTAAGATTATGTTGAATGATTCACTACACTTAACCGAATCTACACAATACAAAAAAAGTTCTTAAAAAGTCTATCAAAAATATTGAAAACCAACACTAAATTTAACACCATCTAAAATAAATGAGGAAAAATCAGATTGCCGTTGTTTGGATATGAGATCATGATCTACCCCAATCTCTGATACCATAAAACACGCCTATATTTGCTCTCAGCTTTTACTATAAATCGTATTTTACGCCTACGCAATTATTATTTGCGAATGGCGACACATTACCCAATGCGCCCCCTATCAATCACCCTCGCGAACTACCAAACGGTTGAATAACTATAATATACTGGTTGATTGGTGAGAAGGGCCTATTAAAAGTATTATACAAACAGAAAGGAATTTTAAAACAAAATTTTGCAGTAGGATATGGTTGAATGTGAACTATCACGTGAAAATATTTTTGAATAAATATCATTTCCGGTTAACCGGAAGTGGGCGTTAACTTCGATTTTTTAAATAGCATGATATAAAATAAATTACAAATTCAGTTTCGACGAAAATTTTACACATATTTCATATATATACCTAAATATCATTCCTACTGAGTTATTCGCAATTAAAGAAAAAAAGTGACAGATACCGATCTTACTTTATAGTGATATTACGTAACGTAGGAGTAAAAGAGATGAATGAAATTTTGCATACGCATAGTTGATAGTATGCAGTTACACAACATTTGAAGTTCTTCTCTGTAACATTATATAGGGTGTTTAAAAACTTAGTTGCTTATAAATAAGTTAGCCTACCTAAAATGCTCAGATATGTCAATTTACTGAAACAAGGTTGCTTAGCTCATTTGTTTTACATAGTTACTTGCTACTTATTTTGGGGTTCAAGGTACTATTAGGTGTATCTTGAAGGGTAAGGCATTGCCCACGGAGTAACCCAAATAATCCAGAGTATTATGTATTGCCTATCTAACCAGGCAAACATTTCAGAA
Organism: Holotrichia oblita; assembly: GCA_023690525.1. Classification (NCBI taxonomy): domain Eukaryota; kingdom Metazoa; phylum Arthropoda; class Insecta; order Coleoptera; family Scarabaeidae; genus Holotrichia; species Holotrichia oblita. Next base: position 43,257,833 of record CM043016.1, on the reverse strand, counting down.
TTAGGTTGTACAGAGGTGTGCATAAAAAAAATGGGACAACTAAACTATAGGCTTGTTCGTCTGCGTTGCTGTTGTCAGTTTCCGTATCTTCGTTAGCTGCTGACAGGTATTTTAAATACTCGTTTGTTTGTATTCAGCAAATTGCTGTATGTCAGAAGTAGTAAGCTATATTTGCTCATGCCTCAAGTGTTGAGCAATAATAGCTGATCATAGCGGCTGAAATCAGCTCAAACATCTATTTGCTATTTTTGGCAAAACTTACCAAAGTTAGCAATTCAAACGAACAGGTCTTATTACTGTGTGAAGCAGACGTTCGTTTGATTAATAGGGGATGTGCATGCATTGCAGAATGTATGTGTTTACATGGTTTTTGAGTAGAATAATGTTTCTGATTACCAAAAAGTAATATATAAATATAATAAATATTTGGCAAAAATTAATATCGTAACAAATATTCAACGATTGAATTATTTGAAATATTTAAAAATGATGAGTCATCGAAAAACGGACATGACGTAGAAGTGCAGTAAATATTCGCCAAACTGTCAGATGTCACGTCAATTAAAAGAATAGTAAGTGCAAACTGGGCGGGACACAAAAAGCTTTCTACTCCGTGTGATGTATACTATTTTTTCTTCAAACGATTTTCGCCGATCTCGTGAGCTACACATTTAAATATAACATGCATTATTATCATTGTTTAAACGCAGATTTTATGCATCTGTCAAACAACTGTCAAAGTACTACGGTTAAACTTTTATTTCTTTAATATTAAAAGTACTATTTATTATTGAGTTCGGTGTAGTTGTTGACATTTTCTTCTCTAGTCCATTTCAGAAACTTTTCATACGCATTGTAATATTATCTTACGTGATAGTCGGGAGTAGTGTTGCAGCAGCTTGATTAGCGATTTTGATTATTTCTAATGGCGTAGATTGAAGTTCTTCTTCGCTCATTTGGCAAATATTTGACAGTTATGAAATAATTCTTCAGTCACTTTAAAGAGTTGTGATTGGTCGGTTACATTTTTTTACTAGTAAAGAAATGAGACCATTTTTTTACTAGTAAAGAAATGAATTGTTTCAAAGATACGTATTCAGTAACGAAATGATCATATTTTTGTTTGAAGAAAATAGTATATTCTTCAACGCGCGTATAATGATTATTATTAGAATTATACGCGAGTTAAAGACTATACTTTCTCTATGGCTGCAGGATTAACTTAAAAAGAGAATGGATAGGTACATGATAGGTAGTCGGAAATTAATGCTGTGAGTCCGCGTTTTTGACATAAGTGTCATTACAACTAATTGTGTCAAAACCGCGAGCTGACGTTTTAAATTCTGAGCACAATTATGAGCTGTTTAGTGATTGCTAGGTAACGCACACTATATACGTCTATACCGTATCATTTCTGTCTGCTAAACGTTGAAGAATGAAAATACGAGTGATGTGATTGGTCTACAGCCCGTGTGTAATAATTCATTATACACGGGGTGAAGAATTGATGCCATTATACAATTGGATAAAAAGGCAGAATGTATATATTATTCAACAGCCGTAGAGAAAATCTTATTCTAATACCGGTATCAAGCTGACAAGCACGGTTTGTTTACTGCAAATCTACGTCACAGACGACAGCCATATTGAACTAAAACAATCTCAAGCAATCTTCGAAATTAAAATTTTCAAAAAATTGTGTCTTTTCGGATGCTATAGAATACGTGGGTAGTCAACTATACGCATTAAAAAAGGGATATCAACAGGTTTTTTTTTTCTGTATAAGTATACGAATCGTTTATTCAGAGTTTATTTTCTTTTTTCTTTCTATAGTTTAAAAATTGTACTACCAAAAATGTACGAAGTACTAGCTATAAGTAATCGATTTTAACTCACAAAAACCTTCTTTTCAAACTGTGGAAAAACGGTACGGCATCACTGAAAATTGATTTCAACTCATCTGCTGTGATTTCATGGCCCAGATTTTTATTTGATCTTCTTATTTTTACAGACAGACGATTGAAAATGCTTGTTCGCAGCAAATTGCTACATTTGACAACTTGGGAGTCGATGCAACCGTTGATTGAAGGAATACATAAAGATGCGCAACCTATGACAGTTGACAGAAATCTCAGATCCCCGAGATTTCTGTCAACTGTCATAGGTTGCGCATCTTTATGTACTACTTCAATCAACGATGCAACTTACTTGGCTAGCGGGTAGATATATCTCTATATCCATGTACTTATTTGTTTCCAACGCGACACTTAAGTTGACATAATGTATCCTTGAAAGTTGTCAATACGTCTTGACATAGGTAACATAGTGATTACATGGCGGCGATTAGAAATAAATTGGTAAGTACAGGTATTATCATAGCTGCCATCCAATATTGGAATATTTAATCCGATTTGCTTCTAGTTTTACAAATATGGACACGATTGCGAATTAGCTAGTACCAGAGATGAGTTGCCCATGTACAGATCTGGTGGTAACTTATTGGAACAGATAAAGAACACTTTACAGAGGTCCATGATGACCTCAGATGATAATATAGACTCGCTAAAATACTTGAAAAGTCAAAAGAATGTTGAACGAGAACGGCTTCGACATTTACCTTATAAAATGATGATTCACCCGTTTAGCGATAGCAGGTTTGACATTTTTAAATTAGAGGCTTATATTATTTAATAATACGGATTAAAACGTCTGATGATATATTTATTAGTAGAGATCTGTGTCGCTATGATTTAATTATAAGGTAGTTATTACTTTTTTCTTTTAAGACAAACGTGGGACACAATAATGGTTTGTGTATTGGTTCTGGCGTATATTATAATTCCTGTTGATATAGCTACCAGTAATTTTCCGTTGCAAAATTCCATAACGGATAATACAGCTTGGAAATTGTTAAGATTTACGCTAGACATGATAATGTGTGGTGACGTCGTTTTGAATTTTTTAACCGGATACTGGGACCCACAGAGGAGTAGGATAATTATGCAACCTAAGAAGGTTATGGTGTACGTATATTTGAAAATTAACACTACGATCCATGAGAACTGTCCTGAGTTGGTAGCCTATGAAGGTGGAGGGAAGGGAGCTGAAAATATTTTTAAAAGATTCTTTAAAAGTTATTTGTACCTATAACATTTTTTTATCATTTTAATTTTCTAGAAAAAGATAGTGGACGACTCGTTTGAAAAACCCTGTATATAACAGAATTAACAAGTTTAAGAATGAAATGTAGATTTTATAATGGACTGATTTTTAATTTATTGTTCAATTTCGTTTTTGCAGGCGGTACTTGTGTACATTTTTTATTCCTGATTTTGCTAGTGCATTACCGGCTCATTCTGATTTCTTGTTCTACATTAGAGATAAGACCACTAGGACTATTATGTCGAATCTGCCAATATTAAGAGCATTTAGATTCTTCTATTTTCTGAGATCGTGCAAAAAGCTATCTGAGGTAAATCAACCACACTGTATTCTAACCATAGGAAATGGTACAGTTACAGACAAAGAATTTAAAAATGTAATAACTCAGAATGTTTCCTCATCATCAGATTTGTTTTCTAAATAGAGTCTGAAAAACAGAGCTGATGTACAGATGTGTGCAAAAAAAATGGGACAACTCTTATAAGCATAAATCCCATAAAATGACTTCTTTTTGTTTATTATCTGTATTATTTTTTAAGGGTTGGAATATTAATTTGATGATGCATTTTAACTAATTCAAATTCAAAATGATATAAGTACAAAAAAATATTATTTTTTGATTTTGTAGGCACGACAGATAGACTTCCTGCAGTATCATCTGACATTGGCCATGTATTGTTACATCTTGTATTTCCACGTATTGACCTGTTTTAATATTCTTTTGATTGGTGTAAATGCTCCAGACAATGAGAAACGTGCAATTCTTGGAACACGGCCGAAATTCGTTTGGATGTAAGAATGTTTGAATTTATTTTTAATTATATATAGGATGAGTTTTTTTTTTCATTATTTATATGGGGATCTTGGAAACTATAAAAGAAATGCATTTGGTCGAATGGAGAAAGATTTGCATCTTTACAAACCTTATCCAGATACGTTTTTGTTCATTTAAGAAAATGCATGGCTTACCTACTATACCTACATTTGCAAAAAATATAACGATAGAAAAAAATTGTTTTAATATAGTTTCTCACTGGATTTTTAATTTTGATTAGCATTTTTTGGTGGGTTCTACATAGTTAAACATAATAACACAAAAACGTCTATTGTGTTCTTATTTATTAAAATAAGTGGTACGATATTTACCAAACCAGCAACAACAACCCAAAAAACGTAAACAAAAGAAGAACTGTTAGAGGAAGCAGAAATAACATGGTAATTACAGCAGCTGAGAATATAAAGTGGGTGTTTCTTTCTCAATTGAAACACACAACCACTGAAGAAGATGTTAAAAGTTATTTGCGGTAAAATGACGTCTGCTTTTAAAATAGCTGTAAAAGAGGAGATTTATGAAGATATGTTTAGGGCCGAACTATGGTCATGCAATGCTATTATAAGACCGTATAGACAAAAAAATTTTCGCACAAGAGTAACTGTAAATTCCAACACCACAGCTGACAACATATTTACAAATTCTGAACAAATATTCAAAACGAGAATCCTAAAAATCTCGGAAAATAAATTTTACCCATAATACTCTTATCCAGTTCAGACAAGCTTTGGAAAAAACTGACTCGTCGCCCATATTAAATTGTGATGCTGCAGATAAATGTAGTGATACTTTGTGTATTGGGCAGGATGAGATATCTTTGACGGTTTTGAAAATTTGCCCAGGGATAGTACATATAGATACCACTTACGCACGTGATTAATGCTTCTTTTGCAACAGGAAAATTTCCAGGGCATATGAAATATACTGTTGTAAAACCAATATATATATACATATATAAGGACAAAATTACCGCCCGATTGCTTTTATTTCAAACATATCGAAGATCATAGAATCATTTGTCCGAATATTACGTTTTCATGTACATAATATATTGAGTAATTCGGAAAATGGATACATTAAAGGCAGATCAACAATACGTGGAATTTTTCAGTTTCTGGAGGAAGTGATCAATGGCACAAGTTCGAAGGACTGCACAAGTGGTATCTTTATTAATTTATCCAAAGCATTTGACCGAGTAAATCACGAAATACTATTGACTAAACTGGAAATTATGGGTATTAGCGGTATTGCCTACGACTGCCAGCTTGATGACTCTCAAGGCAGACAATATAGATCGGAATGGGGTGAAAATCCTTATGGCGTACCTCAAGGCTCTATTTTGGGTCCTTTATTGTTCTTATTACACGTGAACGATATGCCAGAGGTTGTCCAGTGTCAGATGATGGTTTTATATGCGGACGATGCTTCTTGTGTAATAAAAACAAAGTCGCTTAGTAAAAATATTGTTGAAGTGAAAAATCCTATAAACAATCTCAACAAATGGATTGACAGTCATGGCCTTGAATTAAATATTTCAAAAACGCAATTTATGGTCCTGCCCTGGAATTGTCACGTTGACCATCTTGCTTCAAAACTGACTGGATTTCGTTACGGTCTTCGTGTAATAGCGAAGTGTGTTAGTGCTGAAACTGCTCTAAGTGCTTACAACGCATACATAAACTCTAGACTATGGTATGGCGTTTTGGGGCAACTATGTAAATGTAGAGCGTATTTTTAAGTTGCAAAAGTTAAGCCTTAGAGCAATTTTCGATCTTAAAAGAAGAGACAGTTGTAAAATGTACTTCAAAAATAACAATCTACTTACCTTACCATCTCTGTATATTTTGAAATGTGCATTATTCGTTAAACACAATTACAAAGACTTCTTTGAAAAATATGAATTAGTACACAATCATAATACAAGAGGCACTTCACAGAACTTTTTGCTTCAACCAACGACACATTTAACAAAAATACAAAAAAATGTTTTGCAGCAATATATTAAGATATATAATCATGTACCAGTTGCTATAAAAATTTTAGCTTATCACTTATATAAAAAAGAGTTGAGACAGTATCTAGTCAGTAATGTACAATGCTAATGATTTTTTCAGTTTGTGAGTTTGTTTTTTATGTGTGTATACTCAGTGACGTATTTATACATTAATCTTTTCAAACCCTCTATTTTTTGGACGTATTTTATACTTGTACTAATAATGAAATGTATTATTATTATTATTATTATTATTTAAAACTCCTTACGGGAAAAATGATAAGTGCGGCCTTGATGAGGCACGCATATATCAATGTCTATCTCTATTATTATTATTATTTAACGGGTCGATGGCCGCAGTGGTTAAGCGGCTGACTATCGTTGTGAGAGGACGATAGGCGCTGGGGTTCAATTCTCTGGAGGGACGGTGACATTTTTTCAGAGAGTTTAATCGCGTATCGACTTGCCATTCACTGTTGGGAGCAAAGTGATTAACAGCGCGGCATCATAAAAGGCGATATGATGCTGTCACAAAGCCAATTGAACACAACTTACACACACAAAAACTACACCGCGAGAGTTGCAGTGATAGCCAGACAAGTGATACAGCTTACGGAGTCACTGCAACTAAGCACCCACCACACATAAAAAAAAATTATTATTATTAGATCATTACAAGCGGAAAGAAATGGTTACTTAGAATATGTTATGGCCAACTATAGTTTAAATTAATGCTAATCAAAATTAAAAATCTAGTCAGACGTCCTTATTCGACATATAATTTTCTAGAAGTTGTATTTAAACATTTTTTTGTCTTTACAAATAAACGAGGTAAGCACAGCATTGGAAAGATTTTGATTAATTTCAATTTTTTGAACACAGCTAGTAAGTCAAATATTGCTTATATATATACTTCCAAGAAGGCTTAACCATATAACTCAAAAAGCGGTTAATTTGTGGCCAACCGTCTCTAATTAACTAAATAATTTTTTGATTCTCGCTTAATCCTATCAAACTGTCAGCTGAATATAACTGATAAGCTTTTTTTCTATTACAGAGTATAAAACTGTAGTTTTGTAATGTAATTCTTAATTGTCGACTTCTTAAGTGGACTTTTAGTTAACGGTCAAATTACTGATCGAAACGTTGGTATCCAAATGCAATTGCAAGTATTTTTTTCTCTGTCATCTTACTCTTTGTTAGCCTTTATTAACTGGTTGAGTGAGGTTTAGAGCTATTAGAATATAGCTTATATGTACCAAAGAAATCTTTTCTGAAGACGGGGCCTTGGCCATCAAGAGCCATAACAAGGTTACTTTTCTAGAGACAAGTCACTTGCACATCGTCATCAAATTAATTTAATAACTACACACTCAGTGTCTTCAATCACCATATTGTAACTTTTCAATTCAGTTTCACCGCCTCTAAATAAATTCAATAGGCCGTAACAGTTACACTACAAAGCTACATTTAATTTCAGCTCGGACAATAGGACGTTTGATTTCTATAGCACATATGCCAGAGTAGTCCGATCAACTGTGTATATAGCTATGTTTGGTAAAACAAGCAGAAGTCTACAGAATTATACACCAATCACTGCCTATATCGTAATGTTGGCAGTATCTAAACTCGTAACTCTCTTTCTGATAAGTAAGTAAATAATTCGAACAAATAAGTTTCATTTAATTTCGACTTACTATTATCTTAATAATGAATAGGTGAATTCATGGAAATAGTTATATCATCCCGTTCGTCGTCCAGGAAATACTTGGAAATGGTTAGGGAATTGACTGAATACATGAGGCACAAACAATTACCCGTGGCTCTTCAAAATCGACTTTTGGAGTATTACGAGTTCAAGTTTCAGAAGAGCTATTTCCGTGAATCCGAAATTCTGAACGTAATTTCCGGACAATTAAAGCAGGTAAAACAAGTTGTTAGTTAATTACTTCTGAATGCCCTGTTGATGTAACTCTATAATTTCCCTTGCAGGATTTGCTGATGCATAGCTGCCGAAAGTTAGTGGAACATGTTGGTTTCTTTCAAAACTTACCAACACCTCTGATTTTACGTATAGTGTCGGCTTTAACAATTGAAGTCTACATGGTAAATGATGTTATAGTTAAGATTGGTACTCCCGGAATTTGTATGTACTTTATAGCTAGTGGCTGTGTTGCCATATATACACGAAATGGATACGAGGTTTGTTTTGTTATTGTGCCAGGTCACAAATTAATAGATTTTACTCTTTTGGTCTTTTCTATTGGCAAAGCCCATAATAGTTGATACTGTACTTTTTCATAACAGGTATCTCATTTAGAAGATGGCGAGTATTTTGGGGAGTATTCATTATTGAAGCAGCAGGAGCCTAGGGAGCATTCTGTAATTGCAGTTGAGATCTGCGAACTTTATCGTCTAGAATATAGTGATTTTGTCAAAGTGATTATGTCTTATCCAGATTTGATTGAGAAAATCACCAAGCACGCATTAGAAAGGATAGAAGCAACTGAGTTTACAGCTGCAAGATACGATAGAAGAAAAAGACGGCGTTAATTAAATTTTATTGGTTATTATTTCTTACATGTTACTCTAATAACTTCAATATTTTTTCCTATATACAGCTACTTGTGATATTTTAATAAGGAATTTTAATAAATAGTATCAGCTTAACCATTTTCCTTTATATAATTTATTGAATAACTAGTTTTTTTTTTTGGTTTTTCAACTTCTTCCCTAAGTTTAGTTCTTTCGCCAGTGTTGCTGCGCTGTTTCCGGATCTTTATTTATTTGTTTTAAAATCCATCATTCGTCTTCTTCGATAAGAATCTTTTTGGAGTAAGCTCTGCATTTATTGTACACTAAACTGTTGTACGACTTTTACCCACAATCATTCTGTAGTTTCATTATGAAACGTTGAATATCATAAATAGTTTGTCTTTTTCTAGATTCCATTACAGAAATACTTTTTAAATATCTACTGCCCTCGAATACATATTTTTAGTTAACTGCATATGATCTCAAAATACTACGTTTCTATATTTTTGTAATATGTATATTGTGCTACCAAATGAGAATATAGTTTGTCATTATTTGCGTAATTTAGATTAGCAGAAAAAAATGCGTTTCTTGCACGATTTTCACTGCGATTAACTGTTGTATGGTTAATAATGACGTTAATATCTGTAGAGCTTCATTTTTGAACTATGGCAGGTTACTGACAATATAAGCCCAAAGCTAAGCCAGCGTTCTCTTTTCTTTAAATATAATTAATTGAACCTAGAACTTTTAAGAATGTTTAGTCTTAATAACATTGTTACTTATAGATGGTTTATTCTATCTATTCACATGCATTTGTGAGAATTAATGGTATTGGAACTTATGTATGTGTCTTTACTGCCATGGTCTGCACAGTGTAACATTGGATGTAGAAAAAAATATGTAGAAAAACACATTACAAAAATGTAAATGTTTAATACAGTTTAGAAATTAATACCAGAATATTTTTTTTTTTCGTATCTTGTTTGTTTTTTTTTTCTTTTCATTGAGACGAATTTTTAAACTGCTGTTTTGCATACTTGATCATTAAAATTTCTTCCAATTAAAATCATGTTTTTTATTTAAGGGATTAGATCTTATTGTGCTGTTGTCAATGTATTTTTTTTGTGAAAGATGAATTTTTAGTAACTGGTTCTTTAGTTTGATTGTCTTTTTTTGTTTTTAGGAAATTCATAAAGATTTTAAATTTGTCTGTTTTAGTCACAGATCTTGATTTTTTTTTGCTTTTATCACAGATTTAATTTTTTGTTGTTTTTGTCATATATTTTAAAATTGACCACAAATTTGTTGTGCTTTTATAACAGAATTATGTGTTTTATTTATTAAAAACAATTTTTGCTAAGAGGTTTTAAAAATTTTAACCATAGATTAGAAATTTGTTTCTTTTCTATCACACAAATCATCATCATAGATAGCGATTTTTTTATTAGTTTTTATCATTCATTTTTATCATATGTATTCTGAATTTATTTCAGATTTTATGGCAAACTTTTTTCTGTATTTGGTTATCAGATTTTAAAATTATCTGTATTTTTATTGCAGATTGTTGATTTAAAATTTTTGGGTTTTGCTATAACAAATTTTAGATTTTTCCGTATTTTGTCAAAAAAATTAAAAAATGTCAGTGCTTTTATCACATATTTAAGATCTCTCTATGTATATTACAGTTTTTATTGTTTTTTTTTTTTGGTTTTATCACAGATTTTGAATCTACCTATGTCTTTTACATTTTTGTTGTGTGAGATTTTTCTATTTTGCTAACAAATTTTTCAGAATTTTTATTGCATATAAAATTGTCTGTGTTCTTAAATGATATCAAAGGCTTCCACGTTTCAAATCTCTGTTATGAGGGCTTCCGAGTTTAGACCGCGTCATAGTAAAGTAAATAGGTATATACAAAACAAAAGCAAAAATAAAATTAAATCACAATAATAACAATAAAATTAAATCACAATGTAGATACATAAATTTAAAATACCTATAAAAACTTACTCAAACTCGACGTTTCGCCAATAATCTGGGTTCTTCAGGAGCATAGTTTTTACTCCTGAAGAATGTAGATGGGGGCCGTAAGAAAGTCACGTTAACTCAATGCGTAAACCACACTATACAGGGTGTCCATGAATATGTGGACAATATCTCCGATACATAAAGTTTATGGAACTGAGATGCTGAGATATTCAACCCTAAACATAGAGTTGGCTAGATGGTTTTTTAAATGCAATTATGTATTGCCTTTTCTTTCATCCAATTTTAAGGTGTGTAGGTTTTCTTCTCTCCAATAAGTGTTTTACTATTCCTTGGACCGTAAGTGAGAAAAATGTACTCTTAATGGATTTCCATAAAATGCTCTGTTTCCGAGAAAAAATAAATTTAACGAAAACAGGTAACTTTTATTTCAATATCTTGATCCTGGGATGCTATGATAAAGTTAATGTAAATACGTCATATGGATAAAACGCCATATTGATAGAACTGTCAAATTATTATTTCGAAATTATAAGCCATTATAATCTCCGTAATAAGTCTTCCCGTTTTAATTACATGTTATTTTGTTTGTATTTGTTGTAATTACAGATATTTGATTTATTTGTTATTGATATTCTGTTTATTACGTTCATTACTTGGCTAGTTTAATAAAAAGGGAATACACATTTAATGAGTATGCAGATATGCATTTAATACACAGACTAGCTTCCTGTAATGGTTTAGAAGCTAGAAGGCTTTAATAATTGCATTAAAAAAACCACCTAGCCAACTCTATGTTTAGGGTTGAATATCTCAGCAGTGGTGGACCCTAGCAAAAATAGGTATATATAGACATACAGTGGTATTTTTACATAAAGTTTATGTATCCGAGATATTATCCACGTATTAATGGAAACCCTGTATAGAGGCGAAAACTTGAAAAATCAGAAAGTTTTCGCCTCTAGCGTGGTTCACATGTCTAGTTACCTCCTCCTACCTGCTCCTAAAGAAGTCACTTATATTAGTGGCGAAACGTCGAGTTCGCGTAAATTTTTGTACTGTATGCATTTTACATTTTTTCACTTTTATTTTTTGATCACAAATTTCAGTTTTTTGTGTTTTTATTATAAAATTATCTGTGATTTCTCTCTGAAGCCACAGTGACATTTTTTCAGAGAGTTGAAATCCGGATCGACTTACCATTTGCTGTTGGGAGCAAAGTGATTAACAGCGCGGCATTATAAAGAGCGATATGATGCTGTCACAAAGCCATTTCAACACAATGATAACCAGACAAGTAAAACAACTTACACTTACTGCAACTAAGCACCCAGAACACAAAAAAAGTTTCCATATTTTATTAAAGTAGATATCATTAAATGTATTGATCATGCAATATGCGTTTGTATTTTAAGAGAGATAATAAATGTTCAATTGCACCAAATATTCCAACTGCTCACACCCGATACTCACTCCACTGCAATGTTCTGAATTGTTCAAGGAAAAATTGACAAAACTTCTGAAATTACAAAGAAACCAGCGATTATTATAAAGTCAAGTAGGTATCAACGAATTTGTGTTGAATGTTCAAATAACAATGCAATTACGAGAAACCGAATGATTTAGGGAATTTGATGTTTTCCTATCGAAGTCATTGACTCGACTTATTTTAAATTTTTTTAAAGTAGAAATTTGGCAATTTGGTGATTCGGATTCGATTGGTAGCTCGATGTTAGTATGGACATGATTGGAGACGAAATGGATTGCGGCCATCTTGGTTTTCTATAAGCGACGATTCGTTTTTTTTTTTTTTTGAAAATGCAGTCCTCGTTACAGCAAATACCTTTGCTCATGAGTACTTTTTACATAGCGTGCATCATTTGGGAGATATGGGCGGTTAAAGTTATACCGAAATTGGTTTTGTTGTTTAAACGGATACCTATATATTTTTCCATGAAATAGATTTGCATTTTTCTTCAAACTACGCTGATAACATATTTTGAAATATTGGTATCCTATAATACATATTACAAACTGCTAATAGAATTTTTAATATGCTTCTGATTCATATTTCTTAGATTGTACGAGGGAGCGTTTTTATATTCGCGGAATGAGCGGGTTGTAGGGGGTGATTAGGCGCATTGGGGGCGTGGCCTGTGCAGCGACTCATAATTAGTATAAATACGAAGTTTCATTGTTATTAGACAGTTAGTCTTTGAGCAATCGTCAACCGAGTAACATAATCAGGAGTGAAAAGTGAAATATGGAAAAAATCGAATATCGTGCCGTTATAAAGTTCCTTACCAGGCAAGGAAAATCAGTCGCGACCATAATGAATGAGATGTCATTCGTTTACGGCGACTCTTGTCCAGGAAAAACCATGGTGTACAAGTGGCATAGTTTATTTAAACAAGGAAGGGAATCCCTTGAAGACGACCCGAGGCCGGGCAGGAGCATTGAGGTGACCACGCCAGCACTTATCCAAAAAGTTGAAAAAATTGTACTCCAAGATGCTCGACTAAAGAAGAAACAACTTGCAGAAATGGTTGGAGTATCCGATACAACAATTTTTAAAATCCTACACGATCATCTCGGTCAGCGCAAGATGGGTGCCGAGAATGCTCACGCCGCCGCAAAAACAACAGCGCGTAGAGTGTTCGCGTGCATTTTTGGGCCTCTGTAATGAAGACAAGGATGGTGTATCGAGTCGAATTGTTACTGGAGACGAAACTTGGGTTCATCATTATGAACCTGAGTCCAAACAAGACTCCATGCAGTGGTATAAACAGGGCACAGCACCTCCCAAGAAATTTAAAGTGTCACAATCAGCTGGGAAACTCATGGCAACGGTATTTTGGGACTCGGAAGGAATATTGTTGATTGATTATAAAGATAAAGGTGTTTCTATAACCGGAGAATATTACGCTTCAATATTAGAGCGACTAAAAGAAGCCATTAAAGAGAAAAGACGGGGAAAATTGACGAAAGGTGTGCTGCTTTTGCACGACAACGCGCCCGTCCATAAGAGCCACGTTGCGTTAGCTGCCCGGCATAAGGTGGGCTTCCAAATTGTGAATCATCCACCCTACAACCCAGACCTGGCCCCAAGTGATTATTAGCTGTTTCCGAAAATGAAAAAAGAGCTGCGGGGTAAAAATTTTATTGCCGATGATGAAGTCAAGGAGGCAGTTTCGGCGTATTTTGCAGATAAAGAGGGTATAAATAAATTAATTGAAAGATGTGAAAAATGTATCCGTCTTGCAGGTGAATATATTGAAAAAGAAAAATAATTTGGTTTTTTTATTTCCACCCCATTTTATTCCCCATTCCGCGAATATAAAAACGCTCCCTCGTATGTCGAATAATGGAATTTGAATTAAAATTTTAAAAGGAGTTACAGCGATTTTGTGAATGACTTAATCCTAATTGCACTCAATGCGCCCTCATTGGGCACAAATGAAACTATGTGACAGATGCCAGAAGTGCCATATTATGATAGACTTCAAAATTTTACATGTGTTATGTTTGTAATGTTAGTTACTTGAACAATGTTAACTGTCGTACCAAAAGTAAATGAAATCATCGATTTACATACAGAAACTAATTTCGATTCGTTTTCAGTTTAGAAGGGCGGGTCACATATGTCAAATTCCGTTCGTACCTCCTGACTTGCCTATGTTCGAAGAGCAAGAATCGGTGTATCGCAACTTCCGAAATTATATAATACGTTTAAGAATGGCTACCGCTGATCATGCTGAGGGTTGGAATTTTTTACCGAGTCATGCATCCATAATGGCCGAACACAAGAAGCATTTAAAATATCTATATATTATACACCCTTTTAGTACATTTAGGTAAATGAAAATTAATGAAGAACTACCTTTACAAGGACGCATATTATTCTTTTGTTTTTAGAATTTATTGGGGTATGGTTATGATTATTGTATTTGGATTACAGTTCATTGTTATCCCACTGGAAGTGGCAATATTTTCTACCGATTTCCGCAAGCAGTTTAAGACTATTTGGTATTTTATTCGGCTATTATTAGATGTTATATGCATAGTTGATATTTGTCTGAATTTTATGACTGGTTACGTAAAGTTAAGTACAAAAGAAGTTATTTTAGACCCACATATGATAATGACGTAAGTAATACATACATTTTTTATGTGTAGTGGATGCTTAGTTAATTTATGCTAAATTAATTTCAATATTTGTAAGGTATATATTCGGTGGGACAAACAGTATTTTGGCATCCATTTTTAGTCATTCTCTAAAAGAAACTCAAATCTTTAGTGGGCCATCTAACGTTTAGAATTTCAATCAGGCACATAAAACAATTATGGTTTTATTAGGAAGATTGAATCTTTACATTTAAGAATGAAACACATTTTTCGAATGACTGCCAGGGCTGGCCCTATTCCGATCGACCCAAATATCAAGTAATTTTCGATTGTTTGGACTTTTCCTAATTGGTAACTTCAATTTCGTGTTTCAAAGCTTCAATCGTTTCTGGATGGTTAGCGTAACGTTTATCCTTAATGGCTCCACACAAAAAATACTCCAACTGCCTCAAAACACAGCTCCGAAGCCGTAAATTGAGAATTTCGACGGATTATTCGATTTTCGAAAACGGTGCCCAAAAGTTCAATTGTTACGTTGGCTATGTGGCAAGTAGCACCGTTCTGTTGAAACCAAACGTTATCCATGTCATCCTTTTCAATTTATGGAAACAAAAATTCGTTGAGTATAGTATGCTAACGGTCGACATCCACTGTGACGGCAGCTTCTTGGTCACTTTCGAAGAATTTTTGAAAAAGTGATGCCGCCGTAACAAAATACACATCAAACAGCCACTTGTTTTGAGTGTATCGGCTTCTTAAAGATGGTGTTTGGATTTTCTGATCCACAAATGTGGCAATTTTGCTTATTGACATAGCGTCCGATGTGCAAATGGGCTTCATCTGAAAAGATAATTTTTTGGTAAAATCTTCGGCCAAGCGATCTCTAGCTCACTGGGTGAACCAAAAACGCTTTAGATGGCCATGATGCTTTAGTTCATGAATTAATTGAACTTAGTAAGCCTTCATACCGAGGTGCTTATGCAAAATTTTCCTCAGAGAAGTGCGAAAAATATTCGGTTCCTGAGAACGATGACGAGTTGATATTCATGGATTTTCACGCACACTGTAAGCAACAGCAGCAATGTTTTCGGCTGAGCGCAGTGGGCGAGAACGTGAACGGGTTGTTTTTTCCAACAATGATCCAATTTCACGAACTCGCTTTACGAATTGATCCACAAACTGAGTTGAACACCTACATTTATTACAATATGGGTTGAAGACTCACCATTTTAAATGTAAGTTTTCACTACTTCCCATTTTTGGTAAAGCGTAGTGTGCCTTTGGGCAGGTTTCCATGCGTTCGTCATGCGTCGCTGCACCGCATAGAAAACAACGAAGTTGTGTTTTCATGAATGCGTCGTACTTTTTGCGTCATAGCAGCAAGATATGCTTGTCGTAAAGTCGTTGATTGAAGGAATACATAAAGATGCACAACCTATGACAGATCTATCAACTATCATAGGTTGCACATCTTTCACGTATTCTTTCAATCAATGGTTGAGTTACAAGTATACATAATAAGTCATAGTTTTAATAATTTGGTATATCTTTACTAATTTCGGCCTAATCTCATCTATAAATATGAATGAGGTGAGTATAATTTTTTGAGTATAGATAATAGTATATTATTTTATACGGAGGAAAGGTGATACTATTTACGATACAACTGTTTATATTTAATTAAATGAATTAGGATTTCCACAAAAGTTTTTGACATTTTATCACAAAAATTAAATATCACAAGTCAGAGGTGCCAGTCATGGTAACGCAGTGATATTTGAGAATTAGAAAAGTCAAGAAAGTTTTGTTGACGCGCTTTTTATTCCCATTGCAATAATAAAACTGGATCTTAATGAGATTGATTGAAACATGATGATGCCCATTGAATCCATATTATATAGTAATTGTTGGAATGCTAATGTATGTACATATATATCATTATTTACATCAATAAAGTAACTGTCATTAGCGTTATAAACATTTTCGCACTAGTGTTAAATAGTAGATACATATATTCTCCAACGAGCGTATAATGACGGCTATTATTAACGAGGGTTGGAATTACAACTCGAGCCGTAGGCGAGCGTTGTAACCACCCGAGTTAATAATAGCCAAATTATACGCGAGTTAAAGACTATACTTTCTCTAAGGCTGCAGGATTAACTTAAAAAGAGAATGGATAGGTACATGATAGATACTTAGAAATTAATGCTGTGAGCCCGCGTTTTTGACATAAATGTATAGTAAATAACTATTATATCATCTATTGCAGGTTATGTATTTTTGTGGAAAATGTAGTACTGTGTTGAATTAATATACCTTAACGTTATGGCAAATCTAACTTAGGTTGAAATAGGTTCACGTATCCATTGCAATTTTTTAATTTTTGGCCCAGATCTTTAAATTGTTTGGTAGACATTCGAAAATATGTGTGAAAGATGTCCTTAGAATCTGTATAAAGTTCTTTTTGTACTCGCTTATCAAAACCTGTCATTTCACGATTCAATTTGCGTGCGTGTGCGTAAAAAGTCACTTTAAACACGAGTGCGTAAAAGTAAAGTTGGTACTTCCTGGAACTTGATTAATTTAGCGACATTTTAAAATCATAAATCCCTAACCTTAATAATATGCTACCCAGTTCGTTGGTTTTCTATGAAAATAAAAGGAAATGAAATAGAAATTGTTATATTTGGAAGGTATGTAATTCAATGTCAGAACAGCAACAAATATTATATAAATTACCATTTGGAATTTGATAATTTTAAATTAAATGTCACTTCAAATAATCAATACTGCTAACTCAATTTTTTTTTAAATTAATATCAAGAGATTAGTAGTGTTTCATAAATGATAACGTATTTAACAATATGTATTATTATTATAGTTCTCGTACAAAAAATATTGTACAAACTTCGTGGGTGAAACATTTCGCGAATTCGTGTCCATGGTCACTCATTCGCGAAATATGATTTCACGCACTTGGTTCGTAAATAACTATTAATTAAATGTTCTCCATCACCTTGTTCACTTCTGCGTTTATTTATTGGCCGTATCCAAAATTTGTAGTTACTTAAAATGACCCAAGCGTCCCGATTTTGAAAATGTCAAACATGATTTTCTGTCAATTCGTAAATGTCATTCTATATGTCAAAATCAACGTAACCGATAATTGCAATTCCAAACGTTAGATGGCCCACTCCATAGTTTTGTGTTCGCTGTATTGAGAGGCGCAGTTAGTCCACAGTGTTTCGTGAAAATGGAGAAGAGCAAACATTACGCTGAGATTAAATGTCTTCTAAAGAAAAATTGTCGACAAACGAAAGTCATAATGATATGATAAATACGTTGGGTGATGGTATTTTATCGTATGCCACAGTTTGCCGCTGGGTTAACGAATTCGAGAGAGCAAGGATAAGCATTGCAAACGAAGCTCGCAATTGCAAGTCAAAAAACCGTGACGACGCCGCATATAGCAAATTCCGCATATAGCTGATTTAAGCAAACTGAAACTGAACATTGAGTGAATTTGTTTGACGATTTCTGACAATAGACGACCCCTATTACACACCTGAAACGAAACAACAGTCAAAGCAGTGGGTTAAGTACGGTGATCCAATCAAGTTCCAATCAAAGCTAAAGTTGTTGCGTCTACCGGAAAAGTGTTGGCTTTTGTTTTTTGGGATGTAAAAAAAATATTATTTATCGATTTCTGACTTTTGTTTGCATCTGTGGAGCCTAGTTTCAAACCGCAATTTCGACAATAACGGAAATCATAAGTCTGGATATAAAAATATCCATGTGTCCAGGACCTACCTATAGGGTCAGTAAATATAAACTCTAATCGGATTTTATTTAAAATGCTTTTTATTCAAAACTTAGAATAGAATAAGTACAAAAGAAAATGCTGTTTGAACAGAATCACTGGCGATAATTCCTTTTGAATTAAAATAAGTGGAGAGATATCATTTTGAACAAGTATTAAATGTATGTAAGCACGTACTGTAGATAAATTCTATACTTTTACACCACATCTTCGTTACACTCACAAAGTTCATCGTCGGATTCTATGTCATTATTATTCTCAGGATATAAAACGATATTTTTATAAAATTGTAACTCAGGCAAATTTTCCCAATTATCGTCATAGCAAGTAAGTCATTCCTTTATATTTTGAATTTTTTCGTATTTTAGGTTGTTACCAAACTGAAGCCTCTCCAACATTAGATGCTCCATTGTAATATTCCTTTTCAATATAGATTCGAACCTAAAAATCAGAAAAGTTTTGTTAGAAAAAGTGAAGAATATTATTATTTCTACTCCTCCATTTTGACTAATACTTTTTTGCGCTTAGGGCTTGATGCTCGTTTAATGTGAATTCTTTTCATCTGACTTATTCCCTTAAGCTTTCTGCAATTTGAATTACTCATTTGCTTTATATTTTTCCGAACCCAGTCCTTACTTAGACTTCTAACTTTTCCAACTTCCTGAAGTATTTTTTCGAAATCCTGTTTCAATAAAATTTCTTCTCGTTTTCTATACTTCTTTTCAATTTGCCCAAACAGTCTATCTGCTGGCATATAGGAATGCCCTCTGACTGGAAAGATAATAGTAATATCAGAGAGATTTTTGGAGGCTTCACGGTATAACCACAGGGCCATCATATGAACAATGTAACAGTTTTTGTTTTGCCCTGCGCAACCGCCCGCAAAAAATCGTAGGTGTGTACAGTTTTCTGGAATATCCAACTTTATTAAGAAATCTTTTACTGCAGAAGCAATTTCATTTGCTCCTCTTTTTGCCTCATTCTCAGACCAGGTGTAAAATATTGGCGTTTTACACTGCAGGTCGGTCACGCAAAAATTGTATTATAGAACGACAACTGACGTAAGTAGTATGCTTGTGAAACTGGTAGTTTGGGCAATGGTTGGATCGGTTGCATATCAAAGCAGTAAGAGAATGTGTTCTCTAAATCGTTTTTCATGAATAGATGGAACTGTTTCGCTTGGAGAGTATGAACCCTCAATTGAGTTATAATGGAAGCCACTACCCCATTTTGTTGTTTAACTCTATTCAGCTGATGTTTATGTTTAAAACATCAGTGGCAGGTCTCCCAAACCCAATATTAAAATTTGTTAAAAATATATTAGAGAAAAATGAATAGGTGGCCAACTTTTGTTAGCATTTACAGAGATATAGATTTTCCACAATGCTTTTATACTGAGATACGAAGGCAAGTATAACTGTTGAGATTTATTGCGGTTGTAGTGGCTCTCAATAGCTTTCAATTTTCCTATGAACTCTATAATTGATTTTCTTTCATAGACGAATTTATGAGCTTTGTGATTTCACCTACGATTTTCTTTGATTTCTTCACTTCTTCTGACAAACTTGTACCTTCTTTCCGTCTATTTTCCGAAACATATACTTAACTTGGAGCAGATGTTTCTGCTCTCTTGCATTTTCTTTGTATTATTCTCGACGTCTATGAGGTGTATGTATGAACAATAGATGTGAAAGTTTTATGTCTTGAACAGATTTCTTTGGAGTTTTAAAAAACTTTTTTCTGGCATATTCGATGTCGGTTGCATCGATTTCATTGCATTTAAATATACTTTCATGATTACAAGATTTTTCCCAGTCTTCTATTCCGGTAAAAGAAGTTACTATATCTATAAAATAAATTTTGTTCTCTTATTACAAATTAACATAACCTAACTTGCGCGAATCACTTACTTTAGCACCTTTGCTCGTTCTCTACGATGACAATGTCAATAATTGGAAAAAACCTGACAAGTTTTATTAAACTGGTGTCATGAAAGGTACACTAGTCAATCGTTTCTAAAACAGATCGACTGAAAATTGATCATAATTTTTAGAATTTTTAGATTCTGAACAACTTTCAATTGCTGATGTAAAATGTTAAATATTTTAGTAAAATCCCATTCTATTATTTAATAATATATATTTTGTTGCAGTAACTACTGTAAGACTCTATTCGTTCCTGACATATTATCTTCCATTTTGAATTATAGTGAAGTATTGTCCGTCAGGCCAGTTGTCATGCATATTTTGAAATGCTGTAGCTTGTTAAAGTTGGTCAGAATGGTCACATTCTTGCAGTATTGTCAAAATTTTGCCGATGTAAGTGCAACAATCATATAAGACTTCTCATCACGTCATCACCTTTAGTATTAAATTCTCTTTATAAAAATTTACTTTTCTTGTCCTCTTTTTTAGCAAATGCGCATTAACTACTCGGCCTATAACATAACGATGATAATCATGTGCTACAGTTTATTTGTCCATATTGTAACGTGCACGACTATCTTCGTGGAGACTGTCTCGTCGAAATTAACATTGATAACGCTGTACTATTGGCGTTTCCATCCGATTATGAAAGATTTCTATCGAACTTATGCCGTAAACTGTTTGCGAGCCCTGGTCATGATGAATAACGTTAATTTTGGCCTGCAACCTGTCAACGT
The DNA here is from genome assembly GCA_023690525.1 of Holotrichia oblita. Classification (NCBI taxonomy): domain Eukaryota; kingdom Metazoa; phylum Arthropoda; class Insecta; order Coleoptera; family Scarabaeidae; genus Holotrichia; species Holotrichia oblita. Next base: position 43,236,712 of record CM043016.1, on the reverse strand, counting down.
ATTAACCTCCATGTATATTCTACTCATATGGGTTACATCCAAAGTGATAAACATCGTAATCATAGGTGAGTAATTGTTAGAGAACTCCCTTGAAACTTGTCCTCCGAATGTTTTGTTAGATGGTTTGAAATTTTCAAATCCTCTTATAATTTCTCGTTCTAATCAACAATTTGCTTCCATTTATAGCTTATATTATGAAAATAGTCGTTACTAGACGATCAGCAAACATAAAATACACCGAAAATATAAGGCAGTTACAGGAGTTCATGAGGCACAAGAAGCTTCCCGAACAATTACAGAAGCGAATACTGTGCTATTACGAATTCAGATATCAGAAAAATTTCTTCCGCGAAGCGGATATTCTGGAAAGTCTCACTGGCACTATAAGAACGGTAATTATATATAAATCATGAATTTATTGAACGATTTATCGAGGAAATCAGGAACACCAACCTAAAACGTGTTTTGCTTTTATATGCCCAATCGCTTCAATGACAAAAATTTCATGAATTTGTTAGGCCGTGTATTAGATTGCGCACAAACTTTTAATATTTGTTTTTCAGGAAGTTATCCTTCACAGTTGTAAGAAATTAGTGCAAAACGTCGATTTTTTAAACGAGTTGCCATCTTTCCTCCTTGTCAAAATCGTATCCTATCTAAAGTACGAAGTATTCATGATAAACGATGTCATTTTCCGACACGACACCCCTGGATATTGCATGTATTTTATTTTAACTGGTTCTGTGGCGGTGTACACTTCCAAAGGAGCTGAGGTGCGTTTTTATTTTTTAGTTTGCATTCGATTTGATTTTAAAAAATGGATATATAAATAGGTAGTTCATCTGAAAGACGGTGCGTATTTTGGTGAAATAGCGCTGTTAACCAATGTTAACAGGGTAGGATCAGTTGTTTCCGTAGAGGTATCTGAATTATACAGATTGGATAGAAGAGATTTTGTCAAAGTTATAGCCCCTCATACATCGCTTGTGCGTAAGATTCAAAACAGAGCAGAGGCAAGATTAGAAGACACGATTACTATAATGAAAAAAAATCGTCGAAGAAACTAATTATTTATATTTTAAGAATAATCTCATATAGGTCTATAAGTGTGATAAATACAAAGACAATAAAGTGTTTGCATTGCACGTAGTTTTTTTTTAGTTTCTTATATAATAAAGTGCATTTGTATCGCTCTTATATTTCAATTGTTGCCCATCAATTGAGTAGAGAAGCCATACATTTTGCTATACCAGTGTATTTTGTCCAGGATAAAACATTTGTTGAATGAAGAAGGAAATGGCAACCCCATGACACGTATCATGGGGTTACCATTTCTACAGTCACAGATGGCGCTACTACATGATATGTCAACTGTCAAATCGATAAGAATTAAAGTGTGTTTGGAAGACCATGTATAGGGTGTTTCATAATATATGCGCAGGACTTCAGGATGTGATACCTTGTCCAAAAATTTGAAAAAAAGTTTCTATCAACTTACCCTCTAAAATGCACCATTTTCGAGATACAGGGTGTTGAAGTTTAATAAAAAAAATTCGTTTTTTGGAAATATCTCCGGAACCGTTTATCGTAAAGAAAACTGCTTTTGTAACCATTTTCTACTTATAATAAGCTAAGTTGTGTGGGAGAAAAAAAATTTTAAGTAATAATTGCTGAAGATTTTGAAGGGGTGGTGGTTGTTTTTCTCCCCAACTTCTACGCCACTGGAAAAAGTACGGTTTTGACACGCCTATTTGAACCGCCAATGATTTCTACACAAAAAAGGTACTGTTTGTCATGACCTCTAAATTTGACTGTTTTCGAGAAAAATCAACTTTTATGTTGTAAAAACATGGTAAATTTTTTGAAATAAAAGTTTTATTTTACTAAAACATTAGAACAAGTAAGAAAAGCAAACGTTAACAACATAAAAGTTGATTTTTCTCGAAAACGGTCAACTTTGGCGCTCATGGCCAACAATACCTTTATTGTGTAGAAGACATTGGCGGTTCAAATGGGCGTCTCAAAACCGTACTTTTTTCAGTGGCGTAGAAGCTGGGGAGAAAAGCAACCACTACCCCTTCAAAATGTTCTCCAATTATGACTTAAAAAAGAATTTTTCTAATACACAACTTAGCTTATTATAAGTAGAAAATGGTTACAAAAGCTGCTTTCTTTAAGATAAATGGTTCCGGGAATATTTCCAAAAAACGATTTTTTTAAATTAAATTTCAACCCCCAAAATGGTGCATTTTAGAAGGTTAGTTGATAGAAACTTTTTCCAAATTTTTGGACATGCTATCACATCCTGAAGTCCTTCGCATATATTATGAAACACCCTGTATAGTAGCCTGATACGCTTACTGAAGGCAAAAGTGTTGCATATTAGTTGCTGTTTTATTTGTAGAGTAAAGAGTTAAGAGTATACCAACTACAAGGAATCTCAGTACCTCAGTAGGTACCTAAATCAACTGAAGAGTGGAATGTAAGTTTTGTAGATATTTGTTTTAAACGGTTATAAGTCCATCGCCAATGTGCCCACAAAGGTTGCACATGTTATTGTATTATTATACTTTAATAAAGTAAAATTAGACAGCGCTCAGCACTATGTCCAGAAAGTTTTTATGTTGAAAGGGTATAAGTGCCAAAGTCGGGTTGAAAGTGTAAGTTTGTTTTTAAACGTTTATTGGACAAGATAAAAAATCTTCATGGTAATGACAAATGCTGCATTTCACTCGATCTCCAACAAGTTTTATTTGTTCCTACCTTAACACATTCAGATATGTTTTATCTGTCTCAATTATCATGTTACAATCTGCGGATACATTTGTCGGACTGGATGAAGGTGTTAGTGGACGTGGAGGTAATGAGGTAGCATCTATTCTCAACCTTTTAAATTCTGGTGTCACACAAAAGAAACATCTGCTACTGTGGTGTGACAACTGTGCTGGGCAGAACAATAACAGAATGGTAATATATTTTTTTTAATATTTCTGGCTCTTCATGAAGTGTTATTTTACTTATTTATTTATTTATTTAATTTTAATGGACGGCCAACAGGACAACGTCCCAATTACAGGCGATCTCTAATACACAATATATACAAATGTACGAAATGACTATAAAACTAAAAAATATCCTACTGATGAACTACGTGAAAACCCAATAATAAAAAACAATCGCATATAGAAAAAAGAGAAAAAAAAACATAAGTACAATTCAACAACTACATACAAACTTAATATTATTATTTATTGCATAGCACTAGATCCAATATTCGAAGGTAGTGTTCGTGGAGCCGCAAACGCAAAACATTTTTTACTTCCTGCAGTGTTATTGAAAAAATATCAAGAGCTGGTAGATGCTGATTAAAGGTATTTTGAATTCGGTGACACGGAGAATTTTTGCAGGCATTAGTGTGCATCTATTTAGATAAAATGGCAAGGAAGCTCTAGTAATATAGGTTGGCACATTAAAAGCAATGAGAGATAGCAACGTAGGCCAATTGATGGCATTATGCAACAATTTCAAAAGAAAGCAAACGTCAAGAGATGTAATATGGTAGCGCTCCAAACCCTGAGAATAACCGCAATAGTACCCCGCTCTAAAAAATTTAAAGTTAGGTAAGGAAATTAATGAATTTTTTCTGGATTTTCTCTATACGTAAAATGTATTTAAAATAGCACGGATTCCAGACTAGAGAAACATATTCCAACCGGTTCCTGACTAGAGTATTAAACAATAAAATTAAACAATCAATATTTTGAAATTCAGCATCAGTAGTCCTCATAATGAAGCCTAGGAGTCTATAATTTTTCTGAACCATAGTTTCAACGTGAAGTTCAAATGTTAGTTCAGAATTGATAATCAGACCAAGATCTTTCACGTCATATACACGACGAAGAAAATCATTACGTAGGTTATATTGAAAATTGATAGGAGCGCGGTTACGAGTGAAGGTTATCTGAACACATTTATCAATCGCCAGACTTAGGTGATTGAGACGGTAGTACTCAAATAAGTTGTCGAGTTCAGCCTGGAGTACACCAGCAAATAATAGAAAGTGAGCACACGAGAAACAACTTTTTATATCATTAATGAAAATATTGAATAGTAAGGGTCCAATGTGTGACCCCTGAAGCACTCCGGACGTAGCAATGTACGAATCTGACTTAAAATTGTTAATCACAACCGTCTGTAATCGATTGGTTATATAGGAGGAGAGCCGTCTATAGAGGTTGCCGTACACACCGACAGAATACAATTTCCTCAACAGAAGAACGTGATTAACTTTATCAAATGCCTTAGCAAAGTCGGTATACACGGCATCGACTTGTACACCACAGTTCATGGAACCATCTATAAACTGCGCATAGGTGCAAAGATTAGTGACAACTGAGCGATGCTTCACAAAACCGTGTTGTTCACCGATTAATAAATTATGAACGTGTAAAAATAAATGATTGGCGACTATAGATTCAAACAACTTGTTAGAATAGAGATAGGTCTACACTCGTATTGTCGCTAGATTTAAAAACAGGCACGACATGCGTAATCTTCCATGCATCTGGGAAGACACCATCATCAAGCGACTGATTAAATAAGTAAGTTAATGGTTTGATAAGAGCGTTCCGACAATTGATAATAAAAGAGTTCGGAATGCCATCAAAACCAGGACCCTTATTAGGATCCAGCCTGTCAATTGCTGCCACCATCGTGCACGTGACCTTCAACTGTGGTACCGCATTATTGTTGCAAGCGAGGCGCTCCAGATAGTCCGAATCGACAGCAACGTCCACTGATTCGTAAACTGATTGAAAATAACGAGCAAAAAGATTACATATTTCACGATCACTACTACACGCAGAGAAATATTATCTTGAGTTAAAACAGACTGTTTCAGTTCACAACAATCCCGTATTTGTATATCCGCAAAACTATATAGTGTTATCACAAGAATATTATTTTCTTTGATGTCTCCATCTGTGAGTTCGTCAATCGCCATATGCGAAGGTGCGTTGTCAAGAAGTAACACAGCTTTTCCCGGCAAATTGTTGTCTTGCAAATGTTTTTCTACAGTCGGTAGATACGAATTCATTTTGGAACCAAGTTTGAAAGATTTCTAAATTCATCCATGCTTTTTTATGTATGTAATATACTGGTAGTGATTCCTGATTTTTCAGTTTTTTAGAAACTCTAGGATTATTTGATTTTCCTATTAACGTCAACCTAAGCTTAAGATGTCCGGTTGCATTACTGCATGCCAAGATGGTGACTCGTTCCTTGGAAAATTCGTCCTTTTCAATAAGCTTGGAAAGATCGTCTTTGAAGAGAGGCCTCTTTGTCAGCAGATAAAGCCTCCCCGCACTGATGGTAATCTGTCGAATACCGAATCGTTTTTTCCACCGATGTAGCCATCCATCCAACTCGCAGTAAATTCTTAATCTTCTCCTTCTATTTCTTAAATTGCAATACTTTCTCCTGCAATATCGGTCCAGTAATAGATAAGCCTTTTCCTCTTACGTGTTCTTCCCATAAGAATAAGGCTTCCTCATCTTCTTTATGCTTACCTTTCAGCATCGTTTTTCTTACTTTTATTCCACTTCCACTACCTTGGACGGCACACCACTTTTCAAGTTCTGCTCGATTTTTCTTCCAGTCTCTAACTGTACTTTTCCCGACTCCTAACTCTGAAGCAATAATTTTTGCCGTTACCCCAGAGTCCAGTCGCTTTATAGCGCGCAGTTTCCCCATTTAAATATTTAATAGAAAAATTTTAGCAGGGCGTGAGGAAATTTTCGTGTCTTGCATGTTTCAACTTGCAGGCCGGATAGTACGGAGACCGGATAGTCGAGAGTCTATTGTATATACAGTGTGTTTCACTTTTCATGGGGACACCTAAATAACTTTTTTATTTTGAAAGCAATCAATATAAAATTTTTATCAGTTATGTAGGCCACGACAATGCATCTTTTCATATGAATAGAGTTTTTATAAAGTCAAAATCTAGCCAACTACGATTAAAATAAAAAGTAGCGTTTCAAGTCGGTTCATAGTAGCGATTAAGATAGAGCAAAAAAGTATTAAGAAAAGTTATTACAAATCACTCAAGAACTCCAAATACCAAATTTCTCTGAAAAATTTGTAATTTTACATTTTTCTCCATTTTTATGCCATCAGCAGATGATAATTTGTTATTGCAATAATAAGAGTGCCATGAAACAAGAAAACGATTCGCAAATTTTATTCAGTATTAAAGAACAAAATATAGCAACAATTTAACGAACAATATTTTAAATAGGATCTTTTTCAACTAGATCACCTTGAAGACGGATACATTTTTCCAATCGTCTTTTGTGATTCAGTACAACTCGTCGTAGTATTTCTGGGGAAATTTCTCGGCAGGCTTGTCGGATTCTCTGACACAGTTCCTGTATGTTTTGAGGTCTTGATGCATACACAACATTTTTAATAGTTCCCCAAAGGAAAAAGTCAAGTGGTGTAATGTCAGGCGATCTAGGAGCCCACTCTATTAACGGGCTATTACGACCTATCCATCTTAACGGAAAGTTCTCGTCTAACCATGTTCGCACTATTCTTGCGTTATGAACCGAGGATCCATCTAGCTGGAAGTACAAATCTCGCCTCTCATCCAGTGGTAAATCATCAAGCACATCCATTAATTCAGTATTTAAAAAATGTAAAAACCTTTCTGCATTTAGCGTGTCAAAAAAGAAAAACGGGCCAATGATTCGTGCATTTAAAATTCCGCACCACACATTAATTTTCTGTGAATATTGTCTTTTACAGTTGATGACCCAGTTTGGGTTTTCTGTTGCCCAGTATCTACAGTTCTGGGACGAAACTACACCGTTAGTAGTAAATGTAGCTTCATCACTAAACAATTTTTTTCAAAAATTCTCTGTCATTTATATAATTACCTTGAGCCCATAGACAATACTCCATTCTTCTATGGAGATCCCCATCTTCAAGAGTGTGTAAATATTTTGGCTTATACGGTTTCAATTTGTGACGACGGAGACATCTCCAAATTTTAGAGTAAGAGATATTTAAATTTCTAGCCATATCTCGTAAACTCGTGTGAGGATTATTACGATACGCTGCTAATATTACTGCATCTAAATGGTGTTCTCGATTGTTCAATCCTCGTGGACGTGGTTTAGTAATATTCCCAGTAGTGTTGAAAATATTATTCAAGTATGCAACAGTTCGATGACGGATGGGTGGACGTTCAGGGTGCCTCGCGTTAAACTCTCTAGCCGCCTCTCGGGTAGAACGTACATTGTCACCAACAATTCGAATAATTTCTACTTTTTCAGCAATACTTAAATGTCTATCGGCCATTGCTTAGCAAAGTTCGATAGTTGCAACTGAAGTAAACTGTTTAGTGAATTGACGTTTGATGTTTGACGTTTGAACTGATGAATCGTTTTCTTGTTTCATGGCACTCTTATTATTGCAATAACAAATTATCATCTGCTGATGGCATAAAAATGGAGAAAAATGTAAAATTACAAATTTTTCAGAGAAATTTGGTATTTGGAGTTCTTGAGTGATTTGTAATAACTTTTTCTTAATACTTTTTTGCTCTATCTTAATCGCTACTATGACCCGACTTGAAACGCTACTTTTTATTTTAATCGTAGTTGGCTAGATTTTGACTTTATAAAAACTCTATTCATATGAAAAGATGCATTGTCGTGGCCTACATAACTGATAAAAATTTTATATTGATTGCTTTCAAAATAAAAAAGTTATTTAGGTGTCCCCATGAAAAGTGAAACACACTGTTATTTGAATAAAATGTAATTTGTAAATGGATGTATAAGTAAGGGTACGTTTATGTTGGAGCGACGATAAGAGGTATAAACGCGACGAAACCAGTCACGATAAAAACAATGCTAATAAAATTTTCTTTGATGTGTTTGTAGTGGAGATCCGTTCATACAGTTTAGCGTTCAGTAACCATGAGTGATTCAGAGGAAGAAGTATTGCTTTCTTCGAATAGTGTTCATTGGTATTTTTTTTAAACTTAACGAAAAGAACGCAAGTATAGTGTGCCCATCCCATAAATGCTAGACGGTGTGAATTGGGAGAATATAATCATTTATATAGTGACTTAAGAAAGCATCCCGAAAAATTTAAGGAATATACCTATAAGTATATGAGAATGCAAACTGGGACGTTTGATTATATTTTATCTAATATTTCTGAGGACTTACAAAAAACGCTGTACAACTGCTATGTAGGCCAATTCTGAGGAACGGAACGTTAATGATAACACTCAATAACACAATATTTATTGAAAAAAAACTATTAAAGAAAATAGTTTATAATAAATAAATTAAAACAAAGAGAAGTGAAAATGATAAATATCTATAGGGTTTGAAACATGGATTGCGATATTAAATTTTCTGGCATCTGGTCGTGCGATTGTTTATACTATTCAGAGGATCCAAACTTATGGTGCTTCTACCGAAAGCTGTTCTTGTTTGATTGTCTTGTGGCATAAAACTCTGTGTGACTTCCAATATTTTCATACGATATCCCATTTTGTCAAAGGGGGATAAATGTTTGACATAAGGCAATAAACTTTTAAAAAAATTCAAGTCATCATTTTCCTCTTTTTTGGACGTCTTCTCTTCTAAAGACATTTTCTTCCTTTCTATTTCGAACAAAGCAGAGCCTATATCATCCTTCGAACCATGCCTTTTTCTACTTTTAGTGACAGTCTGTGAATAGTTTTCTGTTGATGCTGAGCTTGAAGGTCGAGTTGCATGCGGTGATGTTATATCTGAATTACTTTCGGGTGAAACGGCAATACTGCTTTTCACATGTGCGGATACGTCATCTTGACTGTCTATTTCGTCCACATTTTCTTGTATTTCTTCTTGCTGGTGTTCAAAACAAGCACTAAGATGTGCGTCTGCTGCAATGTTTCCTGTAGATGCTCTCGGAGTAAATTGATCTTTTAGAAATAGAAGGCTTTCGAAGTATGTCCATCGACCTTGATAGGAAACTGTTCTTTCATCGCCTGATTTTGATTTTGGAATGGAAGTCAGGGTAGTTCTAAATTTGTCTCTTAACGCTTTCCATTTGTTTCTTACCGTTAGTCCTTAAAAATAAAAAAGACTATATGTATATATTATAGTAACCTGTAATACTTTAGAAGCTTGGCATTTTCATTTCGTATAGAAACAACAACAGTTTCAAAAATTGTGAAAGAAACAGTCAACGATATATGGAATGGGCTTCAACTTCATATGAAAGTACCAACCAAAGACGATTTTGAAAAGATTGCGAAGGAATACTATAATCTTTGGAAATTTTCCTATTGTAAATGATACCTTGTAGTGGTTTTACAAAAAATTGCCTTTTAGTCGCATGATATTTCATCCGTCTACGTTGACGCACCTTGTGACAGTTTTAAGCGCTATATTCTAGATTTCTTGTGGTAAAATCTTAAATACGACGGTTACAACTATCAAAACGAACTTTAATAAAAATTGTATATATCTGCTTACGTGTTAGTTTTAATTCGAATGCCACTTCATCCCATAATTTATCTAAGATAAACCGGTTGTGATGATTTTTATCACGTTGATCCCATAAAGATGTTCTGATGAACACTTCACTAATTAATTTGTTTATATCCATAGCGTCGTAGTAAAGCGAAGAAATATAAATTTAAATATATCATCGCTCTAGTCCTCTGCTAGACTGCACGCTTAGACTTGCTCGCATCCCCTCTATAGGTAATCGGGTGTTTTGTTTTCCTTCGCTTCGCTGTTATCGCTGCGTTTATCGTTTATCATCGCTCCAATATAAACGTACACCCTAATGTATAAGAGAAAACTACGCATTCTTCAGGTCTAATAATTTGGCAGATGGGCATTAGATGGCGCTAACATCAACGTGAATTATTTCGTCAATAAGAATAATGTTTTATTTTCACTTTTACAATTATATAACAATATATTACATACACACAGTAAGTCACTAAATATTCTAATTTAATTCTATAGTTGATTTAATTAGAAATACTATTTATATCGAACCCAAATAAGGTTCTCCATCGCCTATATAATTAACAATAACTTACCACACAATGATTCATTGTAACTGTTACTAAAACAAAATTGCCGTTGTTGAAAATATGTCGACCGCGATATTATCACTTATATGGTCAAGTTTGCGGTTACATAAAACATCTTTTTCAGCGAAGAGATACATTGCGAAAGATGTCGAGAGAAATCTGACTGAATGCTTACGGTTCGTATTTGCCGCTTAAGCACTGACGGCCTTGGCCGACCATCATGTCTATTTACGGTGTTCTTTTTAGCGGTAGATTATGGTAATTCGACTAATAAATGCTGATGTTTTAACACGAGGATGTAGAACCAGATAATGACGGAATGTGATTTTTAGTAGCATCTTAATTTTAATGTTGCATTAAAAACGTGTTGATAAAAGTATTTATCAGAATCGCTTTTATTCGGATTACTGATATTTCTTAAATTCGATGATGAAGTAATCGCTTCGTTTTACAGGGTATAATCTAAACTAAATGCAATGCCATAGAAACTATGGTATTGGCAATAATAGGATTTACAAACAAAACTGAACAAAAAAACAATATTCACAAGAAGTGCTCAAAATGCGGAAGCACTATTCTCATCGTGGAACAGTAACGTTGGTTCTCAAATTGTGAACTCAAAATTCAGGGGCTGCTGAAATTGAAAAGAAATACATAACTATAATCGATTTTTGGCGAGCAAACTGTTTGCTAAAGCAGTTCTATTTTGACGGTCTCAAACACCGAACTGTTCACTCATTTATGACGTCATAGAAGCAAACTGGTTGATCAAATAAGCAAACTGCTCGGTGATATGTTTGGTATTTGTGGTTTGCATTGAGCTAGTATACTAAGGAGACGCTAAAGCTAAAGCATATTTCCTGTATGTTCAAAACGGCGCACTGGGCGGGGTTTATGTGGTGTACCAATATGGCTGCCTCCCAGGTCCGGTCAACTGAAAATTGTAAGTACAATCTTAAGGGTGCGTGGTCGAGTAAAATGGCGGGAAAAGTGCTCCATATACGACAATGGTAAAATTTTGATGCAAGATTTTTTAAAAATTACAGCTATGATTGATGAAAAAATTATAGTAGTATCTAGCATACTGTTACCGAGGTAATGACATATTTTGTATTTAAAAAATGTGGTAAGTAGTAGCAGAAAAAAAATCTTAAAGTTTATGTTTCTGTGTACTTCGTAAGAAAATGCATTATATTACGAAAAATACAAATCAGACTCATAAACTGTTTATGTTAGGTACTAGGTAGGTAACAAGGCTATACGTTATGGCAATAAAATTACATTAATCAGTTATAAATAAACAAAAATCTTGCATCAAAAATCAGTCACCTGGCCAATTCACCTAAAAGTGTCGCATCTCGGGATGTGCCAGAATTAGCTGACATGAAGAGTTTTTGATAGTGTAGCATTTTTTTAATAGATGGCGCAAATAATTAACAAGCCATAAACAACAAAAATTATTAATAAATACGGCATAAAACCAAACTATAGGTATGTTATAAAAGTAGTTTTAAAAATAAACCGCGATTTGTTTCTGTACTCAATTGCTGTAAATCCGTTTTTTATTTAAAACAACATTTAATGAAATCCATCCGTGGTCGATGACGTCATACATAACTTTACGACAACCTTCGATTTTTTGTAAATGTACAAAGGATGTTGTGTGCATCACTTCCACAACGTTCATAAGAAAGAATTAACAGAATGAATTTTTTTCAACCATTTACAATTAAATAGGTATAGATTTTAGCAAAGCGTGCCTTAAAATAACATTCTGAATATGTTGCCGACACATTCAGCAATAATAAAACGAATGTTGCAATACCGAAGAGAAAAAATGGTAAAAATCGGAGCGAAAACAATAAATAAAAATCCAAAATTTGCTAGCCGGGCATTTGTTGAATTTTTATCTCCGAAGGGTGGAACAGATTGTACTCAACGTCCTGAACGTTGTACCGAAAGAGTTTACGCTATTATCTCTTCTAATAGCCGAGATAGAGCGAAAAGAACATGATTTTGTACCTAATTTTTCATAAAAATCCAAAATTTCTGCTAGCCCGGCAAGTAGGTTCAATTGTTAATTTAAACGAGATGTTGTACCTAATTTTCAAACTCCCAGCTAGGTTCACATTAATTGTGACCGCTCTCAAACGTCCAAATTTTCTAATTTTTTCGAAAATCCGCTCGATAAAATAGGTTACCTTCCAAAATTTTAGCCAAACTCCCAGCTAGGCACATTAACGCGTTTGAGCGCTTGACCGCTCCAAATGGATAAATTTTCTGCACAATTTTTTCATCATATAAATATTACCTAGCTCGATAACCGTTTATGGATCCTCCTCGGCAAGTAGGTTCACCTTGTTAATCTAAACGAGAGGCCAAACTCAGCAGGGCACATTAACGCCTTATAGGGCTAAAATTTCAGCGATATTTTCCCGAGAACCGTTTGATGAATCTATCTCGCTCTCGGCCAGATGGTTCATCTTGTTAAGAAACTTAAACGAGAGGGACAAACCCCCAGGAAGGCACATTAACGCGTTTGAGCGCTGTGACCGCTCCAAATTGATAAATTTTCTGGACAATTTTTTCATCATATACATTACCTAATATTACCTAGCTCCAGAACCGTTTGATGAATCTGCTACCCCCTCGGCAAGTAGGTTCACCTTGTTAATATAAAAAGGGGCCAAACTCCCAGCAGGGCACATTAACGCCTTATCGGGCTAAAATTTCATCGATATTTTCTCGAGAACCGTTTGCTGAATCTACTTCGCTCTCGGCCAGTTGGTTCATCTTGTTAATCTAAACGAGAGGCCAAACTCCCAGCAAGGCACATTAACGCGTTATAGAGATAAATTTTCTGGGAGAAGCGTTTGATGAATCTGCTTCGCTCTTGGCAAGTTGGTTCATCTTGATAATCTAAACGAGAGGCCAAAAACTACCAGGAAGGCACATTAACGCGCTTGAGCGCTGTGGCCTCCAAATTGATACATTTCTTGAAAATTTTTTTTGTTTTCAGTACAAGTTTTGCCTGATACAATCCAACCAAATTCTGTGTTTTGTAAGACTGGTAATTGATTTCCTAATTGAATTTGATCTAGTTGTAGAATCTCAAAATAAATTTCTGCTCCAATAAGCATGTCGATTTCCTTGGGAACGTTAAATGTTGAGTCCGCCAATTCTACATTTGGCAAATTCCACTTGCGAATATCGAAATGCTGCGATGGTAATTTCGCCGTAATATTTTCTAAGGAAATAAATTTCAATGTGCGAACATTGTTGTTAAAACGTGATTTTATAGAAAGAGTTGCTCGTAAGTTCGCCGCAGTTTGTGTTTGATTAACACCTAAAATTGACAACTGAGTCTGTTGTGTTTCGCATTTTAACTTGTGCAAAAACGATTCTCTTATAAAATTAGATTGCGAACCGCTATCTAATAACGCTCGACATTCATGCCATTTTTCATTTAAATCTTTTACTAATATTACAGCAGTTCCTAACAAAATTTGCGATGTATTGAATGATTGCACACTGTTGTGTGAGAGATGTGTAATTCCATGAACAATTGGTGCGGAATGCTCTTGTGTGGATGTAGCTTCTGTGGAAACTTCTGACGTTTGGTGTATTAGACTGTTGTGTCGCTTTTTGCAAAACTTACAGTGTCGTGATTGACATTCTGACGAAAAATGTCCTTTTCTAAGACAATTGAAACACAACTTGAGTGTTTTGAGTGATTCGTTCATCTACCGTTTGTGACATAAATTGTGGACATTCAAATATACGGTGCTTTTGTTTACATATATCACAATGCGATTGGCTAATGTTTGTAACCTTGTTCGACGTATGCGTATTTGTGGCTATGTGTGTATGAGTTTTTTGTGTGCGTTTGTCCGTTTGGGCAACCTTCATGTTTATAGATTCGTTGGCATAGCATCGCTGCTCCAAAAATTTGAAAAAGCTATCTAACGTTGGTAAACTGTTTTTCTTTGCATTCTCTACTTCCCATTGGCGTTTACAATTAAAATCTAATTTTTGTTTTATAACAAAAATAACCGTTTGCTCCCATAATTCAATATTTTCTAAGTTTAATGACTGTAGTGCATTAATGTGTTGTTTCATTGACGACAACAAACCCTTTAAATCATGTTTTGAATTATTCGATGTAGAAAGTATCGAATTCAAATGTGCATCAACAATGTATTGCTTTTTGTCGTATGTTTCGGTTAAAATTTTACGCGCATGTTCGTAATTTTCATTGGTAGGTTTGAGAGCCTGGACGTGTGCTGCTGCTTCTCCGGATAACGACATTTTCAAATAATGAAATTTTTGAATAACAGGTATCAACGGATTTTCGTGTATCATTGAATCAAAAATGTCTATAAAACTACGCCATTCCTCATACGTGCCCTTAAATATGGGTAATTTAATTTCCGGTAGCTTGACTTGTACGTTTTTGTTTGAATCTGAGTGATTCGGGGTTGTATGTAACTCTGACTTATTTCGATTTCTAAGAACATCTATCGCAGCCTTAACGTCTAAAAATGAATTTTCGAATGTTTCCCTGTCGTTTGCGTATTCTTTTTCATTTAATTTTTCTAATTCCGTTTGACTGTAATCGTATTTTTGCCAAATCATATCTAATTGTACATATCTAGCCGTAAGTTGTTCGATTTTGTTTGTCTCAACGTTAAAATTATTAACAAAATTCTTGATTCTCGTTAATGAACCTTTTGCTGATTTACGTGATTGCATAAATTCATTTGTACGATCATTTTTCGTATTGTCGCTTTTTGTATTATCGGTTTTCTCTTCGGGTCCCATAATGCCGCGTAATTGGATAGGTATGTTACAGGAATGGAAAACAAAATGAGCCCACCTACCTTGACTGAAACGGGAATGTCTAACCTCTATATCGTTGTCGTCGTCCGCTTGATCTGTGAATCCGCTCGTGTGAAAGGGACGCTTGCTGCTTATGTGCTGACGTTGGAACTTCTACAAGGCGTTGATAATAACACAGTTGCTGTTTGCGTTGAATTGTTCTCACTTAACCTCACTATTGCATCCGGGTCGTTATGGACCAAAATGTTTTGTATTAAAGGAGTGGACTGTATTTTACTGGTTTAATTAAATATACTTAACGTTCTACAATAATATATTAATACAATAGTGATGTAATAACAACAACCTTTTACGTTGGTTTCTTTTACTCTACACCTTGTAACAGACGCACACACACGTTCTTTTTTGCTGTTTCGAACATAACTGCTTTACATATATCTTGTGGCGCGAAATTCAAATTTTAAAATATTACGAACCAGATGGTGTTAGGATTTTCTGATCCAAAAATGCGGCAATTTTGCTTATTGACATAGCGTCCGATGTGGAAGTGGGCTTCATCTGAAAAGATAATTTTTTGGTAAAATCTTCGGCCAAGCGATCTCTAGCTCACTGGGTGAACCAAAAACGCTTTAGATGGCCATGATGCTTTAGTTCATGAATTAATTGAACTTAGTAAGCCTTCATACCGAGGTGTTTATGCAAAATTTTCCTCAGAGAAGTGCGAGAAATATTCGATTCCTGAGAACGATGACGAGTTGATATTCATGGATTTTCACGCACACTGTGAGCAACAGCAGCAATGTTTTCGGCTGAGCGCAGTGGACGAGAACGTGAACGGGTTGTTTTTTCCAACAATGATCCAATTTCACGAACTCGCTTTACGAATTGATCCACAAACTGAGTTGAACACCTACATTTATTACAATTTGGGTTGAAGACTCACCATTTTAAATGTAAGTTTTCACTACTTCCCATTTTTGGTAAAGCGTAGTGTGCCTTTGGGCAGGTTTCCATGCGTTCGTCATGCGTCGCTGCACCGCATAGAAAACAACGAAGTTGTGTTTTCATGAATGCGTCGTACTTTTTGCGTCATAGCACCAAGATATGCTTGTCGTAAAGTCGTTGATTGAAGGAATACATAAAGATGCACAACCTATGATAGATCTATCAACTATCATAGGTAGCACATCTTTTACGTATTCCTTCAATCAATGGTTGAGTTACAAGTATACATAATAAGTCATAGTTTTAATAATTTGGTATATCTCTACTAATTTCGGCCTAATCTCATCTATAAATATGAATGAGGTGAGTATAACTTTTTAAGTATAGAGAATAGTATATTATTTTATACGGAGGAAAAGTGATACTATTTACGATACAAGTGTTAAAAGTGCGATTTTATTTCACGAGTTAAAAGTTTGCGAAACGAGCGTTCGCGAGTGTCGCAATTTACGAGTGAAATAAAACAGCATTTTTAACACGTGTATTGTACACTATTTTTTATACAACTGTTTATATTTAACTAAATGAATTAGGATATCTACAAAAGTTTTTGACATTTTATCACAAAAATTAAATGTATCACAAGTCAGAGGTGCCAGTCATGGTAACGCAGTGATATTTGAGAATTAGAAAAGTCAAGAAAGTTTTGTTGATGTTTTTTATTCCCATTGCAATAATAAAACTGGATCTTGATGAGATTGATTGGAACTAATGATGATGCCCATTGAATCCATATTATATAGTAATTGTTGGAATGCTAATGTATGTACATATATATCAATATTTACATCAATAAAGTAACTGTCATTAGCGTTATAAACATTTTCGCACTAGTGTTAAATTAAATATTTACGAACCAAGTGCGTGAAATCATATTTCGCGAATGAGTGACCAGTGGACACGAATTCGCGA
Source organism: Holotrichia oblita (assembly GCA_023690525.1). Taxonomy (NCBI): domain Eukaryota; kingdom Metazoa; phylum Arthropoda; class Insecta; order Coleoptera; family Scarabaeidae; genus Holotrichia; species Holotrichia oblita. The sequence goes on along the minus strand of CM043016.1, from coordinate 43,219,842 downwards.
AATGTTTCACGCACGAAGTTTGTACAATATTTTTTGTGCGAGAACTATAATAATAATACATATTGTTAAATACGTTATCGTTTATGACCATATTATTAAGGTTAGGGATTTATGATTTTAAAATGTCACTAAATTAATCAAGTTCCAGGAAGTACCAACTTTACTTTTACGCACTCGTGTTTAAAGTGACTTTTTACGCACGCAAATCGAATCGTGAAATGACAGGTTTTGATAAGCGAGTACAAAAAGTATATTCTCCGACGAGCGTATAATGACGGCTATTATTAACGAGGGTGGGAATTACAACTCGTGCCGTAGGCGATCGTTGTAACCACCCGAGTTAATAATAGCCAAATTATACGCGAGTTAAAGACTATACTTTCTCTAAGGCTGCAGGATTAACTTAAAAAGAGAATGGATAGGTACATGATAGATACTTAGAAATTAATGCTGTGAGCCCGCGTTTTTGACATAAATGTATAGTAAATAACTATTGTATCATCTATTGCAGATTATGTATTTTTGTGGAAAATGTAGTACTGTGTTGAATTGATATACCTTAACGTTATGGCAAATCTAACTTAGGTTGAAATAGGTTCACGTATCCATTGCAATTTTTTAATTTTTGGCCCAATTATTTCTAACAGATCTTTAAATTGTTTGGTAGACATTCGAAAATATGTGTGAAAGATGTCCTTAGAATCTGTATAAAGTTCTTTTTGTACTCGCTTATCAAAACCTGTCATTTCACGATTCAATTTGCGTGCGTGTGCGTAAAAAGTCACTTTAAACACGAGTGCGTAAAGTTGGTACTTCCTGGAACTTGATTAATTTAGTGACATTTTAAAATCATAAATCCCTAACCTTAATAATATGCTACCCAGTTCGTTGATTTTCTATGAAAATAAAAGGAAATGAAATAGAAATTGTTATATTTGGAAGGTATGTAATTCAATGTCAGAACAGCAACAAATATTATATAAATTACCATTTGGAATTTGATAATTTTAAATTAAGTGTCACTTCAAATAATCAATACTGCTAACTCAATTTTTTTTAAAATTAATATCAAGAGATTAGTAGTGTTTCATAAATGATAACGTATTTAACAATATGTATTATTATTATAGTTCTCGTACAAAAAATATTGTACAAACTTCGTGGGTGAAACATTTCGCGAATTCGTGTCCACCGCCTACGGCTCGCGCTTTAAACTGGTCACTCATTCGCGAAATATGATTTTTACGCACTTGGTTCGTAAATAACTATTAATTAAATGTTCTCCATCACCTTGTTCACTTCTGCGTTTATTTATTGGCCGTACACAATATTTGTAGTTACGTTTAATCTTTCGTTTTTTATGTTTACAAATATGTAGTGCAAATATGCAATTATACATGTCCTGGCTATAGTATCCATACTATATCAAGACTATTTGTATTTGATGTTTGCTGATGACAGATTATGTTTAGAAAAAGATGTAACAAAAGCTATTGCTCTCTTTATTAAAAAAACGCAAAAAGTTCAACTCAGGCGAACTTTTTGCAGTGCTGCAATTGCATTCGTGGTTATAATGGTTACTTAAAATGACCCAAGCGTCGCGATTTTGAAAATGTCAAACATGATTTTCTGTCAATTCGTAAATGTCATTCTATATGTCAAAATCAACGTAACCGATAATTGCAATTCCAAACGTTAGATGGCCCACTCCATAGTTTTGTTTTCGCTGTATTGAGAGGCGCAGTTAGTCCACAATCTTTCGTGAAAATGGAGAAGAGCAAACATTATGCTGAGATTAAATGTCTTCTAAAGAAAAATTGTCGACAAACGAAATTCATGATGACATGATAAATACGTTGGGTGATGGTATTTTATCGTATGCCACAGTTTGCCGCTGGGTTAACGAATTCGAGAGAGCAAGGATAAGCATTGCGAACGAAGCTCGCAATGGCAGGTCAAAAAATCGTGACAACGCCGCATATAGCTGATTTAAACAAACTGAAACTGAACATTGAGTGAATTTGTTTGACGATTTCTGACAATAGACGACCCCTATTACACACCTGAAACGAAACAACAGTCAAAGCAGTGGGTTAAGTACTGTGATCCAATCAAGTTCAAATCAAAGCTAAAGTTGTTGCGTCTACCGGAAAAGTGTTGGCTCTCGTTTTTTGGGATGTAAAAAAAATATTATTTATCGATTTCTAACTTTTGTTTGTATCTGGGGAGCCTAGTTTCAAAACACAATTTCGACAAAAACGGTATTCGGAAATAATAAGTCTGGATATAAAAATATCCATGTGTCCAGGACTTATAGGGTCAGTAAATATAAACTCTAATCGGATTTTATTTAAAATGCTTTTTATTCAAAACTTAGAATAGAATAAGTACAAAAGAAAATGCTGTTTGAACAGAATCACTGGCGATAATTCCTTTTGAATTAAAATAAGTGGAGAGATATCATTTTGAACAAGTATTAAATGTATGTAAGCACGTACTGTAGATAAATTCTATACTTTTACACCACAGTCATCTTCGTTACACTCACAAAGTTCATCGTCGGATTCTATGTCATTATTATTCTCAGGATATAAAACGATATTTTTATAAAATTGTAACTCAGGCAAATTTTCCCAATTATCGTCATAGCAAGTAAGTCATTCCTTTATATTTTGAATTTTTTCGTATTTTAGGTTGTTACCAAACTGAAGCCTCTCCAACATTAGATGCTCCATTGTAATATTCCTTTTCAATATAGATTCGAACCTAAAAATCAGAAAAGTTTTGTTAGAAAAAGTGAAGAATATTATTATTTCTACTCCTCCATTTTGACTAATACTTTTTTGCCCTTAGGGCTTGATGCTCGTTTAATGTGAATTCTTTTCATCTGACTTATTCCCTTAAGCTTTCTGCAATTTGAATTACTCATTTGCTTTATATTTTTCCGAACCCAGTCCTTACTTAGACTTCTAACTTTTCCAACTTCCTGAAGTATTTTTTCGAAATCCTGTTTCAATAAAATTTCTTCTCGTTTTCTATACTTCTTTTCAATTTGCCCAAACAGTCTATCTGCTGGCATATAGGAATGCCCTCTGACTGGAAAGATAATAGTAATATCAGAGAGATTTTTGGAGGCTTCACGGTATAACCACAGCGCCATCATATGAACAAGGTAACAGTTTTTGTTTTGCCCTGCGCAACCGCCCGCAAAAAATCGTAGGTGTGTACAGTTCTCTGGAATATCCAACTTTATTAAGAAATCTTTTACTGCAGAAGCAATTTCATTTGCTCCTCTTTTTTTGCCTCATTCTCAGACCAGGTGTAAAATATTGGCGTTTTACACTGCAGGTCGGTCACGCAAAAATTGTATTATAGAACGACAACTGACGTAAGTAGTATGCTTGTGAAACTGGTAGTTTGGGCAATGGTTGGATCGGTTGCATATCAAAGCAGTAAGAGAATGTGTTCTCTAAATCGTTTTTCATGAATAGATGGAACTGTTTCGCTTGGAGAGTATGAACCCTTAATTGAGTTATAATGGGAGCCACTACCCCATTTTGTTGTTTAACTCTTTTCAGCTGATGTTTAAGTTTAAAACATCAGTGGCAGGTCTACCAAACCTAATATTAAAATTTGTTGAAAATATATTACAGAAAAATGAATAGGTGACCAATTTGTCAGCATTTTCAGAGATATAGATTTTCCACAATGCTTTTATACTGAGATGCGAAGGCAAGTATAATCGTTGAGATTTTTTGCGGTTGTAGTGGCTCTCAGTAGCTTTCAATTTTCCTATGAACTCTATAATTGATTTTCTTTCATGGGCGAATTTATGAGCTTTGTGATTTCACCTACGATTTTCTTTGATTTCTTCACTTCTTCTGACAAACTTGTACCTTATTTCCGTCTATTTTCCGAAACATATACTTAACTTGGAGCAGATGTTTCTGCTCTCTTGCATTTTCTTTGTATTGTTCTCTACGTCTATGAGGTGTATGTATGAACAATAGATGTGAAAGTTTTATGTCTTGAACAGATTTCTTTGGAGTTTTAAAAAACTTTTTTCTGGCATATTCTATGTCGCTTGCATCGATTTCATTGCATTTAAATATACTTTCATGATTACAAGATTTTTCCTAGTCTTTTATTCCGGTAAAAGAAATTACTATATCTACAAAATAAATTTTGTTCTCATATTACAAATTAACATAACCTAACTTGCGCGAATCACTTACTTTAGCACCTTTGCTCGTTCTCTACGATGACAATGTCAATAATTGGAAAAAACCTGACAAGTTTTATTAAACTGGTGTCATGAAAAGTATATTATGTCAATCGTTTCTAAAACAGATCGACTGAAAATTGATCATAATTTTTAGAATATTTAGATTCTGAATAACTTTCAATTGCTGATGTAAAATGTTAAATGTTTTAGTAAAATCCCATTCTATTATTTAATAATATATATTTTGTTGCAGTAACTACTGTAAGACTCTATTCGTTCCTGACATATTATCTTCCATTTTGAATTATAGTGAAGTATTGTCCGTCAGACCAGTTGTCATGCATATTTTAAAATGCTGTAGCTTGTTAAAGTTGGTCAGAATGGTCACATTCTTGCAGTATTGTCAAAATTTTGCCGATGTAAGTGCAACAATCATATAAGACTTCTCATCACGTCGTCATCACCTTTAGTATTAAATTCTCTTTATAAAAATTTAATTTTCTTGTCCTCTTTTTCAGCAAATGCGCATTAACTACTCGGCGTATAACATAACGATGATAATCATGTGCTACAGTTTATTTGTCCATATTGTAACGTGCACGACTATCTTCGTGGAGACTGTCTCGTCGAAATTAACATTGATAACGCTGTACTATTGGCGTTTCCATCCGATTATGAAAGATTTCTATCGAACTTATGCCGTAAACTGTTTGCGAGCCCTGGTCATGATGAATAACGTTAATTTTGGCCTGCAACCTGTCAACGTATTAACCTCCATGTATATTCTACTCATATGGGTTACATCCAAAGTGATAAATATCGTAATCATAGGTGAGTAATTCTTAGAGAACTCCCTTGAAACTTGTCCTCCGAATGTTTTGTTAGATGGTTTGAAATTTTCAAATCCTCTTATAATTTCTCGTTCTAATCAACAATTTGCTTCCATTTATAGCTTATATTATGAAAATAGTCGTTACTAGACGATCAGCAAACATAAAATACACCGAAAATATAAGGCAGTTACAGGAGTTCATGAGGCACAAGAAGCTTCCCGAACAATTACAGAAGCGAATACTGTGCTATTACGAATTCAGATATCAGAAAATTTCTTCCGTGAAGCGGATATTCTGGAAAGTCTCACTGGCACTATAAGAACGGTAATTATATATAAATCATGAATTTATTGAACGATTTATTGAGGAAATCATGAACGCCAACCTAAAACGTGTTTTGCTTTTATATACCCAATCGCTTCAATGACAAACATTTCATGAATTTGTTAGGCCGTGTATTAGATTGTGCACAAACTTTTAATATTTGTTTTTCAGGAAGTTATCCTTCACAGTTGTAAGAAATTAGTGCAAAACGTCGATTTTTTAAACGAGTTGCCATCTTTCCTCCTTGTCAAAATCGTATCCTATCTAAAGTACGAAGTATTCATGATAAACGATGTCATTTTTCGACACGACACGCCTGGATATTGCATGTACTTTATTTTAACTGGTTCTGTGGCGGTATACACTTCCAAAGGAGCTGAGGTGCGTTTTTATTTTTTAGTTTGCATTCGATTTGGTTTAAAAAAATTGATATGTAAATAGGTAGTTCATCTGAAAGACGGTGCGTATTTTGGTGAAATAGCGCTGTTAACCAATGTTAACAGGGTAGGATCAGTTGTTTCCGTAGAGGTATCTGAATTATACAGATTGGATAGAAGAGATTTTGTCAAAGTTATAGCCCCTCATACATCGCTTGTGCGTAAGATTCAAAACAGAGCAGAGGCAAGATTAGAAGACACGATTACTATAATGAAAAAAAATCGTCGAAGAAACTAATTATTTATATTTTAAGAATAATCTCATATAGGTCTATAAGTGTGATAAATACAAAGACAATAAAGTGTTTGCATTGCACGTAGTTTTTTTTAGTTTCTTATATAATAAAGTGCATTTGTATCGCTTTTATATTTCAATTGTTGTCCATCAATTGAGTAGAGAAGCGATACATTTTGCTATACCAGTGTATTTTGTCCAGGATAAAACATTTGTTGAATGAAGAAGGAAATGGTAAACCATTTCTACAGTCACAGATGGCGCTACTACATGATATGTCAACTGTCAAATCGATAAGAATTAAAGTGTATTTGGAAGACCATGTATAGGGTGTTTCATAATATATGCGCAGGACTTCAGGATGTGATACCCTATTCAAAAATTTGAAAAAAAGTTTCTATCAACTTACCCTCTAAAATGCACCATTTTCGAAATACAGGGTGTTGAAGTTTAATAAAAAAAAATCGTTTTTTGGAAATATCTCCGGAACCGTTTATCGTAAAGAAAACTGCTTTTGTAACCATTTTCTACTTATAATAAGCTAAGTTGTGTGGGAGAAAAAAAATTTTAAGTAATAATTGCTGAAGATTTTGAAGGGGGGGTGGTTGTTTTTCTCCCCAACTTCTACGCCACTGGAAAAAGTACGGTTTTGACACGCCTATTTGAACCGCCAATGTTTTCTACACAAAAAAGGTACTGTTTGTCATGAGCTCTAAAGTTGACTGTTTTCGAGAAAAATCAACTTTTATGTTGTAAAAACATGGTAAATTTTTTGAAATAAAAGTTTTATTTTACTAAAACATTAGAACAAGTAAGAAAAGCAAACGTTAACAACATAAAAGTTGATTTTTCTCGAAAACGGTCAACTTTGGCGCTCATGGCCAACAATACCTTTATTGTGTAGAAGACATTGGCAGTTCAAATGGGCGTCTCAAAACCGTACTTTTTCCAGTGGCGTAGAAGTTGGGGAGAAAAACAACCACTACCCCTTCAAAATGTTCACCAATTATGACTTAAAAAAGAATTTTTCTAGCACACAACTTAGCTTATTATAAGTAGAAAATGGTTACAAAAGCTGTTTTCTTTAAGATAAATGGTTCCGGGGATATTTCCAAAAAACGATTTTTTTTAATTAAATTTCAACACCCTGTATCACCAAAATGGTGCATTTTAGAAGGTAAGTTGATAGAAACTTTTTTTCCAAATTTTTGGACATGCTATCACATCCTGAAGTCCTGCGTATATATTATGAAACACCCTGTATAGTAGCCTGATACGCTTACTGAAGGCAAAAGTGTTGCATATTAGTTGCTGATTTATTTGTAGAGTAAAGAGTTACGAGTATACCAACTACAAGGAATCTCAGTACGTCAGTACCTAAATCAACTGAAGAGTGGAATGTAAGTTTTGTAGATATTTGTTTAAACCGGTTATAAGTGCCATCGCCAATGTGCCCACAAAGGTTGCACGTGTTAGTGTATTATTATACTTTAATAAAGTAAAATTAGATAGCGCTCAGCACTATGTCCAGAAAGTTTTTATGTTGAAAGGGTATAAGTGCCAAAGTCGGGGTGAAAGTGTAAGTTTGTTTTTAAACGTTTATTGGACAAGATAAAAAATCTTCATGGTAATGACAAATGCTGCATTTCACTCGATCTCCAACAAGTTTTATTTGTTCCTACCTTAACACATTCGGATATGTTTTATCTGTCGAAATTATCTTATTACAATCTGCGGATACATTTGTCGGACTGGATGAAGGTGTTAGTGGACGTGGAGGTAATGAGGTAGCATCTATCCTCAACCATTTAAATTCTGGTGACACACAAAAGAAACATCTGCTATTGTGGAGTGACAACTGTGATGGGCAAAACAATAACAGAATGGTAATATTATTTTTAGTGTTTCTGGCTCTTCATGAAGTTTTATTTTATTTATTTATTTAATTTTAATGGACCGCCAACAGGAGAACTTCCCAATTACAGCCGATCTCTAATACACAATATATACAAAAATGTACGAAATGACTATAAAACTAAGCTATAAAACTAAAAAATATCCTACTGGTGAACTACGTGAAAACCCAATAATAAAAAGCAATCGCATATAGAAAAAAGAGAAAAAAAAAACATAAGTACAATTCAATAACTACATACAAACTTAATATTATTATTTCTTGCATAGCACTAGATTTCGTCCAATATCCGAAGGTAGTGTTCGTGGAGCCGCAAACACAAAACATTTTTTACTTCCTGTAGTGTTACTGAAAAAATATCAAGAACTGGTAGATGCTGATTAAAGGTATTTTGAATTCGGTCACACGGAGAATTTTTGCAGGCATCTATTTAGATAAAATGGCAAGGAAGCTCTAGTAATATAGGTTGGCACATTAAAAGCAATGAGAGATAGCAACGTAGGGCAATTGATGGCATTATGCAACAATTTAAAAAGAAAGCTAACGTCAAGAGATAATATGGTAGCGCTCCAAACCCTGAGAATAACCGCAATAGTACCCCGCTCTAAAAAATTTAAAGTTAGGTAAGGAAATTAATGAATTTTTTCTGGATTTTCTCTATACGTAAAATGTATTTAAAATAGCACGGATTCCAGACTAGAGAAACATATTCCAACCGGTTCCTGACTAGAGTATTAAACAATAAAATTAAACAATCAATATTTTGAAATTCAGCATCAGTAGCCCTCATAATGAAGCCTAGGAGTCTATAATTTTTCTGAACCATAGTTTCAACGTGAAGTTCAAATGTTAGTTCAGAATTGATAATCAGACCAAGATCTTTCACGTCATATACACGACGAAGAAAATCATTACGTAGGATATACTGAAAATTGATAGGAGCGCGGTTACGAGTGAAGGTTATCTGAACACATTTATCAATCGCCAGACTCAGGTGATTGAGACGGTAGTACTCAAATAAGTTGTCGAGTTCAGCCTGGAGTACGCCAGCAAATAATAGAAAGTGAGCACACGAGAAACAACTTTTTATATCATTAATGAAAATATTGAATAGTAAGGGCCCAATGTGTGACCCCTGAGGCACTCCGGACGTAGCAATGTACGAATCTGACTTAAAATTGTTAATCACAACCGTCTGTAATCGATTGGTTATATAGGAGGAGAGCTATCTATAGAGGTTGCCGTACACACCGACAGAATACAATTTCTTCAACAGAAGAACATGATTAACTTTATCAAATGCATTAGCAAAGTCGGTATACACGGCATCGACTTGTACACCACAATCCATGGAACCATCTATGAACTGCGCATAAGTGCAAAGATTAGTGACAACTGAGCGTTGCTTCACAAAACCGTGTTGTTCACCGATTAATAAATTATGAACGTGTAAAAATAAATGATTGGCGACTATAGATTCAAACAACTTGTTAGAATAGAGATAGGTCCATAATTTTTAACACTCGTATTGTCGCTAGATTTAAAAACAGGCACGACATGCGTAATCTTCCATGCATCTGGGAAGACACCATCATCAAGCGACTGATTAAATAAGTAAGTTAATGGTTTGATAAGAGCGTCCCGACAATTGATAATAAAGGAGTTCGGAATGCCATCAAAACCAGGATCCTTATTAGGATCCAGCCTGTCAATTGCTGCCACCGTCGTGCACGTGACCTTCAACTGTGGTACCGCACTATTGTTGCAAGCGAGGAGCTCCAGATAGTCCGAATCGACAGCAACGTCCACTGATTCGTAAACTGATTGAAAATAACGAGCAAAAAGATTACATATTTCACGATCACTACTACACGCAGAGAAATATTATCTTGAGTTAAAACAGACTGTTTCACTTCACAACAATCCCGTATTTGTATATCCGCAAAACTATATAGTGTTATCACAAGAATATTATTTTCTTTGATGTCTCCATCTGTGAGTTCGTCAGTGGCGATATGCAAAGGTGCGTTGTCAAGTAGTAACACAGCTTTTCTCGGCAAATTGTTGTCTTGCAAATGTTTTTCTACAGTCGGTACGAATTCATTTTGGAACCAAGTTTTAAAGATTTCTGAATTCATCCATGCTTTTTTTTATGTGTGTAATATACTGGTAGTGATTCCTGATTTTTCAGTTTTTAAAAGCTCTAGGATTATTTGATTTTCCTATTAACGTCAACCTAAGCTTATGATGTCCGATTGCATTACTGCATGCCAAGATGCTGACTCGTTCCTTGGAAAATTCCTTTTCAATAAGCTTGGAAAGATCGTCTTTGAAGAGAGGTACAGCCTCTTTGTCAGCAGATAAAGCCTCCCCGCACTGATGGTAATCTGTCGAATACCGAATCGTTTTTTCCACCGATGTAGCCATCCATCCAACTCGCAGTAAATTCTTAATCTTCTCCTTCTATTTCTTAAATTGCAATACTTTCTCCTGCAATATCGGCCCAGTAATAGATAAGCCTTTTCCTCTTACGTGTTCATCCCATAAGAATAAGGCTTCCTCATCTTCTTTATGCTTACCTTTCAGCATCGTTTTTCTTACTTTTATTCTACTTCCACTACCTTGGACAGTACACCACTTTTCAAGTTCTGCTCAATTTTTCTTCCAGTCTCCACCTGTACTTTTCCCGATTCCTAACTCTGAAGCAATAATTTTTGCCGTTACCCCAGAGTCCAGTCGCTTTATAGCGCGCAGTTTCCCCATTTAAATATTTAATAGAAAAATTTTAGCAGGGCGTGAGGAAATTTTCGTGTCTTGCATGTTTCAACTTGCAGGCCGGATAGTACGGAGACCGGATAGTCGAGAGTCTATTGTATATACAGTGTGTTTCACTTTTCATGGGGACACCTAAATAACTTTTTTATTTTGAAAGCAATCAATATAAAATTTTTATCAGTTATGTAGGCCACGACAATGCATCTTTTCATATGAATAGAGTTTTTATAAAGTCAAAATCTAGCCAACTACGATTAAAATAAAAAGTAGCGTTTCAAGTCGGGTCATAGTAGCGTTATTACAAATCACTCAAGAACTCCAAATACCAAATTTCTCTGAAAAATTTGTAATTTTACATTTTTCTCCATTTTTATGCCATCAGCAGATGATAATTTGTTATTGCAATAATAAGAGTGCCATGAAACAAGAAAACGATTCGCAAATTTTATTCAGTATTAAAGAACAAAATATAGCAACAATTTAACGAACAATATTTTAAATAGGATCTTTTTCAACTAGATCACCTTGAAGACGGATACATTTTTCCAATCGTCTTTTGTGATTCAGTACAACTCGTCGTAGTATTTCTGGGGAAATTTCTCGGCAGGCTTGTCGGATTCTCTGACACAGTTCCTGTATGTTTTGAGGTCTTGATGCATACACAACATTTTTAATAGTTCCCCAAAGGAAAAAGTCAAGTGGTGTAATGTCAGGCGATCTAGGAGCCCACTCTATTAACGGGCTATTACGACCTATCCATCTTAACGGAAAGTTCTCGTCTAACCATGCTCGCACTTTTCTTGCGTTATGAACCGGGGATCCATCTAGCTGGAAGTACAAATCTCGCCTCTCATCCAGTGGTAAATCATCAAGCACATCCATTAATTCAGTATTTAAAAAATGTAAAAACCTTTCTGCATTTAGCGTGTCAAAAAAGAAAAACGGGCCAATGATTCGTGCATTTAAAATTCCGCACCACACATTAATTTTCTGTGAATATTGTCTTTTACAGTTGATGACCCAGTTTGGGTTTTCTGTTGCCCAGTATCTACAGTTCTGGGACGAAACTACACCGTTAGTAGTAAATGTAGCTTCATCACTAAACATAATTTTTTTCAAAAATTCTCTGTCATTTAGATAATTACCTTGAGCCCATAGACAATACTCCATTCTTCTATGGAGATCTCCATCTTCAAGAGTCTGTAAATATTTTGGCTTATACGGTTTCAATTTGTGACGACGGAGACATCTCCAAATTTTAGAGTAAGAGATATTTAAATTTCTAGCCATATCTCGTAAACTCGTGTGAGGATTATTACGATACGCTGCTAATATTACTGCATCTAAATGGTGTTCTCGATTGTTCAATCCTCGTGGACGTGGTTTAGTAATATTCCCAGTAGTGTTGAAAATATTATTCAAGTATGCAACTGTTCGATGACGGATGGGTGGACGTTCAGGGTGCCTCGCGTTAAACTCTCTAGCCGCCTCTCGGGTAGAACGTACATTGTCACCAACAATTCGAATAATTTCTACTTTTTCAGCAATACTTAAATGTCTATCGGCCATTGCTTAGCAAAGTTCGATAGTTGCAACTGAAGTAAACTGTTTAGTGAATTGACGTTTGATGTTTGACGTTTGAACTGATGAATCGTTTTCTTGTTTCATGGCACTCTTATTATTGCAATAACAAATTATCATCTGCTGATGGCATAAAAATGGAGAAAAATGTAAAATTACAAATTTTTCAGAGAAATTTGGTATTTGGAGTTCTTGAGTGATTTGTAATAACTTTTCTTAATACTTTTTTGCTCTATCTTAATCGCTACTATGACCCGACTTGAAACGCTACTTTTTATTTTAATCGTAGTTGGCTAGATTTTGACTTTATAAAAACTCTATTCATATGAAAAGATGCATTGTCGTGGCCTACATAACTGATAAAAATTTTATATTGATTGCTTTCAAAATAAAAGTTATTTAGGTGTCCCCATGAAAAGTGAAACACACTGTTATTTGAATAAAATGTAATTTGTAAATGGATGTATAAGTAAGGGTACGTTTATGTTGGAGCGACGATAAGAGGTATAAACGCGACGAAACCAGTCACGATAAAAACAATGCTAATAAAATTTTCTTTGATGTGTTTGTAGTGGAGATCCGTTCATACAGTTTAGCGTTCAGTAACCATGAGTGATTCAGAGGAAGAAGTATTGCTTTCTTCGAATAGTGTTCATTGGTATTTTTTTTAAACTTAACGAAAAGAACGCAAGTATAGTGTGCCCATCCCATAAATGCTAGACGGTGTGAATTGGGAGAATATAATCATTTACATAGTGACTTAAGAAAGCATCCCGAAAAATTTAAGGAATATACCTATAAATATATGAGAATGCAAACTGGGACGTTTGATTATATTTTATCTAATATTTCTGAGGACTTACAAAAAACGCTGTACAACTGCTATGTAGGCCAATTCTGAGGAACGGTTAATGATAACACTCAATAACACAATATTTATTGAAAAAAACTATTAAAGAAAATAGTTTATAATAAATAAATTAAAACAAAGAGAAGTGAAAATGATAAATATCTATAGGGTTTGAAACATGGATTGCGATATTAAATTTTCTGGCATCTGGTCGTGCGATTGTTTATACTATTCAGAGGATCCAAACTTATGGTGCTTCTACCAAAAGCTGTTCTTGTTTGATTGTCTTGTGGCATAAAACTCTGTGTGACTTCCAATATTTTCATACGATATCCCATTTTGTCAAAGGGGGATAAATGTTTGACATAAGGCAATAAACTTTTAAAAAAATTCAAGTCATCATTTTCCTCTTTTTTGGACGTCTTCTCTTCTAAAGACATTTTCTTCCTTTCTATTTCGAACAAAGCAGAGCCTATATCATCCTTCGAACCATGCCTTTTTCTACTTTTAGTGACATTCTGTGAATAGTTTTCTGTTGATGCTGAGCTTGAAGGTCGAGTTGCATGCGGTGATGTTATATCTGAATTACTTTCGGGTGAAACGGCAATACTGCTTTCCACATGTGCGGATACGTCATCTTGACTGTCTACTTCGTCCACATTTTCTTGTATTTCTTCTTGCTGGTGTTCAAAACAAGCACTAAGATGTGCGTCTGCTACAATGTTTCCTGTAGATGTTCTCGGAGTAAATTGATCTTTTAGAAATAGAAGGCTTTCGAAATATGTCCATCGACCTTGATAGGAAACTGTTCTTTCATCGCCTGATTTTGATTTTGGAATGGAAGTCAGGGTAGTTCTAAATTTGTCTCTTAACGCTTTCCATTTGTTTCTTACCGTTAGTCCTTAAAAATAAAAAGACTATATGTATATATTATAGTAACCTGTAATACTTTAGAAGCTTGGCATTTTCATTTCGTATAGAAACAACAACAGTTTCAAAAATTGTGAAAGAAACAGTCAACGATATATGGAATGGGCTTCAACTTCATATGAAAGTACCAACCAAAGACGATTTTGAAAAGATTGCGAAGGAATACTATAATCTTTGGAAATTTTCCTATTGTAAATGATACCTTGTAGTGGTTTTACAAAAAATTGCCTTTTAGTCGCATGATATTTCATCCGTCTACGTTGACGCACCTTGTGACAGTTTTAAGCGCTATATTCTAGATTTCTTGTGGTAAAATCTTAAATACGACGGTTACAACTATCAAAACGAACTTTAATAAAAATTGTATATATCTGCTTACGTGTTAGTTTTAATTCGAATGCCACTTCATCCCATAATTTATCTAAGATAAACCGGTTGTGATGATTTTTATCACGTTGATCCCATAAAGATGTTCTGATGAACACTTCACTAATTAATTTGTTTATATCCATAGCGTCGTAGTAAAGCGAAGAAATATAAATTTAAATATATCATCGCTCTAGTCCTCTGCTAGACTGCACGCTTAGACTTGCTCGCATCCCCTCTATAGGTAATCGGGTGTTTTGTTTTCCTTCGCTTCGCTGTTATCGCTGCGTTTATCGTTTATCATCGCTCCAATATAAACGTACACCCTAATGTATAAGAGAAAACTACGCATTCTTCAGGTCTAATAATTTGGCAGATGGGCATTAGATGGCGCTAACATCAACGTGAATTATTTCGTCAATAAGAATAATGTTTTATTTTCACTTTTACAATTATATAACAATATATTACATACACACAGTAAGTCACTAAATATTCTAATTTAATTCTATAGTTGATTTAATTAGAAATACTATTTATATCGAACCCAAATAAGGTTCTCCATCGCCTATATAATTAACAATAACTTACCACACAATGATTCATTGTAACTGTTACTAAAACAAAATTGCCGTTGTTGAAAATATGTCGACCGCGATATTATCACTTATATGGTCAAGTTTGCGGTTACATAAAACATCTTTTTCAGCGAAGAGATACATTGCGAAAGATGTCGAGAGAAATCTGACTGAATGCTTACGGTTCGTATTTGCCGCTTAAGCACTGACGGCCTTGGCCGACCATCATGTCTATTTACGGTGTTCTTTTTAGCGGTAGATTATGGTAATTCGACTAATAAATGCTGATGTTTTAACACGAGGATGTAGAACCAGATAATGACGGAATGTGATTTTTAGTAGCATCTTAATTTTAATGTTGCATTAAAAACGTGTTGATAAAAGTATTTATCAGAATCGCTTTTATTCGGATTACTGATATTTCTTAAATTCGATGATGAAGTAATCGCTTCGTTTTACAGGGTATAATCTAAACTAAATGCAATGTCATAGAAACTATGGTATTGGCAATAATAGGATTTACAAACAAAACTGAACAAAAAAACAATATTCACAAGAAGTGCTCAAAATGCGGAAGCACTGTTCTCATCGTGGAACAGTAACGTTGGTTCTCAAATTGTGAACTCAAAATTCAGGGGCTGCTGAAATTGAAAAGAAAAATAACTATAATCGATTTTTGGCGAGCAAACTGTTTATAATCGACTGTTCACTCATTTATGACGACATAGCAAACTGGTTGATCAAACTGCTCGGTGATATGTTTGGTATTTGTGGTTTGCATTGAGCTAGTATACTAAGGAGACGCTAAAGCTAAAGCATATTTCCTGTATGTTCAAAACGGCGCACTGGGCGGGGTTTATGTGGTGTACCAATATGGCTGCCTCCCAGGTCCGGTCAACTGAAAATTGTAAGTACAATCTTAAGGGTGCGTGGTCGAGTAAAATGGCGGGAAAAGTGGTAAAATTTTGATGCAAGATTTTTTAAAAATTACAGCTATGATTGATGAAAAAAAATTATAGTAGTATCTAGCATACTGTTACCGAAGTAATGACATATTTTGTATTTAAAAAATGTGGTAAGTAGTAGCAGAAAAAAAATCTTAAAGTTTATGTTTCTGTGCACTTCGTAAGAAAATGCATTATATTACGAAAAATACAAATCAGACTCATAAACTGTTTATGTTAGGTACTAGGTAGGTAACAAGGCTATACGTTATGGCAATAAAATTACATTAATCAGTTATAAATAAACAAAAATCTTGCATCAAAAATCAGTCACCTGGCCAATTCACCTAAAAGTGTCGCATCTCGGGATGTGCCAGAATTAGCTGACATGAAGAGTTTTTGATAGTGTAGCATTTTTTTAATAGATGGCGCAAATAATTAACAAGCCATAAACAACAAAAATTATTAATAAATACGGCATAAAACCAAACTATAGGTATGTTATAAAAGTAGTTTTAAAAATAAACCGCGATTTGTTTCTGTACTCAATTGCTGTAAATCCGTTTTTTTATTTAAAACAACATTTAATGAAATCCATCCGTGGTCGATGACGTCATACATAACTTTACGACAACCTTCGATTTTTTTGTAAATGTACAAAGGATGTTGTGTGCATCACTTCCACAACGTTCATAAGAAAGAATTAACAGAATGAATTCTTTTTCAACCATTTACAATTAAATAGGTATAGATTTTAGCAAAGCGTGCCTTAAAATAACATTCTGAATATGTTGCCGACACATTCAGCAATAATAAAACGAATGTTGCAATACCGAAGAGAAAAAATGGTAAAAATCGGAGCGAAAACAATAAATAAAAATCCAAAATTTGCTAGCCGGGCATTTGTTGAATTCTTTATCTCCGAAGAGTGGAACAGATTGTACTCAACGTCCTGAACGTTGTACCGAAGAGTTTACGCTATTATCTCTTCTAATAGCCGAGATAGAGCAAAAGAACATGATTTTGTACCTAATTTTTCATAAAAATCCAAAATTTCTGCTTCCTCCTCGGCAAGTAGGTTCACCTTGTTAATTTAAACGAGAGGCCAAACTCCCAGCTAGGCACATTAACGCGTTTGAGCGCTGTGACCGCTCCAAATGGATAAATTTTCTGCACAATTTTTTCATCATATAAATATTACCTAGCTCGATAACCGTTTATGGATCTGCTTCCTCCTCGGCAAGTAGGTTCACCTTGTTAATCTAAACGAGAGGCCAAACTCCCAGCAGGGCACATTAACGCCTTATAGGGCTAAAATTTCAGCGATATTTTCCCGAGAACCGTTTGATGAATCTATCTCGCTCTCGGCCAGATGGTTCATCTTGTTAAGCTAAACGAGAGGACAAACCCCCAGGAAGGCACATTAACGCGTTTGAGCGCTGTGACCGCTCCAAATTGATAAATTTTCTGGACAATTTTTTCATCATATACATTACCTAATATTACCTAGCTCCAGAACCGTTTGATGAATCTGCTACCCCCTCGGCAAGTAGGTTCACCTTGTTAATATAAACAAGGGGCCAAACTCCCAGCAGGGCACATTAACGCCTTATCGGGCTAAAATTTCATCGATATTTTCTCGAGAACCGTTTGCTGAATCTACTTCGCTCTCGGCCAGTTGGTTCATCTTGTTAATCTAAACGAGAGGCCAAACTCCCAGCAAGGCACATTAACGCGTTATAGAGATAAATTTTCTGGAGAAGCGTTTGATGAATCTGCTTCGCTCTTGGCAAGTTGGTTCATCTTGATAATCTAAACGAGAGGCCAAACTACCAGGAAGGCACATTAACGCGCTTGAGCGCTGTGACCGCTCCAAATTGATACATTTTCTTGAAAATTTTTTCATCATATACATTGCCTAATATTACCCAGCTCGAGAACCGTTTGATGAATCTACTTCGCTCTCGGCCAGATGGTTCATCTTGTTAATGTAAACGAGAGGACAAACCCCCAGGAAGGCACATTAACGCGTTTGAGCGCTGTGACCGCTCCAAATTGATAAATTTTCTGGACAATTTTTCATCATATAAATATTTCCTAGTTCGATAACCGTTTGATGGATCTGCTTCTTCCTCGGCAAGTAGGTTCAACTTGTCAATCTAAACGAGAGGCCAAACTCCCAGCAGAGCACATTAACGCCTTATAGGGCTAAAATTTGATCGATATTTTCCCGAGAACCGTTTGATGAATCTACCTCGCTCTCGGCCAGATGGTTCATCTTGTTAATGTAAACGAGAGGACAAACCCCCAGGTAGGCACATTAACGCGTTTGAGCGCTGTGACCGCTCCAAATTGATAAATTTTCTGGACAATTTTATCATCATATAAATATTACCTAGCTCGATATCCGTTTGATGGATCTGCTTCCTCGCCGTCAAGTAGGTTCACCTTGTCAATCTAAACGAGAGGCCAAACTCCCAGCAGGGCACATTAACGCCTTATAGGGCTAAAATTTCATCGATATTTTCCCGAGAACCGTTTGATGAATCTACCTCGCTCTCGGCCAGATGGTTCATCTTGTTAATCTAAACGAGAGGACAAACCCCCAGGAAGGCACATTAACGCGTTTGAGCGCTGTGACCGCTCCAAATTGATAAATTTTCTGGACAATTTTTCATCATATAAATATTTCCTAGTTCGATAACCGTTTGATGGATCTGCTTCCTCCTCGGCAAGTAGGTTCACCTTGTTAATCTAAACGAGACGCCAAACTCCCAGCTAGGCACATTAACGCGTTATAGAGATAAATTTTCTCGAGAACCGTTTGATGAATCTGCTTCGGCAAAGATAAAAAATATCCCATTGTGTTAACATCAATAGAACTTTTTTGTTTTTTGATTTACAAGCACGAAATTAGCATCACCAAATAGACTAGTTAAAATGCCAAAAATAAGATCCTCTTGTAGAAACTTCGTATTATGCTTGGTTTTCGAGAAAAACGAGAAAGTTCAGAAAGATTTGTGGCTGAAAATAGTTTAAACAGCAAAAATCCGGGTAGGCCAAAACTCAAATTCTACGTCACTGGCGGAATTGTCATTTTAGGACAATTTTTCGATTATTCTTCAATACTTTGTACTTAAACAACATATGGAAAAAACGATTTTTTTTGTGGAACTTTAAAGACCTTCATCTCGAAAACGGTGCCATTTGGAATAAGGCTATTTTTGATCAATGGCCATTATTTGACACATAGTATCTTCAGTTAAAATATTTCCCATAATTAATGAAGCATCCTGTATAAACCATCATTCTTTACTAGTTTGACACTTTTACCTGCCCATATCTTGTTTCTTTCGAAAAATCACACTGTTTACATTTCTTTGACAGCCAACAGTATTTGTTACCGAACATAGTATCCCAAGCAAAGCATCAAATTACATAACGATACAAACAATAATTTTAGTTCCGTAGAAAACACATAGCTACATAATTTTCGTATTCTTATATAAGATAGAAAACAGAATATAGATCTGTCATTAGTCATTATCCCATTATCGTAGTAGCCACTTATAACATTCTAATTCCAAATTTAATGATATGTCATTTAAAATAGCAATAATACAGTATATATTGTGTTTTACATTACACAGGTTTTTCATCATTATGCACGGCGTAAGAGTTCGTATGTAATGACGAGAGAATAAGCTAAAAACCATATAAGCGTTCCCTGACCATATGTTGTCCAACCCACATTCGAAAAACGAAACACTTTCTGTTACCATCTATGGTGAGTTGCTGGTGTTGACGCCCTGATCGTGTTAATACAAACCACAGCAAATATTAGGTATACCTACATTTTGTATAGGATGTATTAAATATTACATAGTGGACATCATTTTTAATATTAACTATAAAAATATGATGATTTATTATGTTAATTATATTACGAATTTAAAGAAACTTGTGATAAATCGGCATAATTTCACTCCGCTAAAAATGATTAATGGGTATTATCGTGGTAAGAATTATTTAATACATTTAATAAAAATATGTAAGCTATGTTTATACAAAAGGAATGGAATAATGTTCCTGGAAATGTTATTATTAATTTTGCTTAATAAATTGTTATAATTAATATTATTGGAATAATACTTCGACAATGTAACTCGATAATTGAGAATTCTATTCAGATAGGGGAGACCGGGGATGAAAGTAACATTTCTATGTTTTAAATTTTTGTTTTTGTTTTTTAATTCTCGCCCAATTTTGGACATCCATGTTGATTAAACGATAGATCAGACATTCAAACTACTTTGGAGGTACTTACTTGATATGATTTGTTATGCGAGTCGAAATTTCTGCATAAGAACATTTTTCTATTTCTAACACAGTTAACATGGGCCCATAATTTACATCGCAGACATTGCACCCATTGCTCCCCAGGAAACTTACTTGAATAGGATTCAGAACACATGTGGCACAATGTTTCCTCCTCGTCTTCTTCTTCATTTTTGTCACTGTCGCTCATTGCATATTTCTTTGGCGACTTGTTTCTTCTTTTCTTTGTTTACAACTGTTCTCTTTTTTTGTTCTTCCTTCAATGCATTCATTTCGGGAGTGTCTGCTAATATTGCAGTCACACGGCGTTTACACCCTCTAGTCGTTCATTTTCTTTTCGGTGCTTTTGGAAATGGCTTTAGACTTTCAGATGAAAATTCAGAACTGGATACTGTCCTAGACAAGGGTTCAGCAACTTCAACTTCTGTCTCTTGTATTGGTCTTGCAATCTCGTGGCAACTCCAACATCCAGCAATTTCAGGATTAATGTCTAGTGATGGCTCATCGTCATTTATGGTACTTTCGGGAGTCTCAGGCATTGGACGATCTGTCACAAAGGCCGCTGCGAAGTCCGAATCTTCTCTATTGTAAGGGTAAATTCAGCTTCTTGAGAAACCTTTCATATTATTTGGGGTTGTTGCCAAAGGGAGTGCTGCACAATCGTAAGCCAGCTTCCGAACATCAGCTGGCGTTAGTCCAAAGTAAATACTTGCACATTTCTTTAGGTAATCGCATAAAATTGCCTTTTGCTCCTCGTTGAAAATTTGCCTGTTAGGAATATAGCCAGTTCTATCAGGATCTCTTCCAGTTTGTCTCTTCTTTCTTACATAGCAAAAAAGTGTAACATGACAAATATCTAACTCTTTTGCTACTGGTCTAATAGACCTGTTTTGGTCGGTGACCAACAAACTTTTTATCACATCGGAGGATACAGTTCCTCTATTTGTTTTCTTTTCATAAGTTCTTATCTACAAATAGACCACCTATTATGTAACTAATAAAACTAGGTACCTAATATAATAATCAAAAATTGGGGTTGGTTGTAACACTTTGTTACTACCAGCCCCAACTGTAAACTAAAACAGTTTGGAAGAGAATCACACACAACCACAATTCCAATGGTGAATTATATTATGGCGATCGATAGCTCGGAAGAACACAGAGCAAATTTACTTTAAGCCGAAAAGCAAAGACGAGTTTTATCTTGAACGTATTCTCAACGACAACAGAAAAACAATACTGCGTGTCGAGAGTTTGAGGTCTTTAAGCGCTGTACTAAGCCTTACCGCGCCATCTAATAAAAACTAAAAAAACTACAAGAGGTTCTATAACTTACCTCTGTTACTTTCAACCCCGGTCTCCACTACAATATTTCATTACACATCGTTAACACTCTTCCTCAATTTTGACTCTTGGTGTCACCTTTTTTTTTGCGAGTGCACGGGTGGGACGACCCCGAAAGATAACTTCAGTCTCCTTGCCGTTTTAATCCTCAATCAGGTTGCACCTGGACAAAGAAGTCCGCAACCTGGTCAAGTCATCAATTGACTTTCTCCGGCATCATCAATCAGCAAGGAGAGAGAGACTGGAGTTTCCCCCGCACTCCCACGGTTTCTACACAGAGGAGAGTTTACTAGGCCCCTCAGCCTGTCTCTGCTCATAAACATTACCTTATTATTTGATATTTGATATTTATTTATTTATTTCAGACAACATCGTAATATACAAAGATATATACAATATACAATGAAACTACTTTAGAAGAAGAGCACACAGTCTAAACAAAAAATCATTGACGAAAATTATAAACAGAATAGGACCCAATATACTGCCTTGTGGGACACCTACTGTAGTATGAAATATTCGTCACTTAAAATAATTATTATTTTTCTCGACAAGCACCCTCTGAGTTCTGCCATTTAAATAGCTGTCAAACCCTTTTAATGCATTCCTCCTAATCCCATAAGTGTCTATTTTTTTCTAACAATAAATCTCTGTCTAGTTTCCGTGGATCTTCCCCGGCGATATCCATGCTGGTGATCAGAGAGAAGGTCATTGCAATTCATGAAATCCATTACCTGTGGAGTCATACCTAGTTCAAACAACTTCGAGAAACTAAAAAACAAGCTTATAGGCGTATAACTGTTCAGTTCTTCTGCATTTCCACTACTTTTAAAAAGTGGCTTTATTAAAGCCAGTTTGATTTGAGCCGGAAATATACCTTCACGTAAGGAGTTGTTGATAATATGAGAACATCGCCAATTATGGGAATGCTAACTTTGACTATACATAACGGTACCTCTTATCCCCACTACCCTTTTTATTTTTTAGTCTTTTACATAACTCAATAATTTCTTGCTTGAGTGCTACAGGTTTTAGAATTAGTTTTTTTTCTTGAAATATTGCAATTCCATTCTACTCGTTTCACGTTACTCAAAAGTTCTGGGACTACATTTTGCAAATAATTATTATAAGCAATTGAGATCTCTTGCGCTCTTTCCAGCACCAGCATGTCTGCTGTACTTTGCCTGCCTATAATTTCATTATGAATTGACCACATGCATTTATTCTTGTTATCAGAGTTTTGTATTCTATCTTTCTCGAAGTCTATTTTTATTTGGACAGATCCTGAGAGTTTTACAGTGTCTCACGCCAATAACTGCATTTCAGTAGGAGCAATGCCTAACAGCGGCCTCAGAACTGACAAAGGCAGCTTCCTTCGGATCTGTTTCCACAACCACAGCATTAGCAACCATTAGCAATTCCATCGGTAACTTTTTTGTTAACTTTTAACTGTAGTAATCTTTCCCTTCAATTTATTAACCCTCACGTTCTAAACAATATTATTTTCTCGGGCGAAGCTAAATTTTTATTAAATGGATGCCTCCACAGAAATTCAATCTTCAGTCCCTTGTTCTTTTGAACATACTTTAAACAGTTGATTGTTATTTAATGTTTTTAAGAGGGCAGTCCGAACATTCGATAAGGGATTGCGACAGGATATGGGACTTAACTCGATGTTGCATTGTGTTTTTTTTTTTGCAATTAGTGGGAGATAGTGCATGCCGGTAACATTAAACTACGCCTACAAACTCATCTCATGTTCTCTTAATGTAGCAAGAGTCTTTTTCATAGCGTTTGAACTATATTTATAAAATCTATATAGGTGTGTGGGCACAAATGGTTCACAGATGTATTCGTTATGACCATGTGGGCATTATAATTTTTTATTAAATAATTATTTACAGATTTGTATAATAGAAAAAGCTGCTACTATACGAAAATTGATGAACAAGACTGGCGCTAGACTATTAGAAAATTGGCCCGTTAAATGAAAATAGATCGTCGTAAGGTCCAGCAACACCCCATAGCCAGCGCGGATTATTCGAAAAAGATAAGAGGGCCAACAGCTTAGCCCTGGAAAGAGAACAAGACCACCGAAATGAAAATGAACGTAACGTTCATGATCTATCATTTTTTCAGGGAATCGAAGTGAACAAATTTTCTGTAAGTAAAAAACGAAGTTATCCTTTCATGCAGGATCACTGGACAGGAGATAAAGCTTCAGATTTATCTCCTGTTTTGTCACAAGTGTGGAAGCTGGGCATTCCCATTTTGCAACTTTGAAGCAATTAGAGTCAATTTCTGAACAAATTATGTTGTTCATTTTTATTTGATGATTTGGTTGATACTCTTTCTTTGCTCTGTTTTGAGAAATCCTGTAAATTGTTAATAATTTTTGTATTTCCTTAGTTTTCCTCACAAGTTGTTCCTCAAATTTTAAGTAGTTATTTCTATCATAACCAGATTAATTTTCCTTGCATATAGTCATGGGTATATGCATACTTTGCACGTTTTAGAACACTATTTTGTATTTAGTTCATATCCAGCAACTC
Source organism: Holotrichia oblita (assembly GCA_023690525.1). Taxonomy (NCBI): domain Eukaryota; kingdom Metazoa; phylum Arthropoda; class Insecta; order Coleoptera; family Scarabaeidae; genus Holotrichia; species Holotrichia oblita. The sequence continues at coordinate 43,195,615 of CM043016.1, read as the reverse complement.
GTTGAGACTGATGATGATGATATGTGTGTCAGGCCTACGCCCAAGTGTCAGATCGAGCACCGGAAATAGCAATAAATTAGGTAAATTAAAATTATACGCATACTATATGTATGTATATCTATATATATATTACATACATACAAACAAAACCTTATCGCATAAATTCTGACATAAATTACCGACGTACTCTCATTAAAACTCCTCCCTAAATGACACGTTTTACCAGTAAAGGCGAAACCGCATGCTACTTAACTGTAAACGCAAGAACGTATTATGCATCTATAGTTTTCGGTTGCTCTTAAATACTATATCGGAGATACATATATCCTCAAGGTAATCAATTGAACGGTATGTAATTAACGCCGTCGTAGTTTTAATGGTCGATAAATTAATGTGACCGATATTGCTCCCACACACACTTGATAACTTCAGGAAAAAAAAACTATTAAACTATTAAAAGCCGGATGATAAAATAAAATAGACTTTAATAGTTTTGTAATGGGATCTTAAATAATATCAGTAAACTGATGAATTTTGTTTCCTTGACTTTGCAACTGATGCAACTAATAGAACCGTTAGAAATATCGAGTTTTTATTGATGGATTGGAGAGAAAATGTTTTAGAATCAATCAATTCAATATTAAAAAAATAAATTCCAAAACCAATGACAACTTGTTCCAGAACAGATATCATTGTTTAGTGTACAACAAAATTAAGTTGATTAATTATTCAAAAGTTGGAAAAATTACAGGATGAAATAGACACAAAAAGGAAAATAAAACTTTAACAATTATTGAGGATGAATTTTTTATCCACCGTGTCGCATTTATCCTACTTTAACTTAAATATAAAATTTGCTAATTGCAAATACATATTTTTTGTCAGAAATCTCTACTTTGAATCAGAATATGTAGTCCTTATTCGTTGTATTAGAACACATATGCTAATCACAAAATTAATGCAAAATCATCGACAGAATTTTAAATATTATGTCTACCATATGAACCATTTTTCGTCGAGGAAATTCCAGTTAATAAATAAAAGGCTTTTATTTACCAAACGAAGTTTCTCGCTAAAACATTCGGATTTAATTTAAAAAAGATAGTACATAATATAGGGGAGAGTGTTGTACCTTGGGACGGTTGTACCTCGGGACATTGTGGTTACTGTTACCAACTTATACGAAATGAGCCAATTTTAACATCTCACGCGTATTGTACTTCAAATTTGATATTGTAGTCTACAATTGGCAGTTAAAAAGTACACGTTACGGCAGACGTGTTTACATTTCTAAGGGCAGCCATTTAAGTATCTTGTCTGTTCGGGACATTTGTTTCGTTGTACCTTGGGACATGTTCCAAACATGTTAAAAGATGCAATTAAGCTTGCGTATGAAATTGCTCATGAAAACCACATTCAAATGCCAAATAGTTGGACTGAAAACAATCGCTGGAGAAATGTGGTTACGAGGATTAGAGAAAACGGCATCCCAACCTGGATGCCATTTTCTTCCATCTGGATGGTCCAATGAAGGCCTTTTTGTAGATTATTTAAAACATTTTATTGCTCAATAAAAACCTGCAAAAGACGACCCTATCCTATTAATTCTGGATAACACGAGTCACATATTTCTATTCCGGCGATTAGCTTAACAAAGGAAATTGGCATTGTAATGCTGACACTGCCGCCTCATACTTCACACAAGCCCCAACCGCTAGACAGTACCGTGTTTGGCTCTTACATGTCTTATTATAATGCCGCCCTAAACAGCTGGTTACTAGAGCATCTGGGTAAACCTATAAGTATGTTTGATAATGCTGGAATAATAGGAACTGCATTAATAAAGCTTTTAGTAAAGAGAATATTGAAAGGGGATTTCAGGCGACAGGTCTTCACCCTTTCAATGACCAAGTTTTTCAAGATGATGAATTTCTATCCTTATATGTCACTGACCGAGAGATAAGTAAAACAAGATACTTCAGTAGGTGAATTATACAATTAAGTTAGTAAAAATTTTATACAATAATAAAACAATTCAAAATGAGGTAAATCCAACAAGGGCGGCTTGGAATATTATAAATTCTAGCACAAAAACCATACACAAAGACGAAAAGATAACCCTTGAAGTTGATGAGGAAATCATGACTGAACCCGTGTCTATTTCGGATTTTTTTAACAATCACTTTAACACAGTAAATGATAGCTTACTTGGTCAAAATCATGCACATGGGGTAAATTCGAGTCTAGTACATTTACCTTCACAACACAGTTTTTTTTCTTAGTCCCACAACTCAAGATGAAGTACGAAGGGTAATAATGAATTTAGAAAACACAGGTTCAGCTGGTTGTGATGAATTTAGTGCAATATTAATAAAGAAATGTGTTCATCAAGTAATAAAACCTCCGACAGAAATAATAAATAATTCCTTTGCACAGGGTGTCTTTATAGATTGTTTGAAAGTAGCGAAGATTATACCATTACTGAAAGCGGGCATAAACACAAATGTCAATAATTATCGTCCTATATCTATTTTGAATACATTTTCAAAAGTTATTGAAAAATTAGTTGCAATTAGACTAGTACATTATTTAAATAAATTTAACCTATTGAATAATGTTCAATTTGTTTTTAGGAACGGTAGATCTACCAGCTTAGCTATTTTAAATTACTTGAACATATTGTACAATCACTTGGATAATGGTAAAACGTGTGTAGGTTGTTTCCTTGATCTAAGCAAAGCTTTTGACCTGGTGGACCACGACATTCTTCTAGGTAGATTGCTCGATTGTGGTATAAGAGGGTTAGCGCACGATTGGTTTGCAAGCTATTTAAGTAATAGAACACATTATGTTGAAGTAAATCACGCGAAATCATGCTCTCTACCAGTAAAACAAGGTGTGCCGCAGGGAAGTGTGCTTGGTCCTCTGCTTTATATTTTATATGTCAACGACGCGTCTCTATCAGATGGTGTGATGTTTGCGGATGATACGTCAATGCTTGTGAGTACTATGGGTTCTGATGATATTAGTGGTGAAGCAATTAATAAACTACGTGACATAAATACTTTTTTTTTAAGATAATAATTTGCACTTAAACAGTAAAAAAACAGTTTTCATGGAATTTAGAACAACAACCACTGAAAAAGATTACTCACATTACATTAAAATTGATGGTAATAGCATAGAACAGGTTAACTGCACAAAATTTCTGGGTGTAATGATTGACTCTAGGTGCAGCTGGAAAGAACACATTGATGCACTAAGTAGTAAGCTAGCTAAAGTTTGTTATGTTCTGTATCGGCTTAAAAGTGAATTAAGTTTCACTACGCTGAAAATGTATTATTTTGCTCATTTTCACTCACTTCCTATGGAATTATTGCTTGGGGGCCTCCACTGAGGTGAGTCGAGTGTTTAAACTGCAGAAAAGGGCATTGCGTATCATGGTGGGTATGCCAAATGGTTCAAGCTGTCGTACATTGTTTTCAGATGTTGGGGTGATGACACTGAGTAGTATCTTTATTCTTAAATTGCTAACTTATGCTAAAGACCATATCAACGATTTCCCGAAATTAAATCAATTCCACTCATACCACACTAGAAATGCACACATATTAGAAGTACCGCGGCATCGACTAGCGCTTAGTGAACGAAATCCTCGCTATTTAGCCATCAAGGCTTACAATAAGCTTCCAACAAGTTATAAGCATATGCCGCAAAATATATTTCGCTGTAATATTAGACGTTTACTGCTTTCTAAAAGTTATTATTCATTTAAAGAATACTTAGACGACTCGGATTTATAATTATTTATTACTTTAGTCATTCAACTAAATTTTTTACACACAATATATCTAATGCTTCGGAAATCTACGTATCTGCAGACTCTGATAATTGGTTGTTTCGTTTTCATTGTTTAATTAAGCATTAAATGACATGTCCAATGCTCAATTTGAGTCGTTATTATTATTATTATTATTATTATCAGTGACGATTGAAGGTAATACCGTTCCTTCCATCCATATCGAAGTTTCCTTCAGCCTCGACCTCGACTATTCCCTCAATTACTTCATTTAAATCGCCAGAAGCTATACGACCATTTCCAAAAACTGGTCCGAGAATAGCCCAAAAAGGAAAAAAGAAGGATAAAACACGCAGTTTGACTGACACGCCTGAAAAGGAGTCCATTGAAAACGACAAAAAATGTGTGAAGAGAAAAGAATCGGTCAAGCGTTGTGCACCAGTAAAGAGAAAGGTGTATCTAAGGGATAGTTTATCAGATGAAGAAACTAGTGGACAAGTTCCAAACAGTTTCAGCAGCAATGAAGAAACTGTGTTTGAAAATATACAACGTAGAGACGTAGAAGAACAGATTGAAGAGAATTTTGCCCAAGGTAATTTAGATAAGGGCGATTTTGTTTTGAGAATTCTCGGAAAAAAACTCGCTTACCTTTATGTTGCTGCTTTCAAATAAAGTATTATAAGATAGTAAGTGATAGCAGCAGCTTTATTCTAGAACGGGATCAAGAATATGATGTGGCAGGAGAAGACATTATTCGAAAACTTCCACCTCCAGTGATTCAAGGCTCAACGACAAGACAGACAATAATGTTTGAAGCAGATTTTTCATCTTACAATGTTCAATAATACTTCTTACTTTTGGCTTTAAAATTATTAAAGTTTATACCAATATACTCATTATTATAAATGCCCACCTACCGTTTTCATCATACCGATGGAGATGGAGGATTAGAGGTCCTAATGGTACAGCAGGAGAAGTAGTATCCTGCCAGTGCACGTAAGAAAGATGCCCTTCACTCAAAATGCACGGGTACTTTATTGACTTAGTATACCTACATGGACTGTATGTGGCACAGACATTATTTGTATGCACTCTAGGACAATAAAGTTCCCGTAGGGTAAGAAGCCTCCTTCTTTCGCGCACTGTCCGGATACTTTTTTCTCCTGCTGTACATATGTATATACACTGTAAAATAACACTATGTCTGGAGTCAAAAATTAAAATTTGAAAAATGTCTAGAAGTACGACACTCTCCCCTAAACATCAAACTGGGGCATTAGTATAGAATATTAAGAACAACATCTAATGTTCTTAGATTCATGTATGAATATGACTATGAAAACGCTACATCAGGAGCCTTAAAGACAAGAGAGAAAGAAAAATTAAGCCGATGGACACGTAAAGAATCTAATATTAAGAATGCAAATGCATCTTCTATGTTCGAATAAAATTTTGTTTGTATTTTAGATGCCATTTACTTTCATTTTGTGACCAAACTGTGAGTGATGGAAATGAACAGACTGCAAAGTTCTGATTTGATGTCTCGCAAATGATAAAGATCAGCTATAAAGATTTGAATTGTTCGAAACTTTGCTTTTCTTGGCCTGTATTATTAATTATTACTACGTAAACCTTGAATAAGTACCTACCTAGGATTATCGAAAAAGTTGTTAATGTGTTTCAGATGATTTGATTTTAACTTGATGATACCTTGACATAGTTTGAATTGCTGGTGATATTTTGCAACTTATTTTATTAAAAGGAGCAAAAATTGACTCATCAATACTTGCCCCAATAAATAGGATAAATAGGATGTATCTAACGTTAAAAGAAACGAGAATGTCATTCATGGCTTCTTCTTATCGACAGCCAAGAAAAACTGTCAAATCATATCAAAATCCAGATACGTCAACCGCACTTTATGGGCAGTATTTACAACAACAGGAGCGCTGCTTTGGGTTGGATAAATTCAGAAGAATGTAACGATAACCATTCAAGAACACATTTTGATTTAACGTCTTATTAAGTCCGCAATGCTGAGTAGACTGTTTTAGAGAGTCCTTTAAAATTAACAAATAAATAATAAGAAATAGAATACAAAATATCTTCAGAACTTTTAGTTTTTTAATATTTCGTATGGCCACCCTTTTTTTTGCTTATGTGTCTTACACGAGCTTGGAGACTCTCATGCAGTGTTCTGATGTAATCGTCCGGAATACGATAATACTCTTGTTGCAAAATATTCCCCAACTCATTTAAATTCTTTGGTGCCCTTTCAATCTTTTTACTGCCAAGATAATCCCAAACATCTTCAATAATATTTAAGTCAGGGGTTTGTGACGCCTAAATCATAGTGGGAAACATTCCCTCCTCTTGTAACTGACTTACAAAGTTCTTGATAAACCGAGAGGTGTGCTTGGAATTGTTATCGTGTTGTAGGACGAAATTATTACCAATTAGACGATGTCCAGAAGGTATAGCATTTTGCACCAATATTGTTCGATATGCTGTAAGCTTTTTTTGCGAGATTAGTCATAGTACATTACTAGAGAAACTAAAAAAAAGAAGCTGGCCAAAGGAAAATCAAGCACTGGTTTGATCAATATGGAATGAGGCAAGGGAAACAACTTTGGGAACCTCCAATCACGACAAATTCAATGAACTCAGCATGAGCAAAGAAAAACTTCGCTTACTGACAGGAATCCTATCAGGCCACTGCCGTTTTTGCAAGGAGGAAGATCAAACTTCTATACATAGCCTCTCCGAGTGCGCAGCACTACGCAAATCAATTCATCTCAAATTCTAAACTTTCTAAAGCAGATACGTTTTGCAAGTTAGATATTCAGCCACATAGCAAGAAACGGGGGACACAATAGACCTTTTAGGTCGCAGTGCAAATATCACTCCACAACGCATACATACATATTGTTCTGTCACAAACGACAGAAAATATATGTATTTTTTTACCTTTATGTACTTATCTTTTAATTCCTGATTTATTTCCACTTAGAGGTCAATAAAACAATAAATAATTAAATACCAATTTATTCCATAACATATAATAATACGTTTTCGTTAAATAACTTCTTCAGTGGAAGAAATTGACATTTAATATGTGTCAAATTACTAATAATATAAATATAAATTGCCATGCCTATCAACAAAATTATCTAAAAAACAAAGAATTCATTGATATATCGAATTTTAATTATATTCACAAGTAATAATGAAAGAATAATGATTTAATACAACATTAGAAATTGAAATGATTTGAATTATTCGTATATCAATCTATTTTTTGTCAAGCTCTAACAATTCTGTTCAAGGACTAGGGAAAAACATGGCAAAAAAACCTAGTCAAGAGCTTAAAATGAATAAAATTCATGCGTGAATTAAATTATTATAAATAACGCTTAAATTATCAATATCCGTTCTAAAATTTACCGCGTTTTCATCTTTCTTAATGTATATCATTTCGTAAATTAATCTTTTTTTATAATTATTTTCCTTTTTTAAAATTTTACTGTTTTGAAAATCAAAATTATGTCGTCTATCTTTAGAGTGCTTAGATAAAGCAGTTTCAGCGGTGACGTTATGTGTAACAGTGTATTGATGGTTATAAATTCGTTTCTTTAAATATTGTTTGGTTTGTCCGATATAACATTTATTACAATCTTTGCAATCTAATTTATAAATGACATTACTTTGATTACCATGTTTAATGGGTGTTTTTAAATTTTTGTTCTTTCTTCTTTTTATACTCTGACACCCACTTATCACTTGTAGCGTTGTTGTAAAAATATCTAATTGTTTGTTAAATACTTTTGTGTGTTTTCTTTAAATTAAAATTTTTTGCTGACTGTTTTATTACTGTCAAAAACAAATCTTTTTACATCCACCTGCTGCTGCTCCGAACTACCAAAACTGCCGTTACGTCATTCCCCACTAGATTTTCTAATTTATTGTACGATGTATTTTTAATTTAGAAATTGATGCCTAATCGGGTCGTGTTGTGTCATGTATGTGTTCGTATGTGTATGTTACATTAAATTTTGAATTTTTCTCTCAAATAAAAAATTACTATTATTATATTTGTGTTTTTCTTTTTCCACTCCCTCTATCGCTGTTCTAAGATTTTTTTTTTTTTAACAATTAACGTGAACAATAAGTTACAATAAGTTTAAATATCACATAACAATATATACAAACTCGCCTTGTCATGTCACCAACTCCCTGGGAGGAAATGCAAGCTCAACCCCCATGTTTGACAGTTGCTTGTAAACACGGTTCTGCCAGGGCTTCTCCAACACGTCGTCGAACATACTGAGGCCTATTCGATCCAAATAACTGAAATTTATACTCGTCCATCCATAATACTAGTGTCCATTTATCAGATGTCCAATTTTGATGGTCTTTTTTAACTTATTGCCTCGTCGCAAAAGAGGTTTTCTGATGGCTACATACCCACGTAATCTCGATTTCTTCAAAGACCCCCTTACATTCGAAGCATGTACTGAAGTAGCTCAAGTTTCTTTTAACACTTGCGCCAGTTTCGCGCTTACTTTTTTTTGTTTTGAGCTGTTACTTTCGAAAAGTGTGCATCCGCTCTGATAACTTTTTGTCGGCCGTCCAGGCTTTCAGGCTCCAGGCTATATTTACCACGTCGGCAAGAATTATTTGGACACTGCACCAAGAAGACTTTACACGCGTTAGATTATTACTTTTTCTGTTAGGAATATGACATAAAACTTCTCAATACAAATATCGAAAATTATCATGCCTGCGGCATATCTGCTTATCTGTTTATTTGTAGCATTCTTTAATACTATATAAGAATTACGATTTCTAAGTATTTTCTATTTTTATGTGTTGGTAAAGCATTAACCTGTTTCAAGTAAGTCGTAAATATCCTGATAATTCTATTATATTAAGAAATACTTCCAGAACCTTTATCATTACACAAACCTGCAAAAATATACCTTTGTGTCTTAGTTAGTTTCAATGAATTATTCATTCAGATATATGCATTTTATAAACACTACAGTTATACCTACATAACAACAAGAAAAAAGTTTATCAAATTACTACGTCAAGCTGTGATCTTAACTGTCTTAAATGTTACAATCCTCGTAAACGGAGTAACTCGTTTGACCTCACTGTGGACATCTGCTTCGCTGAACTCTATGTCAACTAACTGCTCATCTCTTATTTGCATTCGCATCTAATTATTATCCTACTTCTAACAGACGACTAACTGGTTTCGTGCACTTTCTCTACAGTTGTTTAAAATATACAGAAATTACTATAAAAGAATATTTTTTTAATGTTTCCTACCGGTTGAGTTATCTATAATGCAAAGAGGGATAATGGTGTATATTTTAAATACAGTCGCAACAGGTACTGCACATTTTATTATCATTATTATTATTATTGATTTATTGCATTATTTAACGAACTGGTTCGCATAAATTATGCTTTTTTAAACGGTATAAATATAACTTATTGACCAAATATAGAATTGTAGAAACTGTCATATCCAAGTAGGTTAATCGAATTAATTATGAATCTGCAAATGCCTTCTAAATGAAATAATGTCATTTACAGATCTTAAACTAGGACATATTTCATGTAATCTTGTCAGATCAATATGCATCATAATTAGCATTTATGTACCCACTATACTGTACTCGCATAATACATCATACGAAATAGGTTTTGTCAGATATCTCGAATGATAAATTAACGTTATTAACGTCCTCTACTATACAGGCTGTTTCCTTATTGAATGTCAATATTTTAGGGGACGATTTTTTGGTCCATTTTAAAAAGAAAACTTCATATGAATGTATGACCTAAACGTCTTAACTTTTGAGATACAGGGTGGTAAACTTTTCAAAAATAAATAGTTTTTCATTAATTCCTGTAATACTACTTTAGATATTTTAATGAAATGTGGTATATACGTGTACTATGTATCAAGAGGCATTATTGAGTGCACCACATTTTTTTTTAAATTGCACCAGTGGCGTTCGTACGGAATTTCAGCTACCTATTTTGGCAGACGTTTGGGTCATACATTCATATAAAGTTTTCTTTTTAAAATGGACCAAAAAATTGTCCCCTAAAATATTGACATTCAATTAGGAAACACGCTGTATAATTTTAGTTTTAAATAAAGCATCTAATTGTTGTTTTATTTACAGATATAATTACTTGAATTGTAGTGTTCTTTTTAAATAGGTAGGGGAGAGGTTGGTACAGTGGCCACGTTTAGAGTATATTCAAGACAACATTAATAAAAATCAGTATATCAGACTGAGTATCCGCTCAAACAGCGTTAAAGGGATTGTTAACTAATTAATGTACACTATAACACCAAACACCACATAGGTTATGCAAAAATTACAAATATATTTTGCACTGATGTCACAAATATAAGGTACAGTGGTCATTATTTGCAATTCTTATATTTTATTATCAAAAAGTTATAAAAGAGAAATAACAAATATTACACTTTAACAAGTATCATAAGATGATAAATCCATTTTAAAAGTAAACAAATTTGCTGTTCGTTGTGTTGCGCCAGCGCTTATTGGTTGGTGCAAAACCAGAACTATGCCCGCTTTTGTTATTGCGGCAGAATCTTTAACTGAAGGATATGAAAAATGTATTCCATGTCGTCGTAGAAAATTTACACTATATTCGTAATCCGAAGAAAAAACTTCTGTAACTTGAGCTATATAAAATTTAGAGGTTTTTTTGGTATCAAACCTCACCAAAACAAATGAACCCACCTCTGCCACCTGGCTTATGTCCTGTTCAAACAGTTCATCTAATTCTGAAAATAGACTAACATCATCGGAATCCGCAACATCCGACAATTTCCTATCACTGTTACTGCTATCGCTGGATATCGACTTCTTGGTAGTCGACCGAACTGAACCATCAATTTTTCTTTTTAGCGTTGTCTTAGCTTTCTTGGCTCTATTCTGCCTTGCCATTCTTTCTGCTGTTTCCGCTTCTATTCTTTTATAAATTGGTGTATCAATCAGTACTTCCGTCGTCTTCTTCTTTCTTTGTTTTTTTTAACGGTATTGAGGTCGCTTTAGAGTATGGTTGCAGTAGCACAGGAGAAATAAATCGATTTGTAGTTGTTTCCTTGGAAGTTGCTACTGTTTCACAAGAAACGATTTTTTTCTGCTGTAACTTCCGATGGATGTTTCTCATTTGTGTCTGTTATTTTATCTTGACAACGTGATGTTGAAGGGAACTGAACGCCAATTTCTGCTATTTCCATTATTTTTTGTAGAAAGGAACAGTGGCCACTGCTTTTTGCAATGAAAAGCAGTGACCACTGTTCCTATATGCGTTTGTTTCCACTGTACCAAAAGCACGTTGTTTCAGAAAACACAACCTAAAATCTTCTACTTTAAAGATAGATCGAAATTTGCTATTCTGAATGTGTTTGAATACTATACATAAATGACCAAACTTATAAAACATTTAATATGTATGTTATTATAGGAATAAAAGATGTTTAAACTTACCTATTTTATTACACAGCACACCTCTAAACAAATTTATTTGAAAAATACTGGAAACGATTATACACGTGTGAATCATAGTAACCGACCGTTGTGACCGAAGTTATTAACATTTAGACTAGGTGGCGCGCCTGTACGTGTCAAACCAAAACAAATATTTAAAAGTGACCACTGTACCTGACTGACCACTGTACCACCTTCTCCCCTACGCAAAAAAGACCTTGAAAATGTAATTGAAGCAGTAAAAGCTGGTAAGTCGATAAAACCGGCATCTACACAATTCAATTTTCATCCTCATAGATTTTCTCTACCAGACCAGAAATAGTACTAGCTGTAGAAGAAGAAATTTGATTAGTCAATCAATTCAATCAATTATTGAATTCCGTGGCATTGTCATCTGAGAATTTGACAAGAAACACCTCTTTTACTGAAGGATGATCAGAAAAAAAATTATTTTATTTATTCCTAACTAACCACTGGATGTGGCGATTTTACGTCTACTAAAAAGGGGGAAAAAATTGAGTTATTTCTTGGAGGAAATAATATCACGGGCACAACTCAGAAAGAGAAACTTTTTTTGACCCTAACCTATAAAGAAAAAAAAAAAGAAAGGCACGATGATCAGTTGCGATAGGATTATATTATGTTTATCCAGTATAAACATAAAACAAATAAATAAAGTTTATATTTTTTAATTAATGGACATTACTCATGATATTTTGTGATCAATTTATATACTAAACTATTTGCATAAAAGATAAATAACGTAGACATAATGAATAATTACCCACATACAGATTCTTTAATAACTTATACTGAAAAAAAGTTAATAAATCAATATTTAACAGATCCACAAAATTATTTACGGTAAAACGAGCCTTAACGTGACCATCATTGGTGCCTTTACCTTAATGTGAATATTTTATTGAGGAAAACTTGCAAAAAAAAGGCATATATTTCGGTGAAAGCTGTATTGTGGCTCCACTTGCAGTACAAAAATCGAAAGAAGTGTGAAACATGGTTGATCCTATTTATTTTTACAGAAGTAATTAACTTAAAACTCTACTGTTCATATTTTGTTTACATTTATTTTAACTCAGATGCATAACGTGTATGTTTTCTGTTTAATGCTTTTGTAAAAAATGGAAAATTTAGACAGGGAATTGCTTTTACACATACATTATTCGCACAGGAAAAAAATTATCATACTTATAGACTTGTATTTGTATTTTTTTAATGTGTGGTGGGTGCTTAGTAAGCTGTATTACTTGTCTGGCTATCACTGCAACTCTTGCGGTGTAGTTTTAGTGTGTGTAAGTTGTGTTTTAAATGGCTTTGTGACAGCATCATATCGCCTTTTATGATGCCGCGCTGTTAATCACTTTGCTCCCAACAGCGAATGGCAAGTCGATCCGGGATTAAACTCTCTGAAAAAATGTCACCGTCCCTCCAGAGAATTGAACCCCGGCACCTATCGTCCTCTCACAACAATAGTCAGCCGCCTAACCACTGCGGCCATCGACCCGTTTTGCCCGTTCAAAATGATACACAGACTGAATTCTTACATTTTGCCTATTGACTATTGCAAAAACCTTTTATAAACACCTCAAACACCATAAAATCGATACGAAACTTGTTTTTACACAAAATTAAAGCTGCAACTAGTAGTATGATGAAGGGAGGTTAATTCCTGTTCGAAAAGTTTAAGAATTGAGATATCTAAGATAAATCTGAAACTGTTGACAAATAATCTGTTTACATGTATTACTTTTTGAAATGAATTTTTATGACTTGAAATTCTTTTCCTTAACAATATGAATTCATATCGAATTCTAGTACACTCGGTACGACTTAGTCTTCGAACGATTTTAGCGAGTTACCTTATTAAAATCGTTCGAAGACTAAGTCGTACCGAGTGTACGTTCCATAGTAGTGAGATAATTTCTGATCCAAGGAATACTACCAGTTTTTCATATAACTATTAGATAGAGATACTGCACAGAACGTTTACTTGTTCCATAATATTACTACTATTGCTTTCAAAATAATTCAATATAGAATTGGATAACAGCTCCTCTATCAGATCTTCAACAGGTAGGAATTCTAAAAAGTCTTCTTTTATCCCTTCTTGTGTCTCTTACTGAACGTTTTAAAACTATTCATTAAACCATAATCTTCTTCAGATGTGTACTTGACTATTTCCCTAACACTGCCTTTATTAATCCAACCATATACATTAATTTATGACTGATTTATATGGCCTCTTACAAGGGATCCCCGGCAACTGTCACACCTCGATTTCGATGAAGCTTTACTGATCGAAAGATTACCTTAATATAAGAAACGCGTATTTTTCTGTTTCGGTGGAAACGCCCGATTTTGGGGTACAGCCCCCTGCAAAGTTTGGACGATTTCTTAATTTGTGTATGTCATAGTTCATAAGAATCACTATATCCGAAAAAAGTTCTAACAAAATCTTCTATAGTCTAAAACCATATGCATCTAGAGGTTGTACCATCGCTGTCGTTTTTTTTTTGGTAATATATTGAAAATGTTTAAAGTTTTGTATTGTGGCACTAATTTCTCAAGTTCGGCAACACAATGCCTACTCCAAGAATCAATCAAAAGAACACTCTTCCGGCCGGTATTCGAGAGAAAAAGATCCGTTAGCCAGGTTTTGAAATGATTTGAAGTGAGGTTAGCAGATACCGAAGAAGAAATATACACATTTACAGGTCGAAAGTAGTAGATTCCTTTAAGACTAAAAATAGCGGTGAAAATGGGGATAAAATGGGGAAGTATGAGGTACCCCGTCCCCCGTTATGAACTTTTTGCGAAAATGGGCGGCGTCATCCTTGGGGCAGTATACTATACTGCAAATTATATTAAGAAGAAAATTTAATATCTCTCATAGTTTAGGAAATATTTGCAAAAATTAAAAAATCGTCCAAAGTTTGGAGGGGGCTGTACCCCAAAATCGGAGGGTACAGAAAAATCTGTAAAGTTCTGTAAAGTTTCATCAAAATCGGGGTGTTACAGACGCCGGTGTTTTCTTGTTACAACAATTTCTTGTTTTCTATATCAGACAATTCTTTCAATAATAGGTCTTATTTTGTCCTCTTCTTTTTATTATTCAATTACTGTCAATTAGGTTAAGAACATCTTCTTTATTCCTTTAAATCCTTGAATTCTCTTGAAAACCACTTACATAATCTCTTACCGTTTCTTGCGATAAAGTGGCCGATATCATTTTTGTTGAGTTAAACATGCTCATTGACAAGAATACTAGCTTTGGAGTTCTGAGTGCTGGCAGAAATGTCACCACAGTCTTCCTTTTTCTGTGTATTACAAAGGGTACTTGGAAAGTTTTGCAATATAGGTTTATTTATTTAATTTTTTCGAAGTAATTTTCGTCACATTCAAGACACCTCTCCAGCCAGTTTCACCAAAAGGGCAATACAATAGACCCATGCAGGTCCGGTGACTACAGGCAGCAGTACCACTGGCCTCAGATGTAATCTAAGGCATACTCCCAAGTACTCAGAACTTTCTCATCCCTGGAAAACTGTTTCCCTTTCACCTTCATTTTCACATTTGGGAACAGCGCAAAGTCGTAGCGAGCAAGAATATCTTTTCTGCACCAACTCCTTCAATTGTGTACAAAGTATTTTGATTATATTACATATTTAAGTAAGCAAGTTCCATTCGACCAAAACATAAATATTGTACAATATATACAAACACAAACTCAATATAGGTATTATTTGTTCTTGTAAAGGATCTATTCTGACCATTAACATGTATGATAGTTCAGACAACCTAGAAAAGTTGAAGCTTTAGTAATAATCATAAAAATTATTTAAAATCTTGTTTAATATCACCCATATTGAGCAATACAAATACGTTTTGTATTATAATGTTTATGACAACCTGCACAATTTTTTCATTATTTTTTACTGTGTTCACACAGTTAAGTTTGCAAGATTCTGAAACATGCTACTAATACGAGTACAAGGTAATTACGGATGCTTTATTCCATAAACTATGCTGTCGGAGACAAAATAGTTAATTCTGTGGCTACGTCACTATGCAGATATGAAGCAACTAATTGTAAGACAAAGAAGAAACATGCCAGGTAACAAGTGGCTTAAAAACTTTTGCACTAGACCATGTATGTCACTATATCGACAAGAGAACTGTTCAGAAAATCAAACTTATAAGCACAAGAAACTAAAAGGACAAACGAAAGATGTACACTACCGCTCGTAATTATTTAAGAACTCTAAACTTGTGATATAAAGCATAGACAAATAAGACGGAAATGTACAGGGTGGCCAGATAAGAATGCAAAGTGCTGTATCTCTGAAACTATTCGTCGTAGAGATTTGCGGTAAAAAATATTAGTACTAAAATAGTCAAAAGAAGACCGTGGAAAATATTTTCAGATTTTCAAGATGGTCGCCAGGGAGCGTAACCGGTTTTCTGAATGACGCCATTCCTTAATTTTTGACATTCTGTTACCAAATCTTCCACATAGTTCTTGCATTGTTTGGCCAAGTTGGTATTGCACACTGCTGCAAAGATGTTTAGGTAGCCTTCTTTTTTAAACGTACCCTCAATTTTGACGATGTCGCCAACAGATGTGCTACTAACAGCTCCAAATTATTACTGAGCCATCCACTGTGGTCTATCTAACTCTTCTGAGGCCGAATGTCGATTCACAAGCCTCTCATTCTTCTGATAAGGTTCCTCTAACCTGGGTGTACGTGGGTGTGTGTGTATTCTTCAGCCAGTTGTGACTAGAGAATTGGTGGAATAAAGCTCGTTCTCAGGGTTGGAAGTCTTCTATAGCAAGGGCCCTTCTGACCTGGACTCTGGGAGGTGGTTTGTCCGGGTCAAGAGCAACAAGATAGTTGATTTGGGGGTTTCCCGATCGTCCACTACCTTCCATGGCTCCATTCGCTAGTTGAAGGACGTGCTGTTTGAGTGAAGGCATGCCAAGATCATCTCGAAGCTGGGTGTTCCTCACGAACCATAGAGCGTCCGCGATGAGGCGAATTATTCCGTTTTGCAGGGTCTCGAGCTTCTTAAAATTGGTTTTCGCCATGCTGAACCACGAGAGTGAGCCGTACGTTATAATAGGCCTCAGAAAAGAGAAATAGATCAGGACCTTGATCTTTAATGAGAGATCGCTCTTTGGGCATAGAAGCGGGTACAAATATGATCTAACCGCATTAAACTTTCCCACTGACTTCTCAATGTGCCGCCTAAAGGTGAGGCGAGCGTCCAGTTTTAAGCACAAATAGGGAACTGTCGGGCTTCAAGGGACTCTGAAATCGTCCACGATGACACAGTCCGGCGGAGGTCGGAGCCTTCTCGTGAAACGTACGGCAACACATTTCGAGTTGTTGATTTTTAAGAGCCATCTCGTGCTTCAGTCCATAATCTCGTCCAGGGAGTGCTGGAGTCTCCGACGCATTTGTTCCTCATCCCTGGAGGCAGCGAAGACGGCGGTGTCGTCTGCATAAATTGCGACTTCAGTTCCCAGATGCTGGGGGAGATCACTCATATATATTAAAAACAAGCTCGGACCCAGCAGAGAACCTTGAGGGACTCCCGCAGCCATCGGTCTAACAGACGATAGGTTGAGTTCATGACGAACCGTGAAGTTTCTGCCGTCAAGGTATGAAACTATCACACGGGCCAAGTTGGGGTTCATACCTTTGGAAGCCATCTTATAAATCAGTCCCCTATGCCACACCGTGTCGAATGCATGAGCTATGTGCAGAAAGATAGCTCCCAGACTTTCCCTTCTCTCCAACGCGTTGCGGATCGCTTCTGTTATTCTAAATAACTGGTGTTTAGTTGAATGGCCCTCGCGGAAACCAAACTGCTCATCCTGAAGAAGGTCTTGAACGAAGATTTCTTCTTTAAGCCTTCTCAGGACTATCGCCTCTGTGACCTTGGCTACGCTGGAAATCAGGAATATTGGCCTATAGTTCTGATGGATTTTTTCCAGATGTTCGGGAAATAGTCAATTCGGAGAACTCCATTCACAATTGTCGCTAGAGCTCCAACAATGCTTGGTGGGAGTTTCTTCTGAGCCGTATTGGAAATACCATCAAAGCCGGGAGCTTTGCCAGACTTAAAAGTCTTAATAAAAAAGCTGACCTCCTCGAAGGTGGTAGAGGTACTGAGCCACCCCCATGCTTTACAGTTGTTATATTCTTCGAATCATACTTCATACTTCGAAATCCGAACATTTCGAATTGGGCGCATGTTTCAATACTCAGTTCTTTTGTTTCAGTATTTTGAACAATCGTTACACTAATTTGGACCCGACCATATCACCATAAATACATGAATACTATAACGCATTTAATTCTAATTTAGAAATTTTACAAACCTAGCATAAAATAACTACCGCACAATATAATAAACAAATACTTTAGATCCTTGCGACGCCCTTTTTATAGAGTTTATGACAATAATCCCCAGGTAAGAGAGTACTTTAAACAGCTTTCTCGATTAGACTTTTATGTATTACGTTTCTATAATTTGAAATATGGTTATTATGCAAGTATGGTTTTTAAAAACAGAATATTATATAAATTATGCAAGAAAATATGCGTGCCTAAATAATTATGAGTGCTGCTGTGGATATTTTCTGTTTACATTTTAATTTTCCTCGTTTATTTTCTTTAAAAAACCATTGGTTTTCTTTCTTTCAATTAAAAAGTTTCCAATAAACAAGTTGACGTCGTTTATTATACTGTATTACCAATCTTAGGATTGCTAACAGGAAACCGATAAACTGATTAGATTAATAATTATTTAATCAATTTATTATACAATTTATTTCAAAATTGATGAACACAAGTAGTTTTATTTAGATTTATTTTCCTAAACTATAATAACTGTAATGCATTTTTCGAAAATAGTAACCGTTATAAAAGTATGCATTCCACAAATTCAATAAACGAGAACGGAAACTCTTAATGGCAAGTAATATATTTCCGCTTGCATAGTCACTAATACGGCTTTGGCCAGACGGAATGTTTGTTGGATCGATGCAAGAGAGGCCGTCTGACTTTCCCATTTTACGGCAGAATAGGGATACCGAGGGAAGCAAAGAGTAACAGGATATTTGATAACCCGGAATCGAAACCCTTCTATATAACCGCAGGGTTCATAAATTATATTTTCGTGCCAATCATAGAATCATGCGTGCCATAAGTTCATAATACTAAACGAATACGAATATATTACCGAAAATATTGATATAATAATATTATATTCGTGCTGAAAATGTCATTTTGATGAGGGTGATTTCAAAATTACGAAAGTTATATAAAATATTTTGGGAAGTTACTGCCACGTTGGAGATATTTTAATTTAAATTTTTTATGATAAAGTTGCTGATGTTTACGGAAAGTTGGGCTTTAACACGGAATATTGTATCAAACGTAAACTGTCAGAAAGCAATAACTGAATTATGCATGTTGTAAGTTTGAATGTTCAACTTCATCATCTCGTGGAATGTGTTTTCTCATTCTCAGATTTTAACAAAACCTTCGAGATTAGTTTCGCAATCTAATAATAAGAAATAAACAAACTTTCCGTTACCAATCTGGAATGAGATACATACATCTATAACGACTTGAAAAAGTTTTTCGACAACTTCGTTACTATATATACAACAGCAACTTATATTGTCGTATAGGCGAGTTCAGATGAGTCACACAGTAGGCTACATGACGTAACCTAGGGAGGTTCCCAGCGACGCATACTACAGTCGAGGAGAGGGCCTTGTCGGACGCCCAGACTCGATTGAGATTACTGCAGTACGGTCAATAAAACCAAAAGAAGCCTTGGCAAATCTAATTGCTTCTTCTCCTATACGAAAATGGATCGATCGAATTACCTATAGTATAATTATTTGAAGCTCTTTCTCTTACCTTAATACGTTATTAGCGTGTAGATTAATTATTTTTTATCTATTTTAATTGTCTTGCTTTATATAAAATAGAGAAGAAGAAGACGAGGAAAAAATTGTGGAGATCAGTTGATGTAAGTTTAGAAACAGGTTTTGAAGTTTATTATTTTGTAAGATCGAAATATTAGACAAATATGATGTTCATAAATATAACATTGTTGATTAGAAAATGCTAATTAATCTAAAAATAATATTATTTTGGAGTTTGTTCATTTTCTGCATCACAATTACCTTTAAAGTCAGTACATTGATTTACTGGAATGCAATTCAACTAGTAATTTAACACAATTTTGAAAATGTTAATTTAGTTGGTCTCATAATTATTCCAATTAAAAGCTTAAAATTAGTGAGTGAACAATTCAGGTTTTTAAGAGTTCTAACTCCGCGTAACAAAATTACCAGCAAAGATTCATGTTAAAACTTCAAGTCTAAAACTGTAGAATGTAGGAAAAACTTTCATTAGAATCTAGATATACCACACAAATTTTCAGGTCAACATGATTATAGAGACATGAGAGAGATTATAGAAACATGAACTATGATGCATTTGCTTGTGACTGGAATAGACGACAGGTAAATTACTTCACGAACAATCTGCTGTGGTTGTTCAATAAATATGCACCTTTTGTTACTCATAAATTTTCGAAAAAACCATCACCTTGATTGACTGATAACGTCAGGCTACTCATGAAACTAAGAGATGATGCTAAAACTAGGTTTCGCAGAACTAAAAATCATACCCATTGGAACTACTACAAAACACTTAGAAATTTGGCTACTTCAGCAATTAGAAATGAAAAGAGAGCTTATTTCGAATTTATTTCCCGCGATAAAGCCAATACTATTTACAAGCACCTTCAACATCTCAATCTACAGAGTAAAAATCAAACAAAAATTAACATTCCACCTCATCTCTCTGATGTAGACAAAATGAATACATTATTTTTGGATATTGAATCAAATACTAACATCCCTCGACAAAACATCAATCATCCACTATGAACCACATCCTCTTTCTCTTTTCAATTTGTCGATTCTGATGTCATTTTAAAATTAATTAACAACATCAAATCTACATCTACTGGACAAGATGGACTTAATATAACCATGATTAGAATGTGTTGTCCATTTATTCTATCTTTCATAATGCATATAATTCATAGTTGCATTTTTACAAAAATGTTTCCAATCAGCTGGAAGTATGCCTCAGTAATTCCGTTAGCAAAAAAAAACCGATCCAACGAACTTTAAAGATCTCCAATTAGTGTTCTCCCAACCCTATCAAAAATTCTGGAAAAGGTCATTTTCTACCAAATTTCTATCTTTCTAAATAATGCAAGTTTACTGCCAGATATTCAATCCGGATTTCGAAGTGGTTATAATTGTGAAACTGCATTGCTGAAAGTAACAGATGACATATTGTCTGCTACGGACAAAGGCTACATCACAATACTTACGCTCCTTGACTACAGTAAGGGTTTTGACACTGTAGATCATGAAGTTCTGTTACCTACATTACAAAGTTTGGGTTTTTGCTTGGAATCGATTCAATTAATATCTAGTTATTTAAGTGATCATAAACAAAGTGTGATTCTTGGTGAGATGCAATCTCTTCCATTGTCACTGGTTCGTGGTGTGTTCCAGGGCTCCGTGCATGGTCCACTGTTTTTTGCTATCTATATCATTTCACATAAGGTATTCATCACTACATATACAGGGTGTAACAATAGTGCGATATTCTTCCATATCTCCTTTGTTATGCAAAATACAGCAAATATTTAAATACGAAAGATGTTTAGTTTTATGAAATTTATATTTTAAAATTATTCTACGATATACAGGGTGTTTAGTTTGCCCGTAACCACCAGTAACTTTACATTTTTAAATGGAACACCCCATATATGATCACATTTTTGAATTCCCTGAGGAATTTTAAGGCAACTTTATACAGGATCATATTCAATTAGTTGCATTGGTTTACAAGATATTGGCATTTGTTTAAAAATTTTGACATTTTGCTCTCTTCAGAACAATGCCATTATTTCGGTAACGGAAAAAAGGTAACATTATGAAACTTGACATAACGTTAGAAGCATCTTCTGTGATGACAATAAACTGATGTAGACTTAAATAAGTTATACAGAGTGTTCTAGAAATCAGTGTCTTTTTGAAACAATTGAAATGCGAAAATCTTCATTTTTTCAAATTGAAACACTATATTTTTATGGGTTAGTTGAAAGTGAAATTTAATTATCTATTAATTTGAATAAAGCATGTATGTAGTTAAAATTAATGGTTTTAGAGATATTTCAAATTATTTTATATTTCTGTATGTTGCTAGGTAAATGCGCTCTTTGAAAGAAACTTTAGAGACGAAATATTAAATAAAAATTGAACTTTCTCTACTATTTGTCTGCTGTGCTGACATTTTTGTAAACCTACGTGCGTTTTAAATTAGTAGTTATATTTAAAATATGAAGGTACGTTAACGTAATGAATATGAAGTAGGCTGGTAAATAAAATAAAATCTGTTGTTGAATAGTTTCATAGAAACGTCAAAACGTGTAGCAATACCAATGTTAGTATGGAATTTACAAAAGACGAGCTAGTTCAAATGATCTATATTTTGGGAGAATGTGAACGAAATCCATTGCTTGCATCGCGGATTTATCAAATACGTTATCCAAATCAAAGACATCCAGAACCTTTAAGAAAGACTTCGGGATCGATTTAAAACGCACGTAGATTTACAAAAATGTCAGCACAGCAGACAAATAGTAAAGAAAGTTCAATTTTCAAATATTTATTTAATATTTATTTGATCTCTAAAGTTTCTTTTAAAGAGCGCACCTACCTAGCAACATACAGAAATATCAAATAATTTGAAATATCTCTAAAACCATTAATTTTAGCTAGATAAATGTTTTATTCAAATTAATAGATAATTAAATTTCGCTTTCAACTAACCCATAAAAATATAGTGTTTCCATTTGAAAAAATGAAGATATTCGCATTTCAATTGTTTCAAAAAGACACTGATTTCTAGAACACTCTGTATAACTTATTTAAGTCTACATCAGTTTATTGTCATCACAGAAGATGCTTCTAACGTTATGTCAAGTTTCATAATGTTACCTTTTTTCCGTTACCGAAATAATGGCATTGTTCTGAAGAGAGCAAAATGTCAAAATTTTTAAACAAATGCCAATATCTTGTAAACCAATGCAAATAATTGAATATGATCTTGTATAAAGTTGCCTTAAAATTCCTCAGGGAATTCAAAAATGTGATCATATATAGGGTGTTCCATTTAAAAATGTAAAGTTTCTGGTGGTTACGGGCAAACTAAACACCCTGTATATCGTAGAATAATTTTACAATATAAATTTCATAAAACTAAACAACTTTCGTATTTAAATATTTGCTGTATTTTGCATAACAAAGGAGATATGGAAGAATATCGCACTATTGTTACACCCTGTATATGTATGCGGACGATATCCAATTATATAAATCGTTTTTTCCTCAGAACTGGCGGTCTGCTGTTGCTGATATCAACAATGACCTAGACTCTATTCACAACTTCTCTAAAGAACACAATCTAATCCTGCTAAATCTCAAGTAATTAGTGGTAACTCTAATATATGCAATGAACTGCAGAGCTCTGTGGAGATTAAAATTGATGGTGCAGTCTTGCCTATTGTTAATAGCGTACGCGACTTGGGTCTTACTCTGGACAACTCGCTTAGATATCGACATCAAATCAATAGCTATATTAAAAGTGCCTATTTACGTTTAAGCGCTTTATATCCTCATCGTGGCGTGTTAAGCAAATCGGTGAAGACTAGGCTGTGTGAGACACTAATACTATCTATTTTCACCTACTGCTCTACAATTTACGGTATCGATCAAGAAGCAGAATATAGGATACAAAAAGTGCAGAATTCTTGCCTTAAATATATCTTTGGTATAAGAAAATATGACCATATATCACACAAATTACCTTGCGGTTTGTTGAACATGAAAGACAGGAGAAAAGTACAAGCTCTGTGTTTCTATCTCAAATTGTTATTGTCTAAAACGACTCCTTACTTATACAGGAAAGTAAGATTCCGTGGTGATGTGCACAGCATTACAACTCGTTATCGTAACCTTATTTCGCCGCCCCTTCACACTACGTCTCTGTTTGAAAGAGCCTTTTCCTATGATATTTACCGTCTTTACAATAATCTACCCGAACAATACAAAGCATTATCTGTCACCACTTTAAGAGGAAAATTGAAAAGTGAGATTTTGGCACATTTGTATTTAGTATTGTTGTTCTGTGACGTAATATTACATACATGTAGCTTTAGATGCTTATATTTTGTTTGGCTTTAGGCGCCGTAGAATGTTAGGTTAAGATTGTACTTGTACAAGGATATTTTCTGGGAAGTAAGCGATGTATTATTTTTGTGTAATACTAATAAACTAAACTGTAATCCTGTTACCGTACTACTCTGACGTAAGTAATCAATCATTAGTATTCCTTGGCAATCCCAAAAAATTGTTGCCATTATTTTTCCTGCAGAAGGGACGACTTTAAACTTCTTGGGAGAGTTAGTACCCTTAATATGTCACTGTATTGATTCTTCTCTAGTTCGTATCCACAAAGCGCCAAAAATTGTTCATACCTCTCCAACCGCACACGCATTTGGAATGGCATTCAGGGAATGCATCTTGTACTAACTTTTGTCATTCCAAGGTATTCGTGTAGAATTTTGAAAACCGTGCTTTTATTTTGCATCTTCCAGTACTAAATACTTGATTTGTTCAATAACATCGGAGGGAATCTCGTCAGCACGCCGACTTGAACGGGAATCATCATCCATTGATACTTGACCATGTTTAAACAATTTTATAGCCAAAATTTTGAATAATTTTTGAGGATTTTCCTTGTTTTGTCAAGAATTTTATAACTGGTGGATACTCAAGTTAGTGAATTTTGATACATGACAACATAAACTGACAGTTATTGGAACTAATAGTGCTGCAATTGTTTTGTAAATTATCGTCGTTACCAAGGCATGTATCATAATAAAACACTAGAATGAGTTTCATTATTTCCACCACATGATTTCAAAACAGGCAGTGTCTCCGTATTTCGTCGTAAGGTAATCTCATTACTTAGGGAGAAGCAGAGATCTCACTAATTATACATAATTTTTTTTTTCTCGTTACTTTGTAGTAAGTATTGATGTTTACATTGCGAGTAAGTAAGTAATCATACCGAAAGAAACGCCACATATGAATTATCCTTGGTTTTTATCATAGGTTAAGTTGAACAGCTCTGCTGGACTTCGCCTGTATAATTTGTTTGTTTTCAACAATAAAGCCCGTTTATTATTATTATTATTATTATTATTTTGCGTCAAATAATTTTTGATTGTCTTATGTGAAGATAAACATTTCACCCTAAACTATAAAAACTTCAATATCACGTATTGCACTCACAAATGGATGCTCTTTGCTTAACACCAATCCATTGCTTTTTGTGTTAACTTTTTTATTGCAAGAACTGAACTTTCTAGTATTCTTCTGCTTTTTATAGCTTCTGTGACACTTTGTAGACACCAAGTATATTGTCCACTAAAGTTCCTCTATTTTTTTTAACAAACGATGTTCTGTTAGTTGTATCTTTAGTTTTTTGTTTTTGATTCCTTCAACCACTTCATCACAAAAATTGTAGACATTTTTCAAGTTTGATGCTATCTCTTTCAGAAGACCAAATTCATTGGTTATGAAAAATCTTAATAATATTCTAAGATGGTGCTTTGTTCCTGCTATGTATGCACATTAAAAATAAAAAAGCAATATCTTCAATGCAATGATGAGCTGTGTATAGCTTCAGAAACTGCAAAATCAGAGCAAGGTGCACTGTCCACAGTTTCTGTTAATTTATTAACAACTAAGCTTAACTTAATAACAAGCTTACTTATAATTTATTCAGTTGTTACTTTAAATTTTACAATGCAATTTCGTCATTCTCTGTTGCACATGGGCTATAGCTTGTCTCCATATTGCTCTCTTGACAAGGAGTCATATTTATGAAATCATATTTCTACAATGTCTACAATATTTGATACATTGAGTTTTAATACCACTAGTTTCACCAGATACAAATTAAATTCTTTGACTATGTTTTAATAAATCGACTGTCAACCATTCCTATATTGAATTTAATTCCTTGACATTGTTTTGCTTAAATATAAACTAAATTTTACAATGCAAGTAATACCTACATGAATGGCATCAATGCAACAAGTATTGCTTATCTGATACTGGGCGTTCCGGAAATTTATTTTGATACTACTGAATTTTTTCTACAAGTTGCATTCCTTGCAGCATATGACATTTCTCGAGTTAAGTAAATTTTATTGTCAAAATACTACTTTAATAATGATGAATCGAGAATTACTAAAACCGATTGATTTGAGTGCTTTTTTATTTCCTTATTTTTAGGTTTACAATATTGTTGTCTTTACGAATATCTAAAAATATACAAGATGCCCCATTTAAAAATCGCATTTTTTATATTTAGCATAAACAAATTGATAAAGAAACAAAATCTGTCATGAACTTTCATTTACAATCACCGACTAGATAATAAAGATTCCTAAAAAAAATCAATTTAGCAAATAATAAAAAAATCGTGTAAATAACAATCAATTACTGACGGATCTCGTGCTTCCATATATGGACATTTATCGATGTTGGCCTTTAAAAAAAATAATGACACTATGCGACCACTCGCGCACAGACAGAGATAGATTATCCATAGGACAAGACACATGTTAGATGGATCACGTTTCCAACGTTGAATACATTGAGATTCCATACACGAGAAGCCAATGTCTGTGCGCCTCTAATATCCTGTTATTTTTAAATGCAAATGATGTGTCGACGTTCAATCAAATTACTAATCTATTTACGGTGATATTTATACCCATCTATTTGTTTGTGTTATATAAAGGTGTTCGACTTAATAATACCAAGAATGTGATTGAAAGTCCGCTACAATTCGAACTTTACAATCATATGTAGGTGTAATTTTAGTAACAAATAGATTACATAAATGTAACACTCCAGGAAGTGATGTAAACTTGAAGATGTGTATCAGCGCGGCACCTTTAGTTATAAAATATAATCTTATCACTTGTCGCAATGAAGTGGTACTACAAACAAGTCAGCCCATATTCTGTCATCTTGGAAAAGAAGAATTCCCCTAAGATCGATTCAATAATTAATAAATTATATGTAAAAAATACATACCTATTGGTTTTAAATTGTTGTTCTGATTTATAAATAGACTAGGGCAAGAAAATATTGTGTTGAAAGATAACAGCAAGACTATATTTGTTCAATATTTATTACAGCACTTTAACAATATCGTTGCAACAAAACGGTAGCGTGTGCTAGAACTCTCAGGGAAAAAGTCCAGGGGTGATTGTAGGAAATGGATATTTAGAGAAATATTGCAACCCATTTTTTGATATGATGACAGTCTATTTTCAACAAGAGTAACGTATTTGCCGCGAAATTAGAGGCCACAAGACGGAATATCTGTTAGGGTGCTGTTAAAATGTTGGTCCTTCAGACTATTTTGAACCTGTGGTCCAACAAAAATACTTTCTTTAATGTTTGCGTTTACGAAAAGCACATACCAAAACATCGTCTTCTAATAGATTTCACTGCTGCAGTCTTAATCCTTGTGATTCTGCCTTACGTTTTGGATGATCTCAGGGGCTGCAATGACGTGTTTGGTGTGAAATCAGGATCTCTTGATGTTGATAGCATATCTTCCGCTTGATAAATCACTATTTCGTTATCTGATTCGTAAGTGAATGTTTCTGGTGGTTCTGGAAGAGGAAGTTTGTCTGTTGGGGCACAGCTCTCATGACAGATGGTATATTTGGATAGTTGATAACAGATTTATTCAACTTTTTAGACAATAAAAACCTCATTTGGGTCCGCTGATGCACTCCAGGGTAAAATTGCGTACTGTAGTTTTGCCTGTTATATCATATGCGCCAGATTTTGATAATGACTTCTCCACACTAAAGTACTTTCTAAGGTAACGCCTAAGAACTTGATGGTATCACACCTATTCAATTGGCTCTCTGCAATTGCCAATGATACTGTAGATGCCAGTCTCTGTCTCTGTATGTAGTAGCATCAAGTTGGTTTTCTCGATGCTTAGAGATAACTTATATGCGTTGAATGCGCATAATGTGATGTATACTGTTGACAGTAATTCAGCGTTATGATTAATATATAGGTTGAATAAGACTGAGGCGAATACAGAGCCTTGTATAACGCCACAAAGAACGGCTAAACAAATTGAATTTAGTATCTTCGTTTTGCCGTCAGAGCTGGTATGACACTCTTGTACATATTCGATTCTGTTCGCAAGATATGAATCAAACCAGATAGCTAGTTTGCCTCTAATTCCAAAAGATTCCAACTTTGGTAGCAGTAATTCATGCTGGACACTATCAAAAGCCTTCCGTAGATCACTGGGGATCATTTTAGATCAATATATTAGACTTCATTATAGAATTGGAGTAAGGCAGTTGGTGTTGAGTGATTTTTTCTAAATCTGTGCTGATGAGGTGTCAAAATAGAATATTTTTCTAAAAAAGCATTTAATATATCTAATAAACAGTATTCAATAATTTTTTATGTAACTGCTGTAAGAGAGAAACAGTTAGAATCTGCTAAATGTTTGTTCTCTAAATTGTCAACAACACTGGAAAGTTCTTGTGGGAAACTAGGTAGAACATTGAATTAATGTCATGAGATGAAGTGAAAGGAGGGAGCAAATCTGAAAGTTTTACGGTGCCATCTGAAATGCTGTCTAAGAAATGGTTATTGAATTCTTCAGCAATTATATAGAGATCATATATGTATGTACCGGGTGGCCAACTAAAAATGTCGCTCGGCCATATCTCAGGAACGGTTTACAATCATCTGGAAATGATTTAGAAAAGCGTAGGATGATCGCTAGAGGGCGTAACTTATCGCTAACAATTTTAATTCTTATTTTACGCTAAATTCATCACAAATACGAAAATCGGAATCTACAGAAAATTTCGCATATTCTCCATCGGAAAACTTTCCCGTATTTTGTCAAATAAGGGGAGAGGAAGAGGAGAAATTTGGTATTGAAGGAACGCTTATAATTCCGGTTCTATTGAACCGAATTTTGTAAACTTAGTCTCGTTGAAAACAGTATTACTCCTCCAATCTAATGCTTACAAATTGGAACCAATCTAATAAGTGACGTGCATGCTAGAGGGCGCTGTTTAAATTTTTTCGGGAATTTTGTTTTTTCTCGAAAATATCGAATGGAAATGTATACTTTTTTGACAACAAATTAAAAAAGTAGACTAAATGACCAACAAGCCAGCGAAAACCGGATATCGCTATCTTTTACTAATCCGAAGATATCTTCAGAAACGTGTGGGTGGTAAAAATTTCTTCTATAAATTTAAATTATTCTGCTTCCAGTGAACGGAATTTAGCAAATTTTGTCTTATTAGAAAGGAATTCGATTATCCTATGTTTGGTGATTGAAGATATTTAATATTATTTTGTCCATTACCGCTAGATGGCGTTAAAGAGATTTAAATATATAAATTTTATAAATTTTGGAAAGAACAGTGCGTGGAAGGCTATAAACTAGTTGATTAACTGACTTTTCTAATGTCACTTTTTCATGGCTAATGTATTATATTCCAATTATTGCCAAAATGCTCACATTTTTTTAAAAATCATTAAATAACTGAGAAACTAACCGTTTTAGATATAGGGAATGGTTAATGAAAATGAAAGTATATCAAGTATTCTTCCCTTTCTTAATATAAAATACAGGGTGTTCCCTTAAAAAAACTAGAAAATAATGCATTTGTGTTTTGAATCGCCCTGTACACAGTTTTCGAAATATTGGGAAAACACCACTTCGTTATACGAGGGAGCGTTTTTATATTCGCGGAATGGGGGATAAGGGGCGGAAATAGAAAAACCAAATTATTTTTCTTTTTCAATATATTTACCTGCAAGACGGATACATTTTTCACATCTTTCAATTAATTTATTTATACCCTCATAAAAAAATGATTTCTCTTTATCTGCAAAATACGCCGAAACTGCCTCCTTGACTTCATCATCGGCAGTAAATTTTTTATCCCGCAGCTCTTTTTTCATTTTCGGAAACAGGTAATAATCACTCGGGGCCAGGTCTGGGCTGTAGAGTGGGTGATTCACAATTTCGAAGCCCACCTAACGCAACGCGGCTCTTGTGTACGG
The DNA here is from genome assembly GCA_023690525.1 of Holotrichia oblita. Classification (NCBI taxonomy): domain Eukaryota; kingdom Metazoa; phylum Arthropoda; class Insecta; order Coleoptera; family Scarabaeidae; genus Holotrichia; species Holotrichia oblita. The sequence goes on along the minus strand of CM043016.1, from coordinate 43,165,929 downwards.
GCGCGTTGTCGTGCAAAAGCAGCACACCTTTCGTCAATTTTCCCCGTCTTTTCTCTTTAATGGCTTCTTTTAGTCGCTCTAATATTGAAGCGTAATATTCTCCGGTTATAGAAACACCTTTACCTTTATAATCAATCAACAATATTCCTTCCGAGTCACAAAATACCGTTGCCATGTGTTTCCCAGCTGATTGTGACACTTTAAATTTCTTGGGAGGTGCTGTGCCCATTTTATGCCACTGCATGGAGTCTTGTTTGGACTCAGGTTCATAATGATGAACCCAAGTTTCGTCTCCAGTAACAATTCGACTCAATACACCATCCTTGTCTTCATTACAGAGGTCTAAAAATGCACGCAACACTCTACGCGCTGTTGTTTTTGCGGCGGCGCGAGCATTCTCGGCACTCATCTTGCGCTGACCTTAGACATGCCGAGATGATCGTGTAGGATTCTAAAAATTGTTGTATCGGATACTCCAACCATTTATGTGAATTGTTTCTTCTTTAGTCGAGCATCTTCGAGTACAATTTTTTCAACTTTGTGGATAAGTGCTGGCGTGGTCACCTCAATGCACCTGCCCGGCCTCGGGTCGTCTTCAAGGGATTCCCTTCCTTGTTTAAATAAGCTATGCCACTTGTACACCATGGTTTTGCCTGGACAAGAGTCGCCGTAAACCAATGACATCTCATTCATTATGGTCGCGACTGATTTTCCTTGCCTGGTAAGGAACTTTATAACGGCACGATATTCGATTTTTTCCATATTTCACTTTTCCCTCCTGATTATGTTACTTGGTTGACGATAGCTTAAAGACTAACTGTCTAATAACAATGAAACTTCGTATTTATACGAATTATGAGTCGCTGCACAGGCCACGCCCCCAATGCGCCTAATCACCCCCCTACAATCCGCTCATTCTGCGAATATAAAAACGCTCCCTCGTAAAAGTGTTACAGTATAAAAAAGTTATTCCAGTAAAAAAATAATTTCAAGCTGTTTCGTATGGAATACACAGGACGTTAAATACGTAACAATTTTCACATAAAATTGACCATAACTTCTGAAATACTCGGTATAACTCAATGAAACCTTATATTGAAAGAACGAGGAAGATGGCCTTAATCCAAATTTGAAATAACATATAGTGTGTTCCATTTAAGAAAATGTATGTTTGGTTCACCCTAGCGATATGAAACACCCTGTATATATGAAATTAATTTTCAAATGTGTAGCTTGAGACTGTTTATGATTCTTATACACAAAGTTTTTTGATATCTTCAGTATTAAGGGATATATTGAGTTTTGACGCACTAATGCCTCACCCCGTATATCTAGTTCGTCACTCTTTAACCTAATATTTGGCGAGGTTGTATTATTTTTTACGGTAAGTTTTAATGGCGCAATTATTTCTATAATTCTTGTTATGTGTAGATGTGTGATTTGATCTTTTCATTAACCTGGGGGCAATGGCAACACGTCTGTATGAAAAAATATTGCTGTAGTGGAACGATAAGGTAGCGCAACGCAATTTTTTCCTGTATAGGTACTCTTTATATGATTTATAGCATCTTCTCAGACCATTGGGACAGTAGCAGACTCCACTACCTCGAACAGGCGCGCGTAGAACCGGTTAGTATTAGAACTATAGCCTCCAAAAAAAGATTAATTGGGACTAAGAGAGTGAGGGTGCGAGACAGCACTGTATATTCAGAGAATATTCTGTCATTATCCAAAAAAGAAAATATATATTCGGAATATATGTAGTATATTCTAGGGATATTATTAAGCATCGGGAATATTACTGTAATATGCTTTTAATAACATACATAGGATATTTTATAAAAATATTATTATATAAATATACACATAGAATATTATGTTGGATCATATCTTGGGAATATTCTTATAATATTCTTGTTTCTTAAAAGATTTCTAAGATTTTCTCTAATAAACTAGGTATCATATAATTTGTGCACGTAGTGGTTTCCATGTGCGTTTAGTATATTATACAGTTTGTACTGAAACAGTCGCTAGGACAGTTTACATATCCTCAATTTTACGGATTGTTTTGCAAGTCATATTTACATTTTATTAAATTTTACTATTTTACATATAAAAAACTATTTTAACTATTCTATTTTCTTATCATCATCAGACAGCTATCATCTACTTATATTATCTTGGCCATAAACTTGTCACGATTGCTAATTACATATGGTAAAAAATACAATAACTATAAAAACAAATTTACCAAACTGTGAAGCATGTGTTCATGGTGTGTTTCGCACTAGATTCTTTGTTTATCTACATATTTGAATAAATAAATATTTATCCTAATATTGTCTATTACCAATATACCAATCTTTATTGTTTGTAATAAATTATTACATACAGATATCTTTTTTGTGTTTTTAAATTCGAATCTACCGCGCAACATCCTACGACCTGCCAGCTGCCGAGACATATACGAACTATAAACAAAAGTAGAACACAAGGATGTGACAAGGAGTACAAGTGAAGTGATAAGTTATCCAGTTATAAGTTAATCTCTGTTATTATCAAGGTTAGTAATATCTATAAATATGTATAAGTTAAGCAGTAATATGTATACATATAATAAAATGAAACGGCGAAGAGATAGCACTTGGTATAGACACTTCAACAAAGAAATAAGCGATGCTCTCAATAGCCATCATCACCATATGCAAAATGACGCTAATAACATTATGCCAGAAAATAATTCAGTTAATTTAAATAACGTTGACGAAAGTGTTTTTGTTGTGAGCGGTAATGATGGCGAGGGCGATAACAAAAGCAATAATAATATTTCATTTTCAATTTGTTAAAGAAGTTATTGACTTGACAAATAATAGAATAGTTCTGTTTGGAAAGCTATATCCATAAAGTATTAATCTTTTTGTTTGATGCTGTTGCAAAAGCATCAGTTTTATATACTAAAGGAAGGAAGGAGAGTACATTCAAGGTAGGGTGTGCTTTCCAGATTTAAATTTTATTAAACACACTCATATAGGCTTTGTTGAACAGCTCGACCCAAATCATAATGGCAATACATATGTGTTACATATATGTACATACATTTGTGAATTTCGTTTCAACTCAATATCGCTCAGTAGCCGAAAATGTCTAGTTTTGTATATATACCTATAATTATGTTTGTGTATTCCAAATATAAAATTTTTGCAGATTACAAAAATAATAGAGACAACATTCTTACAGGGAAGGTCATCCAGGCGGAGCTGGGAAGAATAACGATTATTGTTTTAATAAATAAAAATTGTGTATACCTATATTTTTATTGTAAAGTATTTAAAAATAAATTTTTATATAGTTTTTTCGCATTGCATAATAACCTGACACAGTTTACAATTTCATATTGTCCCATAAATAATTAATTAAACATGAAAATACTCTGGATTAATCGAAAAAAATTAACGAAAAAGAAATAGATTTTGTCTCAAAAATTGACTTTATAAGACGAAGCATATTCTGACAAAAATTTGCTCTCCAAGATATTAGATACTACCAGATCAGGGCTTTTCTGATTGATGAAATTTAGTAGAAAATATTGTACTTTAGGTATAATGAAATCAATCTGATCTATAGTATATAATCCTCCTAAATATCATCAAACGGAAAATTCTTAAAGATATTGAAAGTAAATAAATCTCCTTTGTAGAATACCCACAATATAACACATGCAATATAAAACTTTGCATGTTTTTTACCTGCAGTGGACACTAGTTGGTTCAGACTATTATATGTTAGAATATATGTATTACGTCCATAGAGTGAGATGGTAAAAGCTAATCGTTTTTTCTAAGGTGTTTTGCATTGGCATTCCATGTAAACTCGACCGAGAATACCAAAGTAATTGATAGACGCAGTCAACCTACATGGTGTTTATCGCCTCACTTTCTTCACATATACCTACCGATGGTGGCATTCAGTTAGCACATCAGTAAGTCACCAGTACGTACAATGAGTGAAGTACAGCACGGAATGCCTAACCTACCCCGTGGAACAATGCCTACAGTATGGGCAAGTATGGGTATTCAGTACGCTACTTCACTAATCGGTAGGTACCTACCAGTGATTTACCAATGTACTAACTGAACACGACCAATGTAATACGCTCATGCCCGGTTTCTGAAATTTAAACAGCAGTTATCTGTTTGGTGTCTGGCAATTTAACAAGGGCTGTCTTTGCTAAATCGCCAGATACCAAACAGATAACTGCTGTTTAACGTTTCAGAAATCGGGCATCAGTCTAGCAAATACAATATTTTGAGTCCAGCTATGGGATATTCTGCGTGTATGGATATTTTCAGAATAATCAGCGAATATTTATGGAATATTACGAATATTCTAGTTTTATTCCTTAGTGGATATTCTTAACTATATTTTTTTAGATATTTCACGTATATTCTAAGAATATATGCAATATTCCAGGAATATTCCAAAGAATATATTCCAAGCTCTTTTCAAATGAATATTCTATGTATAATCTAAAGACATACTGAATATTTCATAAATATTCTTACGAGTATATTCTATGATTATCTACGATATTCCCATAACGACAGTTCACAGAATATTCCTAAAAGGATGTATATATATACGACATTTTCTAGGAATAATCAATATTCAAAAATGTATATTCATTGAATGTTCATGGGATATCTATTGCTGTCTGGGGTACTCACAATAGATCTTACAGGTCGCAGTGAAGATCTATCTGAGTCTCTCCAGACCATTGGGATAGTTTTTTATTATTTAACCAGTTTTTCAGACTTGAAGTGCATGTATTACATCAGATAGGCCTGTTTTATCAATGAATCAATGCGTCTCAGTTTCTGAGACGCAAAAGTAACCTCACCATAAATTTAGCAGAAGTAATTTGGATTGTTTACACACTTTCGCGACATCTCTCACCTCTCTGCTTGCTTATACACCCAAATACAGCTTCTAGACTTTTAGAGAATATTCGAGATGATTCGAGAATTTTCTATTCTGTTGTTTTCTGTTCTGTTGTCCAGTGTTATGATTGTGCCTCTTCAGGCATAAATATTGAATCATTTCCACTACTGTAGGCTTTGTTCATAATCAATAGACAATAATTACTAACTGTGCAGCTGTCAATTTATAGGGGTACATGTAAATTCTCTATCAAACCTCTATGATAAGTAGTAAAAAAATGTTTTACAAGCATAGGAACATGATTATATTAAAGTGAAGTTAGATGTACATACATAAATACATAACCAGATAGTTTTGTTGCAAGGGCGCTAGAAGCTAATTACATTTTAATCTGCTCTGTATTTAAAAACTGTTTACAGTCGTTAATAGCGAATTAAAATAGATACTCCACCCCTTGTATCAAGACTATTAATAACAGCATATCAGTGTAAGATCAAGCGGTCATCGTGCACATCTAATACAATTAACTAGATGGCTAAATTAAATAAAGGTTGGTCGGGCACGGGTTCAAAGACCCTAGCTGGAAATAATCAATAATCTAACTGTTTCATACGTCTGTAAATCACACACATACCAACATACCCCGTAACATTCGGTAAATCGTTATGATTGCCGTTTGAAATGCAACATAGGTCGTTTAAAATTATAAATGCATATCTAATATATGACATTGCTGTGTTGAAATCGTGATAATTATACGAAAAAATGTTTGTAATGTGCACGTATCACTGATATGTTGAGATCTTGATTCGCACAATATTATAAATAAAATATTATTTATTTAATAAGTTTTCGCTAGTTATAAGTTTCGTTGTTGTTAAAAAAAAAGAATTCTAACTATTTATGCTTTTCCCAATAATTACAATGATAGTTGTCTTGTGGTATCTCGACTGAATGCATCATTCTCTATTCTACAGGTATACAAGAAACTAGATCGGTATGTTAATGACCGTTTACGTCGAAAGAGAGTAAGCATCTAAAAAGAACGCTCTGAGAAATTTTATATTTATTCGAATTGAATTACTATTTTGCTAGATTGCATCTAATTGTTCCACTATATAGATGGAAGATGTCAAGGTTACAACTTTATAACAGCGGATTTAAAAACAGGCAAACTACCGAGCGTTAAGAGTTAATACGCTCCGGCGTTTGTACTACTTACTTAATTTACGAAAATGTTAGTCAATGCTCTATTTATGGGAGATTATTTAACCGAACGATTTCAATGACGCTTCGTCTAATTATTATTGCATTTACCGCAAAAATCGCGATAAATAAATGTTTCTGCTAACTTTAGATTAAGTAGTTGATTAATTCGAGCATACTCGTAAGTAGTATTAATCATTGAAAAGTGGAAATCTGACATTCTACATGAGAAAGTGCCAGATGATGACCCTATTCTATTTAAATCGATAAAATTGCTCATACATATATGTATGTATATATTATCGGGCTACTAAGAAATAAAAACACTCAACTTTAAAGTATAAATTATATTAATTACTATAATATTTAATTACATTAATTACAATAATATTTTATTTTATTTACATAATATTGCTCCTAATTTCTCCTCATTTCATCCATTTTCTTTTTTCTTTTTTGGAGGGGCAGGGGCGGTAAGAAAATGAACTGGAGAGGACTAGGATAATTGCTAATTATGCATTTTTTTTTTTCTATTTTTTAAAATTGTTTTTCCCGTTTTCCCTTCACCTAATTTTCCATTTCCTTTGTCCTCTTACCTATTCCCCATTACAATTATCTATAATGACTTTCAGTCTATTTATTTGGATTTTTTCGATTTTACGATTTTTATGTCTTTTTATAATTATTCCTATTTTCCTATCTCGTACCCGTTACCATGTATATAAATAATTTTATTTCCAATTTTCCATTATAACATTTTTTTCAGTATTTCGTTTTTTACTATTTTTTTCAGCTTTTTATAGTTTTTTTTTTCAATTTTTATGAATTTTATCATCTCTTAAATTTTTATTCTAATTTTATCATTTTTTTGCATTTTTCGGATTTTTTTTGGTTTTTTCATGTTAAAGTTTTTTTCATATTTTCCATTTCATATTTTGCTTCCATCTTTACTTGTTTATTGTATCTGTGTTGTCTTCTACTTTCCTATCAGTGTTTCTCTATTCCTCATTATAATTTTTTATAGAGAATATATCGACATCTTAAACTTTATCGTTTTTTTTATTTTTTTATAATTTTTCCAATTTGCCTATCTCGCAATTTCCGATTCCTTATTTTTCATGACTATTTCTCAATTTTCTATATTGACCTCATATTTCAATTATTGTTGGTTTTACTGTTTTTTTTTTCAGCTTTTTCAATTTTGTCAATTTTTATGAATTTTTCTATATCACAAATTTTTATGCTAATCTTATCATTTTCTCAATTTTTCGATTTTTTGTGTATTTTCATTTTTACACTCTCTCTATCTGCAATTATTCTTTCTTTCTTTTATTTCAACTATTTATTTTCTTTGTTCGATGTTTTTTTAATTTCTAATTTTTCGATTTTTTTAATTTTCAATTTTTTGCGATTTTTTTTATTTTTAAGTTTTTCAATTTTTTTATTTATTTGCTGCTTTTTAATTCTGTTTTCCTCTTACTGTGATTTCATACGTTGCGTCCTATATTAAGAGACAGCTTGCTCAATCCTCCTGAAACAATCAAAAATATTAATTAATAACTCTGAACTTGAAAATATAAATCCTATTAAATAGATAACATTCTGTAAATTGCAGTTTTTCTTAATTTCACTGAGCATATAACTGTTTTCATCTATTCAGGGCGTCTGAGTCTGTATTTATATCTATTTAGCCTAGATACCATAGCAACGAAAAATAACATTGGATTCCAAAATTAGATTGCAAGCTTCAAAACCGGTACATTGTCCCCGAAAATGTTGATGCAGTTGATGATTTTGTCAGACTGTCGAATTGGACTAAAACTACTATAATACCTGAAGGATTGAATATTTCATATAAACGCGTCCATTATATAGGTAGTTCATGTCGATTTGGACATGACAAAAATTTCTGCAAAATGGATCCCCAATTGTCTGAATGTTGACCAGAGTCGTGCAAGCATCACATTCGATCTGTGCTCGGTTTGAAAATGATGCAGACTTCTTAAGCCGTATTGTTACTATGTATAAAACTTAGGTACATTTCTACGACACAGAAACAAAGCAATAATCGATAGAATGGAGACACCCTAGTTGTCTAAGGCCTTAGAAGTTTCATGTTCAAAAATCTTTTTTTTTTTGGGATCGCCATGAAGTAATCACGATTGATTTCCTGAATAAGGGTGGAATAATAATTGTGAATTATTATTCGACGTTACTAACCACTCTACAAGAAAACATTGTGGAGAGAAGGCGCAGAAAGTTGTCCAGAGGTGTTTTGTTTTGGGTTACATAAGAAAATAACACTTAAGAGGGCATCGATTTTTATCGAATGAAAACAGAAATCGTTGAAGGTCGGATTTTGTGGAACTATTACAAGGTTTTTTTTAATGCATTGCACTTACCAAAATTACAAGATTATAAAGTAAAATAATAGTGAAGAAAGTACGTAGCTAGTTTGTCACACATAATTTGTATTTTAATTACTTCCTGCTACAAAACTCTAAAAATAACAGTTACTCACAAAAACTGACTACATGTATGAAACAATCTGTAATTATTTGGAGGTGTATTAGATATTGTGTGTAAATGAAATGATTTGATATATAAAATTAAACTTTATTAAATTAATCCAATCACTTGGTTTTGTCTGCTATTACTAAAATGTTTTATCTAAGGTGTAATCTTTTGTTTGTTGACGTAATTCCACTTTTATGAAATATAAATCAATCTGTTGTAGAACATGTAAATTATGTTTTTTTTGAAATTTTTCTAGTTGAACAACTTGATAACAATGACAAATAACATCAAAACACATAGTCATACCTGTCAACAAACATATTTCAAAACAAATAAAATCATTGATATATGGGATAATGCTCTATAATAAGCCCTAAGGACAAATTAATTTTGTTTTCTTTATTTTTAATGTTTATCATTTCATCAATTAATCTTTTTTAAAATTAGTTTCTGTCTTTGTTCCTTCTCTGTTTTCTTAATTGCAAAAACGATTGATTTTAATTGCATTTAATTTCGTTAAGTGGAAACCATTCTTATCGCTTCTGATATCATGAATGATAGGTAAATCCGTTTATCGCAGTAATTAATAATCTTTGCAAATTGGAGACGTATTTAACCTCTATTGTTTCGTAAACTACTTCTAAAGCTACATAGCTCACAAAGAATACACAATAGAAGACTAGATTACAACTATTTCGCTACAAATTTAATTCGTTGTTTCTTTCATTTTAATAAACTTTAATATAATATTTAAAGTCTTTAATCGTCCTCAGTGTTCATTCTTTGTTTTTGAAAATATGTAATTTGCTCACTTGCGTTTATTTCTTCAATTATATTTTATTTTGCACGCACTTTTGTTAATTCTATTTTAAGAATAGAACTAACCAGATTAGAAAAAAAACTAATTTTTTGCTAATCTTTATTACGTTGCTTAAAACCTTTCTAAATTCTAAATGTTACTAATTTAATTGCTTGGTTTAGTGTCTTTAATATGCTAATGCATTTTAGTTCCAATGCTTAAGCGTAATAATTTTAATATTTAAATAATTTTTATAAAATTCTATAGGACAATTTAATTTAGCTAATGGATTTTGTTCAAGGTTTTCTATTAATAAATTTTCTATTAGAGCAAATAACGGAATTATTAAACATTGTTGTTGCCAAAATATGTTTATATATTTTATCTTTGTTTTTTTATTCCATTTGTTTTTAATCCCAAATTAAACCAAAACAGAATGTGCGTGTTCTAGAATCAATTATTATATGGGAGTATTACTGGTTTTCTACCTGTAAACTTTAATTTAGGCATAGAAATTAAAATAAATCAAAAATATTCAGATGTAGACAGATGATATACAAGAAATTTGTCTAAAATCTTGAAACGATTTTAGTCGAATGGCTCCATTGATTTTGGTATAGTCGTTGTTGTCTGAAATTACATCCTAGGACTATTTTTAAGCTGTTGTGACTTGGTCTTTAAGTGATACTGAATCTTTTTATCATAATGAGTTGAGTATAATTATTTATGGGCTATCTTTTACAAAGTTTTCCGTCTTTTGAATATTTTTTAAACGTTATCCAAACGTTATATCCAAAAATCTAAAGTATCCTCCCTCTGCTCCCCCTCGCTCCTTCTCCCCCTGCTCATTTATGATCGGTTTAATAAAGAGGTTCCAGTTTCGGGTCATTAATATGAAATATTGTATACTACATTCTTCAAGTTCTTCACTTACATTTTTGAAGTAAAATTTGTATTTAGTTTCGAAGGTTGACGACAGGGGGCGATATAGTATCAATATTTTAAGTTGAATGGGGGTGGTCGAGTGAAACCTCATTTTAAAGGAGTCAGTGAGTATGACATCAGACTAAAATTTTATAATAATTTATCCACTCATATGAGCATAGTAATAGAACAAAATTTTATTTCATTATACATTGTGTGTTTACAGTTATCTACTCAACATAAATTTAGAAGTCTTAAGCTGGTTTTACATCTGTCAATTTATTAGTCAATTTCTAGTTCTTGAAGTAGAACTTCTTCTTGTATCACTTATCAATAAATTTGAAAATATTTTAAGATGTTTCTTGGTGAATTTTAAGTTCTTAAATAGGAACTTACTATTGCATTACACCTAACAATAAATTGATCTAAGAACAGCAACTGTGAACGGAGTTTGTAATCTTTTTAATGTTAACAGTGGTAACAGTTTAACTCTCTCCGTCACTATAGGGAATTATGATATTATGCATATCCTATGTTAAAAGGTTATGTGAGATGTGTGATGGTGAAGACGTTTGACTCCATTTTGAATCTTTGCAAATCTTTGAATGTGTACAACAGTACAGTTTCCCTTTTTTGCTGTTAACCGCATGGTCTAACTCACCACCTCCTTGTCACTCTTCCTTTTTTTATTTTTATCTTTTTTGGTAACATTAAGGAGAATACAGCTTTTTTAAATTTGTTAATCGTTTTCGTTGTCATTTTGAACTTGCTCTCTGCATTATGCTGCAAAATCAAAATTTCAAATAATCTAAAAATATGAATTTAGCCTTTCATAATTACATAAAATATTATGTTGATCAACGAATTGTTATTGTTGCAATTAAAGTAAATTTGGAATTACTCTCGTATAACAACTGTGACAGGTTAGCTCGATGAAGCAAAAATAGAACATGCGCTAATACTTCAATTTCTACAACTAGGCCAAGTTCTTGAAATTGATCTATTTATTGATAAATGTAAAGCTCTCAGCTAGAAACTTAAAATTGAAGAAAACTAGAACTAGAAATTGAACTTAAAATTGAACTTGAAATTGGCACATATAAAAACATAACTTGACGTCAAGTCGTCTAAGTTCTAGAAATTGATCAATAAATTGACAGATGTAAAACCAGTTTTAGGTAGCTATGAATTGTAAAATGTGTGTCTTTTGTTAAGCTTATAGTAGCTTATGGATGTAATAAAATAGAATTTTATTTACACAAATGCGACAATCAGCAATAATAAACGCCAATTTTCGGTTTACTTGCTCGAGTATAATGCAAAATTTTTGTAAAATTCTGTCGACTAAAAATATTACAACTGAGCTAATATTTTACTATTTTTCATATATGTAATTAGATGCTCTAAATGATTTCCTTGAATTGTTTGGCAAAAAAAAAACATCCTATTTAGCGTTTTGTCTCACCCTTCTCTAAAGATCTCAACGTCAATATTTCTGCAATCATGTCCTACTTTTAAACGTCACTATCAAAGAGAATAAATTTCGATTTGATAAACTTAGCACTTAAAGTGAAGAATGTATAAAATTCCATATTAATGACCCAAAACCGGAACCTTCCTATTGAGCCGATCAAAAATTAGCAGGGGAGGTGGATACTTTAGGACCACACTGTATAATATTTATATGTATAGAAATAAATAATAATAAGAAACAAAATCTAAGTGTTACTTTTTTCTTCCAAAACATATATTTTTAACAATTTCCACAGATTGTGTTTAATATTTTAATATTTGTCGAATCTAAGGTTTCAATCAATATTTTCTTAGAATACAAAGCATTTCATTTTTCAAACTGAAATGCCGTGAAGTAGATTACAATAACATTCTTACATTGAATTAGAATAACTAACAATATTATCAAATTCTCCACTCAAAAATTCAAACAATAAAAGTACTAATTATTCTTAGAATTTTCTAAAACAAAAACCAACAAGTAACCAACAAGTTCAATAAATATTGTTGTTAGTATAGTATAGTTAGTATATACTTAATAGGAAGATTATTATCATAACTTTTTATAAATTTAATAACCATACACTTACCGTTTACAAACGATAACCAGATCGTTGTTTGGAAGTCGGCAATGCACGAAACACACCCCAACGCACATTTTATTGATAATTTGCCAGGTATTTTACGTTACAAAAAGACATTAAAATAAATGTCTATTGAACTGTAGGAGCTATTGAAGTTGACGTGGAACAATGAAAACACAAAATTTCTTGGATGTCGCAATGGAATGTGTTTTTATTGGCTCCAAATCATATCTAATTTTATCCATATCTATAAATTTTGATAAAAGTCGTTATCTAAATTAAAGAAATCCCTATTTCCTCGTAAAACCTTTATGAAGTGTTAATTGATAGCAGCATAAATATATTTTGTTTATTTTTAAAATGTACTCATCGTTTAGTACCATACGATAATAACATTTATCTTCAATAAAAGCGTTTATTACATCTTTGAGTTTATGATGTAATTCATCCATCCTTTATTTTATACTCGTAATTATTTATGCGTATAACCTTGTACAAGACAGAGAATACGTCACAAACATACATACATATATTATGGATATAGTATATGTATATATGATAGATAGACAATAGGTTGGTCGAAACTCATTGAGTGCACATCTGCGGAATTTCTTACTTGTTACAAGATTTCTTCTAATTCAATCTCATCCCGTCAACCTTGAACCAACACTGTTATATTGAATTAATTAGCATTAATAGTTCTACATAACGCATACGAATTGCTTAATTATGTACATATGTAGATGGTACAAACATCAGTTTCCATTCAAACAAATCCGTGGGTATCTAATTGGTATATCGATCTCGATAAAATATTCATATTTATATACAGGTGACAAATATCGATGTTATATATAGATAAAAGTAGGAAACGTGTAATTCGTGATGTGAACTTTTTCTTATGTTCCTTCCAAGATAAAATGCGATGTTTTCGTCAAGCGCCTTGTTAAAAGTATGTATAGAATTTTCGAAATTAGGTTGTTGAGTTTCTTTTGAAACGTGTGGGATGTTGGTCGTCAGCTCCTTTTTAAGATGAAAACGAATTGCATGTGCTTTCACCGCTGAATAAAAGTTATGTCCATGCGAGGTAGAAAATTGTCAATTTATAAAAGAATGCAACCCAATGATAAAGAAAGGTTGATATATACAAGTGAAATTTCATTGTTTTCTTCCACAATCTTAGCTGGAATGAATGCATATTACATACACTTATACCTAAGGAATTTCAATTATTATTTAACTAATATCGATAGTTTTGCAACAATCATTTCTTAACAAAAGCATTTTGGTTGCTTAATATCGGCATACTTAATAGTTTTAGTCACATATTGAGGTGTCGGAAAATATCTAAACGATATACAGTGTCATTAATATATGTATGTATTTTTTGACCTTTATGTACTTATCTTTTATTTCCTGATTTATTTCCACTTAGAGGTCAATAAAACAATAAATAATTAAATACCAATTTATTCCATAACATATAATAATATGTTTTCGTTAAATAACTTCTTCGGTGGAAGAAATTGACATTTAATATGTGTCAAATTACAAATAATATAAATATAAATTGCCATGCCTATCAACAAAATTAATTAAAACAAAGAATTCATTGATATATCGAATTTTAATTATATTCACAAGTAATAATGAAGGAATAATAATTTAATACAACATTAGAAATTGAAATGATTTGAATTATTCGTATATCAATCTATTTTTTGTCAAGCTCTAACAATTCTGTTCAAGGACTAGGGAAAAACATGGCAAAAAAACCTAGTCAAGAGCTTAAAATTAATAAAATTCATGCGTGAATTAAATTATTGTAAATAACGCTTAAATTATCAATATCCGTTCTAAAATTTACCGCGTTTTCATCTTTCTTAATGTATATCATTTCGTAAATTAATCTTTTTTTATAATTATTTTCCTTTTTTTAAAATTTTAGTGTTTTGAAAATCAAAATTATGTCGTCTATCTTTAGAGTGCTTAGATAAAGCAGTTTCAGCGGTGACGTTATGTGTAACAGTGTATTGATGGTTATAAATTCGTTTCTTTAAATATTGTTTGGTTTGTCCGATATAACATTTATTACAATCTTTGCAATCTAATTTATAAACGACATTACTTTGATTATCATGTTTAATGGGTGTTTTTAAATTTGTGAATAAATGTCTATTGTTGGTAGGTATGAAAGTTATGTGAATGTCTGATTTTTTTAATTCGTGTTTTATTGTGTCGCTTAAATTGTTTATATATGGTATAGTGTGGTATATGTTATTATTTAATTTTGTACCTGTGTAGTAGGCATTTAAACTATTTTTCAAACACTTCGGTAAATTTAAAAAAAAGCGTAATTAACAGTTTAGTAGGTCAGGCTATTAAATTAGCTCACCCTGATTTTAGAAAAGAAAATTTAAGCAAAGTAAAAACAATACTAGAAAAAAATAGTTATCCTAAAAAGTTTTACAATAAATTAATCACAAAAAGAATAAATAAAATATATAACACAGGTACAAAATTAAATAATAACATATACCACACTATACCATATATAAACAATTTAAGCGACACAATAAAACACGAATTAAAAAAATCAGACATTCACATAACTTTCATACCTACCAACAATAGACATTTATTCACAAATTTAAAAACACCCATTAAACATGATAATCAAAGTAATGTCGTTTATAAATTAGATTGCAAAGATTGTAATAAATGTTATATCGGACAAACCAAACAATATTTAAAGAAACGAATTTATAACCATCAATACACTGTTACACATAACGTCACCGCTGAAACTGCTTTATCTAAGCACTCTAAAGATAGACGACATAATTTTGATTTTCAAAACACTAAAATTTTAAAAAAGGAAAATAATTATAAAAAAAGATTAATTTACGAAATGATATACATTAAGAAAGATGAAAACGCGGTAAATTTTAGAACGGATATTGATAATTTAAGCGTTATTTACAATAATTTAATTCAAGCATGAATTTTATTAATTTTAAGCTCTTGACTAGGTTTTTTTGCCATGTTTTTCCCTAGTCCTTGAACAGAATTGTTAGAGCTTGACAAAAAATAGGTTGATATACGAATAATTCAAATCATTTCAATTTCTAATGTTGTATTAAATTATTATTCCTTCATTATTACTTGTGAATATAATTAAAATTCGATATATCAATGAATTCTTTGTTTTTTAGATAATTTTGTTGATAGGCATGGCAATTTATATTTATATTATTTGTAATTTGACACATATTAAATGTCAATTTCTTCCACCGAAGAAGTTATTTAACGAAAACATATTATTATATGTTATGGAATAAATTGGTATTTAATTATTTATTGTTTTATTGACCTCTAAGTGGAAATAAATCAGGAAATAAAAGATACAGTGTAATCTCTAAAATCCGCACACAAACTTCTATCAAAATTATTTTATTTTATTTATTTGAAGGAAAATACACCTCTACAATTTTGCTATTAAATTAATATAGAAATGCCTATATCTTCTAAAATAAACTCTAGAAAGTAAGAAAAAACTCAAAAGTTGGTGAACTGTATTTTAGTAAACTAGTATCGTTGGTCTGGTGGCAAAAAGCTAGTTTGGGCTATGCGATCAACACACTTAGATAAGGTAGGAGGCCCTGTCCTCGACGGCGATTGCAGCGATGGAGACGATCCTTAAGCTTTCTCCGTTGCAGCTCGTGCAGTGGTTAGAGTAAAATGTAGTGGGTGCAGGGGTTTCTAAGGCAAAACGGAAGATCACGCTAGCATCTTCACCTACATCGCACAGACGGCACCACTGTCCATGAGGGCGGACAAGATCTCGCCCGTTTTCAGTTTCAGTGGAGGGAGACAATGTAAACATCTCCAGCAGAGAGACTGCAAAAGTCTTCGACCACAAATCGAGACGGGAATTATCGGCAAACGGCAAGGAAATTGGAATTTGGACAGATGGATAAACTGAGTACGAGGCCTTCAGCCCCCTATCCATATTTCAAGCCGAAATAATTGCTATCCAGATCTGCGTAGAATTCATTTTAAACCGTTTGCAGGTTAATGGAGTGATGAAATCTTGTCTGACAGCCAGGCTGCCCTAAGAGCACCATAGACTGTCAGGTTCTGAGGTACTATTAGACTGCCATAGGATTCTTGTAAGCGGAATTAGATCCAAGGAGCTTTCCGATGAATTTGACTATTCAAATATTGACAAATAAGTGTTGGCCTCGTTTAATTGAGGATTCATTTCTTTTCGCAAGAAATTGATGTAACTTTAATATAGCTACTCAGAATGTCCGCTTCTACAACTCGTATGTTCACACATATTGCAACATTACGATGTTGAAAATTATTAATCGCAACCAAAATGGGTTTCTTGTTGCATAATAATGCATATTATGCCTGCTTACAATTGCGGTATTTTTAACTGTAGCTTTTTTAGTAAATAATACGCAATTTAAAAAATTTCGGTCTTTCGAAATAATTCCCGATGTATAATTATTATATAGTACCTACCTACAAAAATTTTGATCTACCAATGTTCTATTAACCGAACAATTTACACTGCCTGTAGCTAAAAATCTTTTGAAAACATTGAAAAACATCGAATATTGGAATATCTTCTCACAGTATACCGCTACATATATTCACTCTGGATGCAAACAGATAACTTCTATCCTATTCTCCAACTTAGAGTACCATGTTATTGTTTTGAGATCATTATATGCAGAATATGTCTACCACTAATGACTTGGCATATAATCACATTCCAACATGGTATAAGGATGACCAAAAATGACACTGGTGATTTAGAATGGACAGATCGGAACCTGAACAAGATTATGACAGAAAACTGTGGTAATATGTATAACAAATTATAGCATAACACAATATAAAAAGTATTTATGGGATAAAGCAAAACGAGATCCTAGAACTACAGCAACTACTAATTATCAAGACAGTTTTTTACTGCCCAAGTTAGAGGATATGAAATTCAAACGCTGGGGACTTCCTCTGTCAAATTCCTCTAATTTGAATAAAGTTACTGTGGATACACTATTACTGAAGCTGCACGACATACTCATTAACTGTGCTCCACCAAATGAAGAACTTGTAGTTCCACGAGAACCTAGATGAAACCCTATTACATAGAACTATCTTGATCCAGATCCTCTCATCCCAAAACGTTGTTATAATCCAAAGTTTAAATAAATAATGTCAGAGTTCTACACATAGTGTAATAATTTTAAATAATGTACTGATTATCTTGAAAAAAAAATTAATTATAGGTTATATAGATGAAAAGAGAATAAAAAACTGTATTCAGTGTTATAAAAATGGCATCTATTTAACTTAAGAAAATTGTTATGGATATCTCGAAGGCCGCCATCTTGAACATTGATTGTAAAGGAACCGTATCGAGCATATTAACTTTTGTATGAAACGTTTTTTCGTAACTTTTACATTTACGGAGATATTTGACTTAGAAGAAAATGGCGGTTTTTGGTTCGATATTTTGAATTTTTTCAAATAGATTCTAAATAAGCACTTGAAACTGCAAAACATTCCCCGTTTAAATTAATTTCCATCTTCAATAGCAAGGAAGATACCCGTCCAATCCCACCAGATTTGGGACACCTTGCATAAAGTAATGGTAGGTATTCAAAAGGATAATTGTAAGGTAAAATCCTCTTATTATTGATGATCATAAGTAAAAAAGAAAAGTAGAACAATAGATTGCTGGTGATAATATTGACAAAATAATGGGTAAAAAGAAAACTATGGACAAAAACAAAGAAAAACTCTCTAGGATAATGATTTTATCTGAAGTGAGAGATTTTTCAATACATCTGCACTTAAAGCATCTCTTAAACTGCGGAGTAGAATGACCAGGATGATCAATAATATTTTTCTGCCAATATTGATATAAGAAAATTTAATTTTCTTCAATAAATACAGTGGGGCACCAGAATTTGATATTTTACACAGAAAGCAAGAAAAGTGTAATTTTCATTGTTTTGACATATTTAACCATTTTACTTCAATAAGTTTATGTGAAATTTTACTCCTTCTAATACCAAATATACACGTAGAACAACTCAGATGCTCGACATATTGTAAATAGTATTACATGCAATGGTGGAGTTGACAAAAAAGGGAAAAAAAGGAAAAAAATCTTTATTACTGATTTCACGACGAAAAGTCATTCTTTATAAAAAGTTCTGCTTCGTGAGTAGATAAATTAACCATCGGAAAATCTACATAAGATTAAATGTACATAAATTAAGATTAACATGAAAATGCTTCAACAGAAAAGTATCATTTATTGCATGTTTTGCAGTTTAAGTACAAAATTTCAATTAATTAAAGTCAACAAAAATTACTCTACAAGACTAACTCCAACTTCCACATGCCGATCATGCGGCAGGTAAACTTTTTATTTTTAAATACCAAAAAAAAAAAAATCAAGAGCTGTCAGGTCAGGTGATCTAGTAGAAAAATTTATTGGCCCAAATCTTCCTATCCATCTTTCTCCGAATTGATCTGTCAATCACTGCCGTACCAAAAGCATCGCATGAGCAGGGCCTCCGTCTTGTTGCCAGAAAATTGATTCAAATTCTCTATAAAATATGGTCCAACGATTCGGTCGTAAAAACTTCCGCATCAAACACACTCTTTTATAACGTTGACTTCGTTTTTGAATCACATAGTTTGGATTATAAAAGCGACTGTTTTGTGATGAAAGGTGACCGTTGGTGTAGAAGGTTGCTTCATCAGTAAAAGGTATCATTCGAGGTAATTCTCACCAACCTACAAACAAAAATCCTATCGCTTCTCTTCATCTCCATTTTGAAATGTATGTATGTCGAAACTTTGTTTTCTTTATAAATTCTCTGGAAATGAGATTTACTAATATGTATTCAGTCTTTGTGATTGCTTTCCTAAGGATAATGTTGGTGTGTCTATCACCCAATCTACTGCCAAAAGTGTAGCCGTATTGTATTCATTGTATTTTTCTTGGGTTTCTTAACATTTACTACAGATCAGACAAATCTACAATTAATGACGTTTTACAGTTGCATATTATTATACATATGTATGCGTTAGAATGACGGAGATGGTGATATGACATAGAAGTATGATGTTGCCAAGGTCGAATTATTGCATTTTGTATTCTCGTAGCTGTTAACATGCTGGCAATTTGAATATGTCAAAAATATTGATTGCGTTTTTTCATAAAATGGGTTAAATTCTATAAAAAATGATTCAAGTTTAATTCTAAAAGAAATTCCAACCCAAATATTTAGCTTCGGATGGTATTGCATTTTTAAAACTATATTAATATGTGTATTTTCTCTGGACCAATATTGGAGGATGGGCGATGTGGTGTCCTTTGGTGTGTCCGTTTAATGGACACCAAAACGAAAAAGAGGATTAATCTATGAACAAGACATCTCAGAAAAAATTCTGTCCTCGGTCACATTAATAATACTTATTCATTCAGCTTTTGTATAAATATAATATAATATTATACTATTAACTATTTATATTTTGAGCCTAGTAATGAAAAAATACTAAATTGTCGTTGAAAATTGCTTTATTGTTTCTCGAAGTATTCTCCTTTATGATTAATACACTTTTGCATGCGTTCGAACCATTTGTCAAAGCATTTTTCTAATCTTGTTCAAACACTTGTTCACTATCTCCTTCGGTTAAAGCCTGCAGTAGTTGATAATGAAAGGGGTGTAATGTCTGCTCTTTAAGAATTCGCCAAACAGTGCTTTTGCTCGTATTTTCCATGGTGCAAATTCGTCTTGTACTGGTTGTTGGATCTTCTTCAACTCTCGCCAAAATTGCTTTATCCAATTGCACAATTGGTCTAACATTTGTTCTGTCGCTGCTGTCTTTTAATTTTACGCTTCCAGTTTCTCGTAAACTCTGGAAAACTCTTGCAAACATTTGGTGGTGCGGCAAATTTCTGTTGGGATATCGTTCTGCATACAAACGCGATGCTAGCAATGAATTTCCATCGGCTAAACTATAAACAAAAACCATGTCTACCTACTAACTCTTCTGTAGGATATGTAATCGGAGCTATGACGACAAATCTAAAAGACGTCAAATTAAGATACGTCAAAAAATTGTAATTTAATAAAAAAAAGTAGTATGCCTACTTAATGTTTGGATTTTACAATTTTCTTAAGTCAGATCAGAATTGTCACAATTTACACAATAGTTTCAAATTTGACCGCTTCTACAAATTTTATAAAGTGTCTTTTATAGAGGTGTATCAGGTCCGCTCTCGGTATCCGCCAATTACGCGTCCTCAACCGTAATCGGCTCGTTAATTCATTACGCTCCACTTCTAGCAGTTTACACTCATCAATTAGATGAACGACAGTCTGAGATTTTGCTCCATCAACTTTTATTTTGAATCTCTTATAATAACTGTTTAATTTTACATGTCCACTTAATATAATTGTTAAATTGGGTGAGTCAGTCTGGTCGCACACACAGATCCTTTGTCGCTGCTGGACCACAAGCTTTCCCACTGTTGCAATCTAATTAGTTTTTCACTGTTTACGACAGCCCGTTTTCTAGATCTAACTTCTTCTTCTTTTAGATCTGTTGGAATTGTCTTCATGGTATTATAAATGTACGCTAATTCTTCCAATTTGATAATTATTGGCATATTACCCGACAGAACGCATGATGCATCATACGATATTGTTCTGAAACTTTTCAATATTTTTATGTTAATTAATCTTTGAATGTTTTTTTATTTGATTTGGTTCGATCTTCTTTGGAGGGCATCTATCCAGGCTGGCACACCACATGCCAGTATTGGTAGAATCACCCCTTTGTAAATTGTGTCCAATGCGCTTTCTCTCAATCCCCAAGAGATTTTTGCTGATATTGCTAATGCATGAACTATTTTTCCGCATTTTTCTGTAATATAGCTTACGTGTTTATCGAATCTTAATTGGTCATCTATTTGAATACCCAAATATTTCATGACGGGAACTTGTTTTAGTTTTTCATTGTTCAGGAATACATCAATTTCTCTCCCCAGTAATGACCTTTTCCTAGTTGCTAGCAAAAAGTGAGTTAATCTTGTTGTTATTTGCCCATTCCATTACTTTATCGAGTTCAATATTAACCCTGTTTACTGCTTCCAGCACTATGGATAGCCCCTGCTAACTTTTTCCTCAATTTTGAAGCCTGTCAGCTGCAAATTTGCTAGCCTATTGGAGAAATAACTTTTAGATAGTCCATACAAATTTTTCGGACGACTTGCAATCTTTTAATGATTTTAGTATGGCAGTCCACCATTGGGCTTTAAACGCGCCTTTCACATCGAGGCTGACCATAACCACCACATCACCGCGCCCTAAACTGTCTTCCGTGAATTTCTTCAGTTCCATTATAGCTTCCGTAGTACCTCTCTTTGATACGAATATGATTCGTGTTCATAAAATTATTTGCGTACATATATGCCATCATCCGATTTATGAGAAGTTTTTCAAGTACTTTTTTTCCTACATTTATCAGCCTAATAAGACGATACTTCGAGAGGTCTTCTGAGTTGTTACTGGAACTTCTTTTTTGGTTTTACTTCTTAAAATTTAATAAACTTCTCCCCATGGGCTTTTTGTACTAGATATTTTACAAAATCCTTTCCACATGATTCCGTGTTTTCTTTATTTATAGCTTTACAGAAATTAGCTTCCACCTCAGGGTAATTATTTTTCCTTTCACTCCTAAGTTCCTCATTATTTTTAGTTCTCTGGTATAATCTTCTTTGTTCGTTGACCCGCTTTGTCATCTCAATAAGCTTATCAGTCCACCAAGGAACTGTTTTTGCCCCGTTAACCCATTTTTTGGACAGTGATGTGTGAAACGACCTGATGCAGGCAGTCCTTATTGTAGCGTTATATTCTACAATAAATTTTTCATTGTTTGTCTCTTCTTGCAAGCGTAATTTTAATTTTTCGTCAATTTCCTGTTTGTTCAATCCCATGCTGTCCGCCTCAGTGTTTATTAGTTTCGCAAATTCAGCAGCAATATTGTTATCAAAACTTTCCCATTTTTCTGGCCTAATTATCTATTTAATTCTGTCCTGCGTAATGTCTTCACCATACCGGTCAATGACCCTTAATCTATATGAAAGAATTATATTCCTTCCTTATATTCCTTCCTCTTCATTGGTCCAGTCTTGAATTAAATTTAGCATATGGTGGCTGATTAGAGTAAGATCAATATTGCTCTTACCTCTTCCATTATCAAATGTAAAGAGTTCACTTTCTTTATTTAGTATATAAATATCTTGACATCCTGTATATCAGCATGCCTAGAATCTGGGTTGTCCAACGTGTATATCTAAGACATGAATTTTGTGATACTTACCTGAATTGTGTGGCATTCTGGGTTCTATGGTCTTGCAGCATTTGGATTTAAACAATTATGGTAAAGAATTGACAACAAAAGAGTATGATTAAGTTTGGAAAAATCTAGCAAGACCCATACTGCGGTTTTGCAAGTAAACCCCGACTTAAATCCAAATTATTCTAAAGTTAGAGAGATGACAGCGTAACAGTTTATTTGTTTTAAAAAAAGTAGTTACAATTATCTTGCCAAGACACACGTCCATTTTGATAAAATAATGAGTAAACTAATAAAGTTGATTCCTCAGGTAATGTCTAACAGGTATTAGAGGCATTCCTTCTTTGTGTAGTAAACCAAGCAATGCGATGATGTGTTTTCATATATAGCTCCTGCCAGTTCACTTCTCCAGCGATGACAGCTCTTGCAAAATGAAGTAAAAATTTATGATAAATGATCTTGTTGAAGTGGAAATCTCTATTGTCAGGGTTTTTTTTTGCCTGTTATGATTTACCATAGTCTTAGATTACTCCTATGTTGTCAAAAATTATATAGTTTATTTCTCTCTCTATTCTACTACGTGACGATTATGCAAATTTTCTGAGGATAATGAATGGATAACAAGACAAATACCTCTAAGAACTAAGAAATTAGTAGGCGAACAGGAAACCTCTAGTCTCATCCATATTCGTAAAAATTAATAGGGGAAACGCCATTGTGACGTATCGACAGGCAATCGCGAGTAGGTTTCGAACATGGCTAACGCCCACTACATCATCGAACGATTTTTCTCTAATAGCCACCGTACAAGGTTATATACAGGGCGACATAAAAAAAAGTATCACGGCGCATTGTCGCGTAATCTTGACATCAAAGTTCAATCAATGAACGAGATCTGTTCCTCATATTATTATTTATTTCATGGATTGGGTCAATGAATGCTAGTAGCTGGTCTACGTAGATTGCAAGGCTGTGTACTGTACGGTATAAGCATAACGTTGTAAAGCGTCATTATCGTTAAATTACAGTATAACAATGCCGAATAAGAAGTTAATGATAATTATATAATAGTGATTTAATCTACCGAGAGAACAACGTAAATGACTTTGACACTATTTTTACTCTATGATTGTAGTGCAATTTACGGTTTTCTTAACTGTATTTGTGGCGTTCAAAGAATGTGTTAAAAGATATTGCTATTATTACAGTAAACGGATATGGTAATAAGGATTAAGTTGTAAACTGCTTGATTTAAGCATATTTTAAAAGCAAAATAAAAATAATGAGTAATATTTTACTGTCTCATTTCCTTATTAACTGTTTGGGAATCTTCATAATTATTAATTTTGTTTATAAAATATGTTTTGTGCAATATTTTTGACTCTTGTTGATCTTCATTTTTGTAAGTCTTCTGTTTTGTAGCCGTTCTCTTGTGATAGTGTTGCATCTCAGATTTTCTAATTCATACAACCATATAATGAAGGTGCTGCCAACATATCTACATATTTAAGCATTTTGGTTTTCGATTGCTGGGTTTTATAGCTTCTTGCCCGAAAGCAATCAGGAAGCGATATCATCCCAATCAATCTTCTGTTCGAAAAATTTTCTGTTCCATAGGAAGAAGGTTGAAAACAAGCAAAGTCTTACAATTTCTATTCGACATTTTCCTAGTTCTTATAGTATCAATTGCTTGATGATCTCCTCTGTTCAGTCTATTGGTACGTTGATGAAAAAACTAAGATGCCAGATGGGTCGTGTTGCTGTACAAATTCATAGAGAGATAACCTTTCCACTCTTCTGCCCAACCTACGTGATCTCGAGCGAATTTTAAGCGGGTTTCCTTGTGAACGTTTGTTAACTTGGACTTTTTCCACCTTTTTGTATATCTCATGGTAGGGTTGTTGAACTCTTTGCATAGTAACAGAAAGCATTCATTTATTTTTCATTTATCCAGCAGATAATTTGTTTTTCTAATCTCTTCGGAAATTTGATTTCTTTGATGACATGTTAACTTCTGAACCACATTTCGCATCTCGAAGGCCAGCAAAACAGGACATTTCGTAGTGCTCTCCCTCCCCCTCCTTGGTTCGTCCGGAACGTCGACTTTTGTCGTGATCTGGCCATTCTTTCTTTACATCAATATGCCCTACAACTGGCGACGAAACCACTCCACCACCTCTCCGAGTTGTGGTGAAAGAGGTCCAAGATATTATCGCACAGAGAGCAGCTTAAGCAGATTAATTTCAAACCAACACCCCTAAAGTCAACATCATCCGTTCGAATTTCCACCACGTTTCGTAGCCAGTAACGGTTACCCCATGAGGATTAGAAGGCTTATGAGTAACCAACTCAGCCCTAGTGGAGAGAACATGACCATTGAGAGCATACTATTTACATCTTTTTTCACTTAACCAAAGACGGTAAAAATACGTAGAGCTCATCTTTATTTATTATAAAGTAAAAAAAGTGGCTGTATCAGATTTCAAATTTCTACTCATTCATTTATTTCTATCAATTACTTTGCTTTCTTAGAGAATCCCATGATTGACTTAGGTGTCATTGCTTTGATCTTTAGCATTGCTACCGCTTGATATAAACTTTGTGCTCAGCAGTCTCAGTTCTAAGCAAAATCGACATGTATCTTGAAGTTTTGCCTATCCTTTTAAAGAGATATCTTAGAGGGTAGTTATCAGTTAGTTCTATCTAGTTAGGTCCATAAACATCTGAACTTGTTACTGAAACATCCTTTACTGAAATCAAGTAGTTTCTTGAAATGCATATTAGCTTCTTGTTTGGAGTGACCTTGAACTCATAATAGAGATAGTTTGACCAGCTATGTAAAATTAAATAAATATTTCTGGAACAATTTAGACTCAACGCTATTGGAAATATCAAGCTTTTAGAGTAGTTTGACTGTCGTCCCAGGTAAAGATGCTTGCCCCTTTTCAAACCTTTGTTTAGGCTTTGCTCTGAAGCAGAGATCTATCAGATGTATTTTCGCTTAAAAAATCGTCGGTGATGACCCTCCCTTTGTCTGTCTGTGTACCAGACATGTGATCCATTTTCAAATTTTGTTCTACCAGAACTCCATTCCATTCATGATTTAATTTGAAAGGCATTCTAGATTTTGTTGAGATGTTTTGACATAAACTCATGCATCATCTGTTGATAGTATTGAGAGGATCTTGTATAACGTTAATGATAGGTAATAGAATGAATCGAACAAACTGTGATTTGCCAGTTTGGTAGATAAATTGTTTACAGTTGACAAGCAACTTTTCCTATAGAGAAATATAGTTTTTAATACTTTTATGCGAAAAACTCAACGTATTAAATTGACATTGCTTAGTTTAAGTCGTGACTTTCGCTCCGATATACGACATGACTTGCAACATTAAAATATCTTTCACTCTTCACCGAATTCGCTGGTAATATTGTGATCGATATTAATCAAAAACCATCGATAATATTTTATAACTCGGTAACCATCGATACAGATGTATTTTTATTTTTACGATTGGTATCGTTTATTTATGCAACGTTTTAGATTTACAAGCGTAATACTTATTTTGCTTTTTGCCCTTATTAGTATTTGCGGTACATCGCTGACAAGTTCTTTGTGAGAGTACAATCATGAGTCATGTATACATAATACATTTTACTCATATATGTAGTTTGTCCTACTTAGCATATTTTTGTTTGGTATTGAAACAGGTTTGATGCAAATCGTATTTCTGTACATATTACATCTCACCAGATTTCGATTCGTACGTGTGTATTTGAATACAACACAGTTGGTTTGGTGCTTAGTTTTACATATGGTGCACTCCGAAATATAATGATTTAATTTATATTATTGAAATAAGATTTAGGCATGTTAGACCAAAGACCAAGACTGTTCAAATAAACAGTTCCAATATTCTGTTGGCGCAGTTTAGGCGAAATAAATCAGAGTTTTGGCGCCGACTAATTACTGTAGATGAATCTTGGATGTACCAGTATACGCTCGAAACAAAAATACAGCCAAACAGTCGACTGCGAAGGAGGAATCGCCTCCAAAAAAGCAAAAACTGTTTCTTCGGAGCATGCTGTGCATCATTACTTAACAAGCTAAAGGTAGAACTTGCTGAAAAACGATTGCGATTTGTAGAAACAAAATTATGTTTTATCCAGATAATACGTCGTCTCACATCTCAACGGTTGCCATAGCAAAAATCCACGAATTACGGTTTGAACTGCTTAATCACCCTTCTTACTCACCAGAGCTTGCCCCAAACGACTTCTTTTTGTTCCCTAATTTAAAACTTGCCCTTGGACGACAGAGATTTTCGCTCAAATGAGAAGCCATCTAGCCGTCACCATCGTCAACAGTTATTTTATAGAGAAAGACGCCGAGTGCTATTTGGAGGGTTGAAGAGAGGAAATTAATTTGAAGACGCAATGACTAATAACCATCAAGCTGAACAAAATTAAATTTCATCACCTAATTCACTTTATTAGAAATACTGAGTTTCTTGTACATCTTGCCATACATAACAATCTACCTAACTATTTAGCCTTCTTTTCTATCTCATCCAACGCTGCTCTTTCACGTACCTTCCTTCTTCGTCTATGACATCTTTGCCGAGATGATTGGTTCAGATTTCCGTAATAGCTGTGCAGTTAGTTGTCAGGTGTTCCGGATTTTTCGTCCTCCGCCCGACAGAACCTGCAGTCTCTATTCTGTTTCAGACCTAGCCTCCTCATGTAACCCCCTGTAACCTTTGCTCTATGCTTTTTGTAGTTTCCAAGGAATATCTTGGACTGTCTGAGCCTTTTCTCCTCTATCTTTGGATAATATGGATAACTTAAGATAGAAATAATTTGCTTTTGTTGCGCCTTAGAAGTTACAAAAAAATTTCAAAAAAAGTTTGGAAAAGTTTCGTCTAAAGGGGACAGCCAAAATTACTATCCGTTCGTGAAAGTGGACATTTAGTGCTAATACATAGAAACTGGGGAGGCTTCCACTGCATCTACGGCATCAAATCTTTTAAATAAGGACACAGGAAAGATAATTAGCAAATTATAGATCACTAGAAAAGAAACGTAAACCGTTGCTGTCTAATAAAGATATTTAAGCACGTTTATTATTTGAAAAGAAATACAAAAGCTGGTCGATTGAGCAATGGCAACGAGTTATATAGTCTGATAAAACCAAAATAAATAGATATGGTTCGGATGGTTGCACTTGGTGTTGGAAAAAGAACAGGGCATCTTCTCAACGAAATAATGCTAAAATGATTGTCAAACATGGTGGTGGCTCTCTAACGATATGGGGATGTATGACATCGTATGGTGTGCGTAGTGTAGATAAAATTCACGGAATTAGGAGTCGGTATACATACAAATTTATTTAGGAAGATAATTTACTGGAAACAGTAGAAAACATGCCTATACCAGAAAACGAAGTAATTTTTCAGCAAGATCCAGACCCTAAACACACAGCCAAATCAGTAGAAAATTGGCTAACATCTCAATATTTTCAACTACTGGATTGGCCTACCCAGAACCCGGACCTCAATCCAATCGAAAACCTGTGGGCTCATTTAAAAAGACCTCTACACGTGGAATACCATTCACCACCGTCAAATGCTCTGGATTTATGGAGTCGTATACAGAACGAATGGTATAATATTACTCCAACCTATTGCAATGCATTAGTAGAATCTATGCCTCGAAGAATAAAAGAAGTTCTAGCGGCGAAAGGTCTCTGCACTCATTATTAACTTATTCTGTATATTATTTTATTTTCCTGAAAATACAACAATTTACATAAAACAGCCAACAACTTTTCTGTAATTTCAACGGTTTCTCAAAATATGAGTATGTGTGTTCAGTTTTGTTCTCTGTTAGTTCTGAACAATGCCTCGGATGTAGAAAATTGTTTTCTTTCTTTTGGACTTGGACATAATCAGTCTCTTGTCACAAATATTTTGGAAAAAGTAATTGGCTTTCCTAGTCCTTTATATACATATATTTCTGTTTGGCCTTCTCTTTCGTAAGGGCTTCTTCTTTCTTTATTACGTTGTTTACTGAACCTGTTGACTTTCTTATTTTGCCCCAGTCTAGTTTTCATTTTTGTGAAGCTGATTTTCATCACAGGGGTATCTTAGATTATTAGGTACCTTACTATTTTATCACCTCCTGTATCGATTTTAAATGGAATAGATAGCCCGAAACCGTCTAAATTTATTTTGCATGGTTTACAATTTAATTTTTGTCAATCCGTCTTATAATCGTAATAAATTCATTATCTTCCAATAAATAGTACTTAAAGGAGTATATTCTACATATTGTATAAAATTGAATTAGCGTTGTTTATTTAGTTGGTTTAAATATTCCAGGAATCTACGTAACTTTCTTTCCATACTTCTGATTAACTTTATTTTTAACATTTTATCTTTTATTCCATGAAATTTTTCCACTTGTAGGTTAATGAAACAATAATTTATTTTAGAACTTAATAATTATGTTTTCGCAAAATTACTTTATCAGCAGAACGTATTGATATAATTTTTTTCGTTAAAAATTAAAGTGCATTTTAAGTTTGTAAATAAGTTTTTGTTGATATTATGTAAAAATGTTACATTAATATCTAAATTTGTAAATTCTTTTAGAAAAGGTTTCTAATTTGGATTGTCATTAATTTAACTTAACTTTAAATTTAATTGGACGTTATTAAAATTATCCATTAAAAAATTATATAATGAAATAGAGTATATCCGCAGAATATCTGTTAGAGGTACAACATTGCAATATCGAGAAAGGTTACTACTTTCTTCTTTTACCAAACGTACAAGCAACGCAGGAAAAGATTGATCGGTGAGATTATTTGCTACAGGTGAAATTCTTAAAGGAACATCTGACGGTCAAATCTACTAGAAAATTTAGGTAGGTACGTAAAATAAAACAGAAATGATAACAGTTATGTCGTGTTTTCAGTAATATTTCAAATCCATTCTCTATTTATAGGCGGATATTTAGTCCATCGATTGCTTTTTTATAAATCCTCTACCATACATAAATTCAACAAGATACGTTTATAGGCGTTATTATTTTAACAGAATGAGAACAAGGTTCCCGATGTCTACTACTAACTATTGACTACTACATTTATAATATCGAGTTGGTGTTATTTCAATAATAGGAAAAGATATACCTACGCGCTACGTTCTCTATCTCTGCATCATGTTAAAGATCGCTGTTAAATATCTTAATCTAGCATATAATTAATATAATATATTCCTAGAGCAATGACGTAAAGCTTAGTAATTTTCTATTTTTTAAATCGTATGTTTACGATGACACATACATATGTGAATGAAAAATGCACCTTTTTTTCTTGGACTTTCTATATGTATAAAAAAAAACAAAGAAGTATTCAGTGGTGCATGTGATTGACTTTTAAGCGAGTTCAAATCGGATTTGGATCGAATAAAAAACAAAGAATCTTTTGCGACCTCAATTATGTTTATAAAAATATTTAATACCAGCAGTAGCTGTTCCATTTTGCAGAAAATCATGATATTGCAACCATATATGTGCGGATTAAAAATGATTTTGTTATGGTAACATTTTTGAAATTCCCGCCTTTTCCAGCTCCCTCACGCGCAGTGTTGCCAACCCTACCGATTCAGAAGGTACCGATTTGGCACTTCATCTACCGATTTTTTGGATATTTTAAATTTTACTCATAAATTTAAGAATAAAAGATTGAGAGAGGTATTTTTTGTAAAATAATATAATAAAAGATAGGTACTCAAGTACAATCACTTGACTCTGAGTGGCAGTTGAGAAATGTCATTTCCAGATAATCCTGTAGAATTTTGGCGAGAAGTTAAGAAAATGGAGCTGGGTGATGGGTCTTTAATGTTTAATGTTTTAGGTTCTTTTGCTTTTAACATATACTAACGTTCCCACACTCTTCGGCTAATGTAGAAAGAGTATTCTCCTCCATACATTTAATGAAAACAAAGCATCGCAACAAATTAGACACGAAATCAATAATAGAATTGTTATAAACTAAACAAGGTATAGAAAATAATTGCCACAATTTTCCTTTTGAGAAAAAATTATTGACATTTATGAACAAACAAAATTTATATAGTTCATCAAGCGAAGATTAGATACCTCTACGTTTATTTGGAGTTGATTTATTTTTCTGAATTCTTATTTTATTTTTTGCATTTGTTTGTTAATAAAAAGTATTTTTTCTGAAACAATGTTTGCCTTTATATTTCAAATCTACCGATTTTTCTCGATATCTACCGTTTTTTTGCGGTCCCTGCTACGTTTGGATTTTCAGGTTGGCAACACTGCACACGCGTGATATCGATTGCCTAGATAGACGGTGATGAAAGATGTCAGATACTGATATTTTATGCAATATAAAATAAGTATTTTGAAATTGCTATTTCAACATTTTTACCTCAAAATAGTACCACTTATAATTAAGGAAATATGTATTTAGGTATATAAAATATTAAGCGAAAGTTGTCGATTGACTACAACCAAACATAAAACTCCTCCCCATTCTCCCTCCTATCAATTACAAACGAATGCAAGTCATTTGTAGATCGGATGCCAAGAGGCTACTGAAAAATTGAAAACTG
The DNA here is from genome assembly GCA_023690525.1 of Holotrichia oblita. Lineage (NCBI taxonomy): Eukaryota > Metazoa > Arthropoda > Insecta > Coleoptera > Scarabaeidae > Holotrichia > Holotrichia oblita. The sequence goes on along the minus strand of CM043016.1, from coordinate 43,134,397 downwards.
ATTTATTTTGAATTTTAGATACGTATGTAGATCTGCCTTTATTATTATTTACGAGAATGTATATCCAACCCCTTCCCACCTCCCAACAACTATATAGTTGAAACCGAAAAGCATCACAAGGACACTCCTTTCTAGAAATATCATTCGTATTTTTTAACAGCTGTCACAAATATTCCAACGCTATTACATTAAACAATAATAACTGTCAAATCTGATTACCAAACTTTCTTTTCCATAGTAATATAAAAAAAAATGAAGTTCCATTACAGTTTGACAGCGTTCAAAAAAATTATGGCATCAACAACGTCATCAGCTACAAATGTCACAATATTGTACTACCAAATCTGAAAAAAAAATACCTACTGCTTTTATCACTCGACAGCTGTCACAACTATTTTAATTGTTTGACAACTGTCAGGAAAATTTATTGCTTGCAACTGTTGAAACAGTGAAACTATAATTTGACAGTTGATAGTTAGAATATCTATCAAAATGGAAAAAAAACTTGTTTTTAAATTTGATTATCGAAAATGTTGGGACAGCCAACATTGTAAAAAATAATTCTCTCTATAATTTAACAACTGATAAAAACAGTGAGAAATATTTTGAAATTTGCAACTTACGAAATCGTAAAAAAACAACTGGTATTTCAATTCGGCAGTTCTCAACGATATTTTGACAGTTTCAAACATCAAATCAGAAAAATTACTATTTTTTACAATAATTTAGATGTAGGTGCTGTAAGTATCAATTATCACACCCGCTAAACTGCTAAAAAATCTAGGGTTAGCAGTTGTTAAAGCAGTGAACTTCAACTTGACAGCTGTCAGAAATATTTTAATACTTAAATTGTGAAAATGGGAAAAAATGTTTTTTCTCCAACTGTATAAAAAGGTATGACATATTTTGACTATCATAAGTATCTAAGGTTGTCATTTTCCATACTGATCAAAAAAAGTGGTATCTAAGCAACAAAAATATTCACTTTTAATCCTAGTAAGTAAAAGTGATTATTTTTAATCCTAGGATAAAAAAGTATTCAAATTGGACGACTAATAATCACAAATGAACGCAATGACAACTAATGTATGACTAATGTTTGACAACATATCCATGACAACGTCGATATATCTTACTTTAACCTATTTCGTTTTATTATCCCAGTAATGATTTCAGTTGGAGAAAAAATAGCATGTTCCATTCGGATTAAAAATGTCATTTCGACTCATTATGATACTATTTTGTGGTGGCAGCTGCTACTCGCCAAATCTATTAAGAAAATAAGTGCCTTTATAATTTATAAATTATTAAGAAAAACTTATTGTTTGCAACTGTTGAAGCTACTGTTTCTACAATTTGGCAGCTGTCAGAAAGACTTTCTTAATTAAACTGTCGAAATTGGGAAAAAATCTTATTTCTCTTTTATTGAAAATATTTTGATCATTAAAAGAACTGCAAAAGAGACTGTAAGACTGTAAAAAAAATATCCCATTCTGCAGCTCTCAAAGGTATTTTGTCAAATGTCAAATGAGAGGAATTACTGTTATATATCTGTCGAAACCGTATAAAAGTGTTGTATTTATTTATAGTTTGACAGCTATCATAAATATTTCAATTACCATACCTGCTAAAACATTTTCAGAAATTCTGGAAATGATGTGTTGTTTATAATCAACTTTGAAAAAAATTGCCGTTGTTACAAATTGATAAATTAGCATTTTTATAATGTTCCAAAATATTCTAAATCCTGCAATTACTACGACTAAACAATCCAGACTTTATAGCTAGCCCGCGTATATGTACCAAACTTTAAATAATTATGTCCGCGAGATAATTTTATCTAAACGGAACAAGTTTTACGTTTAGAAAACTCTATTTAAAAATGTTTATGTATATTTACACATGAACGTCACTGTATACATTACTTGTGTAAATATTTTGAATTTCTAACGATTACCGGTCGTGTTAATGCCAACTTTAAAATTTGTTAAGCTCGTCGAAATATATTCGTACAAATAATACATTTCAAACAATTGAAGGGAATTTCTCCTGCAGTCCTTTTTTTCCTCTTCAATCCATACAACCGCATAACCTATACCTGCATTTGTGTGCGTTACAACGTATGTAACATATTCAATTCAATTTTCTTCCTTTGGAATGTTCTCGTGCAGACTTGCGCAAGCGCTTCGCGATACGCAGGAGGAAAATAGGTGAACGATTAATAAATATTTAAATTGGCGTACCCTTGAAATGAGAAAATCGTACGCAGGAGATGGAATAATCGAATTGCCAAAAAATCGAAACATCGTTTCATTTATAGAAATACAACAATAACAACAACGCCTTCGCCTTTAAATGCATAATTCGTATCCCATATCCAATTATATTAAAATTATTGAAATCGGCTGAGCGCGCGTGTATGCGTGCGTTTTGGACCGGTTCACCCGGTTCCAGGTTGGTGGTGGGGATGCATATATACCGGCGTAACCTACCGCCATTGCATTACAGATCGCAACGTCGATTATAAAGCGTTGAACGTGTGTTTTCTATATTACTAATTTTAAAAAGAAAGTCAGGTTTATATACTTTTAATATCCAACATGAGGGAAATCGTACACATCCAAGCCGGCCAATGCGGAAACCAGATTGGAGCTAAGGTATGTTTATAGTTTATTTTATTGATTATTCAACTCGGAAAATCTAGTTCACCGGTTTCACTTGGAGTAAGCGGCCTACCCGCCATTTTGTAAATTTAGTTTCAAGTATTTATTTTGTGATTTTTCGCTGATAAAAATATAATTTGGTTATAATCAGGAATGATTCTAGTTAAGACGGTGTTTAGTTATGATTTTGTCAGTATTTTTAGCGATGATTCAGTGATAATTTAGCATATTTAGTTGTAATTAATTCAGGCGTCTCTGTATATTAGCTAGCCTGATAACATCGATTCGATTTCTAACGGTTAAATTTAAAATTTCAACTCATTAGATAAAACGTGTTAATATATCTTAATTTAATATTAAATTTTGTAATTTATTGAAGTAAAATGTTTGTTTCATATAGATCGTAATTGTTATATTTTACACCCCTGTTGTTCAACGATATTTTCACATCGGGTAGTACAGTGTGAAAAACCGTTAAAAAAGGCGGTTACCCGGCGAGAGAACCAAGCGTGCCGCTCTCAACGCTAAAGATGCTTGGACCGACGATATAATACTGCTGCATCGCCTAAAAAATCGATTTTCTTCAGACGAAAGATGCCAACCAGTCGCCTGATAGGCAGGCCCCACCCTGAATTAATCATTAAATAATACTGCATTAAATCTACACGAATTCGATAAAATTGCTTTATTTCGTTAAAACTTGCATGGAATTTAGATAAAATGCCAAGTTTAATATTCGAAATATTTAATCTAGGTTTTAATTGACTGGTTTTATAGTTTATGAACCTCTTCATCCATGAAGACTCGAAGAATTGAATTCAAGTTCATTGCTCTCTCTACCGGCATTCATTTCTGAGAGATCTTTCGATCTTTTACCCGCTTCTATTGTGTTCGCGAATTCCCCATCAAAAACTATTTTACCGTTACACGTCTAGTTCTTGTAAATAATACAGATTTTTATAATTAATTACGTGTGAAAAAGCAGTTGGGATGAAATTGTGTTGCTTTCAAATGAAAGTTTGTGATGTAGGAACCTAAAATCGATTGAAAACTTTCATATCTGTTCCAATTTTGACATTTCCTTTTTTCTAAATTTGATTGGTTGTATTTATGAATCTGATATTATTGTTTAAATTAATTAATTAAATAATTATTGAGCTTCCCCGTATAAAAATTAATTTGAAGTAACATTGACACATGTCAAACGGTACTTCAGCCTTCCTTGATTTATATCCTTCATAATTCCAAGAACTGAAAAGCTAAAATATTTAACACCAAATAATGCAATTCAAAATCTTTATATTATTATGAAAACTCATAAATCCCTCATAATTACGTATCCTATTAATTCCGGCTATTGTTTTAAAATCAGCTGTTACATCATTTTGAGGAATATAGATAAGAATTTACGAAAAAAATAAAAGAATCCCTAGTAATATATTTCGCTATTATATGATTATCTCGACGTTTCGTAATCGTTTTGCAATGCTTTACGAATTTTATAGAATTTTCGTACATGCACGTTAACAATTAACACAACTGACCACTGCTCATTTAATATTCGTATGCGTGTAGTTTCTCAGTCATTTCTAAATATAGACATGATTGAATCATGCACTTCACACACCGCAGAATGTAGTTAACATTAAATAGGTTTTAAAAGTTTTGAACTCCATGGGTGACATAAGATTTTATAACCGAACCGTATTCGACCTTGTCCTCCCATATACCTGTTCATATAATTCTCTCTAGAAGGAATGTAGGTTGGAGGTTGTTTAAAGTGGGAAAGTAACATCTGTTGGTATTGAGGGTTGTTAGAAGCAGATGCGACGTTGGTTCCCCCTAAATGAACCTATTCATTGCTTGTTCGGTTTAGAAATAGGACAAACTGATGATTTAAACCGAATAAAATTTAAAAAATAATTATAATTTGTTGCTAAACATATATTACTGATAATCCTTTTTATGCAATAAAACTTGAATGCAACTCGAAATATTTTCCTTGTCAGTTTCGATGCAATGATGAAATTAGTTTTTAATCATGTAATCATGTTGTTTACGGTGAACTGAAGCAATTTTTACTATTTATATCTTTTCGGCGATAACAATTCTTTTCTTTTTGAGTTTTGGGTTGTAAATTGTAGTCGTGTATGCTTTGTAATCATACACCTGATGCTTAAAATGTCGCCAACATTTTTTCTTAACCATTAGAAAACATCTGATAAGGCGTAATGTAATATGGATTACAGTAATGGAATTATAGTTACCGTAATTGTTCAGTTTGAATTTAACACCTCGTTAGTTCTTTTATAAATTACGATAAAATACAGACTTAATTGGATTTGCATTTACGTTTAATGTGAAAATCAATAAAGGTCTGTATGTTGCAGTGACGTTTAAATAATCATAAATTTGGCTGTATAAAAGTGAGAATAATTAATGATGTATTCTGTAATGTATCATTTATGGTTTTATTGTGTTTCATTCTAGTTTTATTTGTTTTTCTTTCAAAAGATAAACAATTAAATAAATATAATGTTGATTTGGTGATAATTAAAGCAAAATCATTACTAATCGATATTCGGTATTTTATAACATATTCTTTTGTTTAATGTCGTCTCTCAGCATTTATTGAATTAATACCTGCACATAATATTTGGCAATCCAATTTTTTCTATATGTTTATCATGGATGGCTGGGATTAAATATGGTTAGTACTTCTAACTTTTTGGTATTTTTGGTCGAAAATAAATATTTTTCTTTACTCAGAATACTTTTAATCATAAACACACATACCACTTCCCGAGTGCTTATTCCAGAAGGGAAAACAAACAACAAATCTAAAATTATATTCAGAAAATTCGATGATCAAAATAACATTGACTCAGACCCTGTTTACCCTAATGTTGGACACAAATTTTTTGGCTTACATTTATCCATGTAAATTTTCGATAAATTGTCAACTGGTAGTTTATAGAATCATCGACACACATATTCTAGAATATGTCGAACAATTTTCGATACGCAAACTTATACAAATGCTAAATCTTGAAAAATTATCAGCTCAAATTTTAGAAAATTTTCAAGTCAATTTTTCACTAAAATTTTGACATTAATTTTGGATTCAAAAATCTGAAAATATTAATCTTGTCGCTTCATATTTTTGAATTAAATTTAAAAATAATTGGCTAAAAATTTTCAATTTAGTAATTTGGTCAACATTAAAAAAAAAATTAGTTTACAACTAGAAAATATATAAAATAATTTCGAAAAATATTTATAAATGATGTACTCATATTTTTGGAAAATTTCATTTCAAAAATATTTGTTTCCAAAAATTCGATAAATAATCGACTGTGCAAAAAAAATTTTCTAAAAATTGTAGGCACTCAAGCTTTTGGATAATATTGAAATCAATGTAACTGGATTGAAAGTAGTAGTAGTTAGGCAACTACCTGGTGATGTGTGAGATCGTTGCACCTGGGGTTCAATTCTCCGAGGGGGTGGTTACATTTTTCTCGGAGAATTGTATGCCGATTGATCTACCACTTGCTGTTGGAAGCAAATTGAGTTAACAGCGCAGTATTATAAACGAAGACATAATGCGGCAACGCAGACATTGAAGACACATTTTGAGATTTTGAGCACCACCCACCACAGACGAAATAAATTTCGAAAATTGGCGACTTCTAAAATTTTGAAAAAATTTGCACTGGTGAATTTAAAAAAATTATTAACAGTAATTTCGACAAGTTTTCGTTTCATAATTCAGTAATTTTTTACTAAATATTTCGAAAATCGATTCTTAAAATTTAATAAAATGTAAGCAAAATTTCGAAAAAGATTTGGAAAATGTTTGTCATTATCAAAAAATTATGTCATGTTTTTGGAAAATTTTAGTGGTTATATTTTCGATTAAAAATTTTGAAAATATTGACAATCTCGGTAAATTGTCGCTTCAAACATCTTCAACTAGTAAATTTATAAAAATCTAAAAATTTTAAAAGCTTTTATTTTAAAAAAATTATCGACACTGAAAATTTTGGAAAATAATTTACTCAAATTTTTGAAATTTTCAATTTTAAAATTTATAAAAACTGGCGACAATCTTGAAAAATTTTTGGAAAATTTCAGTTTATAATTTTCGAAAATATAATAATTATAAAATATAATAATTATCGAAAGATTATTCAAGTTTTGGCGAATTGTTAAGTCAATTATTCGGCTAAAAATTTTGTGAAATTGTCTACTTAATGAAAATTGAAGTTTCAACATTTTTGTCGAAAAATGTTCGACTTGAAATATTGAAATTGAATCAAAGTAAATTCGAAAAATGGATTCGTGCCCCCTTGTTATATCTTCTTAAGTACCCTGTATTATATTAAATAAAAAATTGTATAAAATATAATTACTGTAATGATGCATTACAGAAACCGAATTAATACACAAACAGTATTGTACTTATGCTCACGTAGCCATGCCAACTTGGCAAGTTTCTCTTCATGCTTAAAGAAGATCAATCAAATTCGCAATTCCGGTATTAGATGGAATTCAGTTTTGATCTTTTTTTATTTTTATTTTATATTGTAAATAAATTGTCTTGTCTGGCTCTTTCGAAAGTTTTTTTTTTTTTTTTTTTTTTGGCAGAAAGCCATGTAAGCTTCTTTTATTCTTTAATTTAGATTATCTTAATCGTCGTCTTGCATAGGTACACAGTGTCGGCCAGCATTCAGAAATTAACTTTTTTCCTGCCATTTATTAAAATTAGATTAGTTTTCTTCAACATGAAAAGGCGGATTCTTTTTTTTTTATTCATTTCCTCTAAACTTTGGTTGCACTTTTAGCAATAACAAATGTGATTGTTAATTTTGATAAATTTAAAGAGAAATCAATTTTCTTGATTACAGTTCTGGGAAATCATCTCCGATGAGCACGGCATTGACCCAACCGGAGCCTACCACGGCGATTCCGACCTCCAACTAGAAAGAATAAACGTATACTACAATGAAGCATCCGGTGGCAAGTACGTCCCGCGTGCCATCCTCGTCGATTTGGAACCGGGCACGATGGACTCCGTCAGATCCGGTCCTTTCGGACAGATCTTCAGGCCGGATAATTTCGTCTTCGGTCAATCCGGTGCAGGCAATAATTGGGCTAAGGGTCATTACACAGAAGGAGCGGAATTGGTCGATTCAGTCCTCGACGTCGTACGGAAAGAAGCTGAATCATGCGATTGCCTGCAAGGATTCCAACTGACACATTCGTTAGGAGGAGGTACCGGTTCGGGTATGGGCACGTTACTCATCTCGAAGATCAGAGAAGAATACCCAGATAGAATAATGAACACTTACTCAGTAGTACCATCGCCAAAAGTCTCAGATACAGTCGTAGAACCTTACAACGCCACCCTTTCAGTACATCAACTAGTCGAAAATACAGATGAAACATATTGCATTGATAACGAAGCTCTCTACGACATCTGTTTTAGGACATTGAAACTAACCACGCCCACATACGGAGATTTGAACCACTTAGTATCCCTTACAATGTCCGGTGTTACGACATGCCTTAGGTTCCCTGGTCAATTGAACGCTGATCTTAGAAAACTCGCTGTAAACATGGTACCATTCCCGCGTCTACATTTCTTCATGCCCGGTTTCGCCCCATTAACATCGAGAGGTAGCCAACAATACAGAGCCCTTACAGTACCTGAACTCACCCAACAGATGTTCGACGCTAAAAATATGATGGCCGCTTGCGATCCACGACACGGAAGGTATCTCACGGTAGCCGCAGTATTCAGAGGTAGGATGTCCATGAAGGAAGTAGATGAACAGATGCTCAATATTCAAAATAAGAACAGCAGTTACTTCGTCGAATGGATACCCAATAATGTTAAGACTGCAGTTTGCGATATCCCACCTAGAGGTCTCAAGATGTCCGCCACCTTCATCGGTAACTCGACTGCCATTCAAGAATTGTTCAAGCGTATCTCAGAACAGTTCACAGCTATGTTCCGTCGTAAAGCTTTCTTGCATTGGTATACGGGTGAAGGTATGGACGAAATGGAATTCACAGAAGCCGAATCCAACATGAACGATTTAGTCTCTGAATACCAACAATACCAGGAAGCCACTGCCGACGAAGATGCTGAATTTGATGAGGAACAAGAAGCGGAAGTTGACGAAAATTAAGTTTAAAATTTGAAGGCATTAAAGAAACGCGTCCTTTTAAGGATTAACTTCCATAAAATAACCTCTCTGTTCATCGATGGGTTCCTCTAAACAAAAAAAAATAAACTTAAAAAAAATAACAACCAACCAATTTTTTCGATCTGGAAAAAAAATGAAATCAGCTTAATAATATTTTCTATTATATATATATTTGTATTCGCATGTTTTTTGTACAGTCTACATTCCTTTTAATTCGAATACACTATTAACTTATTCAAGACTGACTTTGTTTTCGTTGCTTTTCTGGTAGATCGAACCCAGTGTTGTCAATTTCTTAATTTTTGTTCTTTTTTTTGTTTTGTTCGTTCGTTCAATTTTTTATTTTTAAAAAATTCTAATTTATAACAATTTTTTCTTTTCATTTTGTATTTTGTTCCATACAATTATGAAAGAGAATTAAAATTTGCTGCCATTCATTCTATAAGAAAACGTTTTATTTTTCCGCCTCTCCCCTTTTTCTATATTGAGTAATATTTAGAAATTAAAGGCGTGAATGATAAAGAATAAAAGTTTGAGAACGTTGAAACTTCGAATAACAACTTTATTTTATAAATTTTTTAAACGGAATATGTGAAACTAGTTGACGAAGTAGCTTAAAGTTCCCAAGTAGATAATGCTCAAATTTAAATTCAATGCTCGAGTCAATTTGCTTATCTTACGATTAAAAATTAATACTTATATTTTACTGCACGCCTATTCTTGTTAACACGACAAGATTATTTGTACTATTAAGAAAAATTGTTTGAAAGTGATGGAAAAGGAGGTAAGTGATATACTGTTTACTTTTCTTTTAGTACATTTTTTATTAAGACGTCGTGATAGTTACCTTTAGTTTTGAGGTAGAATTTTGACAGGCAAATGAGGCGTTTTGGAAACAAATCAATTGGTAGCCTACAATGTCCGTACCAAATATAGGATAATCATAAAGTAAGGGGTACACTTCGAGTCATAATTTCAAGAAATCAAGCTAGTAGCAAAAAGTCGATGGAATCTATGTAGTTGCTTTTGGATTTGGATTTTACTGTATCTATAAAAAATAAAAGAATTGTTGATATGAGTGTCAAAACGAAATGATTCAATTTGGAGTTTTATTTTGAAATTAAATCTGAATAGAGTTCAAACGATTAACACTGTAATAGCATGGATTTACAAACAATTGGTTTAATTCAAATATTATGAATCCGGCAGAAATTGACACCGTTGGATTACGAAGATTTCGCGCGAGAATAGGTAACTCACAAATTAATTTGAAATGTACAGGGTGGGCAAATTTCGATGTTTTAATAGGGGATCTCGGTAACTATAAGAGGTATCAAAAGACGGACCACGCATCCTCGATCTGTTTTTTTCCAGAAGAGGATGATGGTGAAAACCAAATTTGGCTATCGGCTTTCGGTTTCGAGTTATCCCTGAAAATTCGATTTTTCCCAGTTTCGTTTTATCACGATATCTCGGCTATTTATGAAAATCATGACTTACGTTCTTCAGGCGTTGATTAGAATGGTAGGAATTTTTTGAAAAAAATTTCGAAATTAAAGTTGTATTTTTTTATATGGAACATATAGTTGGCTATGATATCATTAAAAAGAGGATTTTTTCGCCATTTCAATGATATATATCATGTGGGGTCTATTCGTTCGTTTTCACTGTATTATAGCAAAAAATTAACATTTTCCATTGATTTTCATCATTTCATTGCTTTTTGTTAGTAGGCGTGTGTCATTCAACATACATGAATCTGTCAGTAAGTTTATAAATAGTATCCATAGTTTAAGTTAATTATTTGATTGTTGCTTCACCTTAAAATTATAAATTTGCGGTGGCTTGAAAATTACGAAAAGTATGACATGTTGGAATGCTTTATTCTCAATCATAATAATGCTGAAGCTGCATGTGAAACATATTTTAATCGTTACTCGGAAAGAAGGCAACCTAATAAATCTATTTTTGACTGAATGAAAGAAAATCTCATTAATTTTGGAACTTTTAACAAATGAAGATCGCACATATTTTAAATTTCATGTTGAGAATAAATTAAAACATGATTAAAAATTATTTACAATAGATGTTCGAACTGGCGCCCATTATTTACAATACATAATTCACACCGTCTCAAAACGCTCCGAAGTGCATTGTGAATATGAATACAAGAAACAGAATTAAGACACTGTATAAAGTTCTCTCTCAGTTCGTTAATGTTGAGTTTGTATAACCGGTCTTTAAGATGTCCCCAGAAAAAGAAATCTAGGGGTGACAAATTCGGCGAACGTGGTGGCCACCTTACTGGTCCGCCCGTTGTCTCCCAAATTTTCAATCAGCAATCCTGAGACTATTCCAGTGTTATGGGGCGATGCGCCGTCTTGCTGGAAAAATACATTTCTTATCTCGTTCAAAGGCAGTTCTTCCAGTACCGTTGACCATTTAATTTTTCTTGATAAATTTGGTATGCCAGAATACGATTGTCAAATAGGGAACATCGACGGCACGGTAGGGGTTAACATCAGAAAATGTTCATTGTGTCGGTTAAAAATTCCGGCACTGCTAATGTAGACTTCATCCGTCCAAATAATTTTTCTAAAAAATGATGGATCCTCCTGAATTTGTTGAAGATACCAATTGCAGAATTCTAAGCGTCGTTCAGGATCAGTCAATAGGAGCTGCTGTTGTTTCCTCACTTTGTATGGCCTAAACTTATGTTTCTTCAAAACTGATAACGCACGTCGTCGTGATATACCCAATTCCACTTCAATTTGACGGCTTGAGATTGAAGGACTCGCCACTGCCATTCCAATAACATTGACCGTAACTTCCTCAGTATCTTTCTTATTATAATTCTTCGATCTTGATTTGTTGAATGTTCCAAAATTAATGAGATTATCTTTCAGTCTTCCAAAAATAGATTTATTAGGTTGCCTTCTTTCCGGGTAACGTTTAAAATATGTTTCACATGCAACTTCAGCATTATTATTATTGAGAATAAAGTAAACTACTGATACTATTTATAAACTTATTGATAGATTCATGTATGTTGAATGACACACGCCTACTAACAAAAAGCAATGAAATGATGAAAATCAATGGAAAATGTTAATTTTTTGCTATAATACAGTGAAAACGAACGAATAGACCCCACATGATATATATCATTGAAATGGCCAAAAAATCCTCTTTTTAATAATATCATAGCTATCATCATAACTATATGTCCTACGTCGAATTTCGAAAATTTTTTCAAAAATTCTCTAACGCCATTGCATTCTAATCAAAAAAGTGCCTGAAGAACGTAAAAGTCATTTTTGTCAATTTTCATAAATAGCCGAGATATCGTGATAAAACGAAAATGAGCAAAATCGAATTTTCAGGGATAACTCGAAACTGAAAGCCGATAGCCAAATTTGGTTTTCACCATCATCCTCTTCTCGAAAAAACAGATCGAGGATGCGTGGTCCGTTTTTTGATACCTCTTATAGTTACCGAGATCCGCTATTAAAACATCGAAATTTGCCCACCCTGTACATGTTTTAAAATTTTATCTGACCTTATGTACAGCTGAGACTAGATTACCCAAACATGGGCAATATTCATCAACCAGGTGTACCAAAAAACGGGGTTACTTTGGCAGGTTATGAAATTCAACTTGATGCTATGGAGACGCGACATTAAGCCTACTTTTGCATAAAAAAATGATGTAAAACAGTTCGTTTCTGTTTCCAACATTTTGTAGAAAAATTTTCCTTTTAGTTAAAATGGATACAAATTAGTTCGCCGTTTTTATTCAGAAAAAAATTATTAAACAAGGGAACATCAAACTAAATTAACATTTCGCTGTAGAACATTTCAAAATACTAAATTTATATATCAAAAAAATTAACTTCTAAAAACCAAATTTTTAACCATAAATGGTTTAAGAACAAAAGTCTCATTTAGCTGGCTATCATCGCTGTCGAAATCAGGATTTGTGCACCCTGTGGAGACGTAAAATGGATCATCGCTTTCTTGACAACAATAAATAATCCAGTCCGCACCTTTGCATTTTTTCCATTGTATGCTGCAGCTTCCACAAAAATCTTCTGTTTTTTTGACTTTTCGCTTTTCTTGTTTTCTTAAAGGCAGTTTTCTTTAATGCGATAAGTGGGACATCGTCGTTATCTTCATCATTGGAATCTGCAATCGTTTTTTAGATCCTCGAAATCCCAGCCACAGGTTCTTCGGAACGACCAATCACCAATCGGAAGAAACGGCATTATCACTAGTTGGTTTGGCTTTATCAGATCGAAGTGGCTTTCCAGGCTCAATTTCCTAACAGGTCGTTCTTTATTAGAACCTCGTAGCTCCTGAAGAACATCAATTAGGCTTAGGCTCATTGTTTCTTTGTCTGCTTCTACAGTTTCTGGAAGACCTCCAGGGACCCTTTTCAAAACTTGTGAAGGGTTATATGCACAGAAACCTGTACCTTTAAAACCTGATTTAAGGTTTATATATGTTCACATTTTCACTTACACTGTTCCATATATAATCTGTTTAAAAATGTGGGAAAATATTCTTTAGGGATTGATGCGCTGGCTTTTAACTCACTTCGCAATTTGTCCAATATTTGGCGCCATTTGTTCTTCATGGGCCCGAAAACAGCCACGTCCAATGGCTGCAGTAAGTGTGTGCTGTTTATTGGAGATAAAGGTGTCATGTATATACATATGATTCACATGCCTGGATAACTAAAGGAGAGAAATAGGATAGGTTATCGCCGATTAGAAAGACTGTTTTTTAGTTAAAAAATATGGATTCCATTCCTGAAGTGCGATTTTGGAAGGTCTGCAAAATATCCATTTACCGCTGCAATCTCCTCTTCGTTTATTCCTAAACGTTTCCAGCCAAAATTTTTTAGATTTGAGCATAGGTGATAGTCAGAGGAGCCAACTCTGACGAATAGGGTGGATGTTCCAGCAATTCGTACTTCAAATCCCTAATTTTTCCCTTGACGAAGCATTTTTTATGGGTCGGTGCAGTTTTCTTTTGCAATTCAGGCGTGATCTCACGAATTTTTTCATCTAATTGGTCAAGAAAATGTGCGCACTCCACGCCAGCTATTGGTTTACGCTTTGTGAGGTACTCAATTAAAAGAATCTTTTTTGCATCCCGGAAAACTTTAGCCATGACCTTTCTGGCAGATGAAATTGACTTTGCTTTTTTGGGGTAGAACTACCGGTTTCCATCTACTGCTTTTTGGTTGGTGTTTCATCTCAGGTTGGGAGTGGTAGACCCACGTTTCATCCATGGTTGAATTCTTTTTAAAACGATCCAAACATTGCTAAGAAATTTGTTGTCTTGTTTGTTTTTGATGATGATTTGGCTTTTTCATATTTAATTTTTCGTGTAAAATATTTGTACCAAGTTTTAAAGTTTTTTTTTATTATACACTCGTCTAATGGTGGACTAACAGCAATTGTACATGGTTGAAGAAGCATTTTCGAACTCTAATTCTCGTGAATAACAAGCACCGTTGTCTATAAAGAGCAAAATGTTTCTAGCTTGAATACCCATTTTTCAATCATTGCCATCTACGCCTTATTGATCGCCATATAACAGGTAACTTTTACAATGTACATGTTGGTACCTTCGCCACAAATTCTTTTCATCAACATTTTCTATCGATTCTACTTCGTTCTTCATATAAACATTTTGTTTTCTGATGGTGTTCATTCTTAATTTTTTTTAAATATATTTGCAGCTGGTGTTTTGTCAATTTTGAAACTTTGAGCCAAATTACATACACTCTGCTTTTGTTTTTTCGGAAATATTGATTACATCGCAATGTTTTGTTTTAATGTAAAAGCGCGTTTTTGTTTCGATTTTTGTTTTATATATTTGTTCACACTGAATACAATATGCTGTTGCTGTTAACTCCCGAAACAAAGCAACTTGACATAATACCTAGTCACCTAGCTAAAGACCTCTTTAGACGATCAATAAATATTGATCAATTGAGTTTACTTCACATGATAAATCAATATATTCCTTCACACCTTTAATAATATTGTTAATACTAAAATATTGATAAAATTTATTAATCGTCTAAATAAGGGGCCTTAAAAAATAAAATCCCGCATCACGTTTGATCTGTGCTTGGTTTGAAAATGATGCAGACTTCTTAAGGCGTATTCTTACTATGAATGAAACTTGGGTACATTTCTATGACATAGAAACAAATCAACAATCGATGGAATAGACACTCTAGTTCTACAAGGGCTAAGAAGGTTCGTTTTCAAAAATCTGTTGGAAAAGTTCTTGCTTCAGTTTTTTGGGATTGCTATGGGAGTAATCATGATTGATTTTCTGGATAAGGGTGGAACTATAACTGGGAATTATTATTCGACCTTACTGCGACCATTCTACGAGAAACAATCAAAGAGGGAAGACGCTGAAAGTTCCTGACTCATCAGATCTGGCTTCGTCCGACTATTCGTCTTTCCTCAATTGAAAAATGGTTAAAAGGTGGTAAATTTTTTTCTAACGAAGAGGTACAAAAATAGTTTTAATGAAAATTTTTGCCGTTCTCAAAAAATCGAATAAATTTAATTACAATATCAATCCTTTAATCTAAGAATAAGATTGATTCGTATTACAGTTTTTCATACTTGAATCGCTTGAATGTATGCATGAAAGTGTTTATAGATCGCTTTGATAGGAATGCGAACTATTTCACAATTTAAATATGTTGTTAATCTGTGTAACGTAAACAAATATGTCAACACAGGAGGTACTTTAGATTTTGCCTACCCAATCTAGAGTGTATTTGGTTTGTAAACATTGTTGGGTATCCTATCAGAAATGTAAATAATAATTTTTATCGTAAAGAGAACCGGAAATTTTACGTTTGAACACAATATACTGTAACGGTCATTTATGATACGAGTAGAAAATGATTAAATTTTAAAAGGCAGCCTTATCGTAAACCATATTTAAGAGATGAATAACGGTCACAACGGTACCTATATTTTATTTATAAATTGACAAATTGATCTTAGATAGATATTAATTTCAAAACTAACGTAGGAAATATGTGCAATATATCTGAGCTATAAATTTAATTCTTTTTATGAGTTAGTAGCCACGTTACGTTTTTCTACACTAAGATTGCGTTGATAATCTGTCACCTCAAACATTTTTTATCGACAAATCTTTAGAAATAAATCTAATAGGTAGCGTTGCTTGTTGCTATTTTGGCAACTTGATGTCGTGAATACAATATGCGATTTGTTGTAGATATCGGTTAAGTTGATGATTGTTGATAAGGAAGTGCGATTTTCCCCCACGTGAAATACTACCATCTTATCTACGGGAAGATATTGATTTTCCCGAAAATGGAAATAAATGAATTTTGCCCTGTCACGCGTGCCTAAAAATAGTTCACCCCAGGTGGTGATGTATTTTGTACACATATAGTCGTAATTATTTCGCTAAATTTAAGCCCTAAAGTTGGTCATATATATTCTATATACACAGAATTGTATTGAAAGAAATTGGAAATCAGAGAATGACGAAATTTAATTTTTGACGTTTAAGAAACGTCATTTACGAAACTTATTATATAATTGTATGAATGAACACATAACAAATATACAGGGTGTTCCTAAATATCATGTACATAAGGAAGAAGATAATTATTAGGTTTATTTTGTGCCTAAAATTTCATATAAACATAGGTCTGCAAACGCTTCGTTACCAATCTGCAGGGTGTTGAAATTTCAAGATTTTTTCACTTTTTACTGTATAGCTCCTACAGTTTTTGAGATATTTTGCTCAAATTTGGAAGGTAGGTTACGCTATAAGGCCTGCATCATTAGCCATGCCAAATGATCATATAAATCTACAGGGTAATAATTTTTTCTGGGTCATGCCCTTTTTTCTCACCCTGAACTTTTTTGCGATGTACCACTGCTAGATTCTAAAATGCGCAATCAATTTTCTGTCTTGTTTAGAAACTTTTTGATCTCTTGTATTTATTTCTTATCTCTGACCGTTATCGAGAAAAAAATAGAAAACAATTTTCTGTAATTCACAATTTAATTTTAAAAAATCAAATTTTTTAAAATGGTCTAGCAGGCTCTGGCTTTATTCAGATAATCACTTGAGCTTATTAATTTGACAACTGACATTATAAATCGTAACTTGTGTCTGTATAAATAAAGTTTTAAATTGCAAACTGTAAGGTGTAAAAGTGTTTTAAATACTCGTTATAATTTTGTAAATATGCCTAATTTCACAAAAATGCAAGAGAAGCCAGGTGTCTGTACATGGAGCGCTATGCCAATAGAATAATACCCGATCATCGAATATTTTCAAATATTCATAGGCGTCTTGGAGAAACTGGAACTTTAAAAAAATACTAATGATGCAGGTAAACCATGTACTGTTAGAACACCACAGATCGAAGAGGCTGTTCTGAATGAAATAGACAGACATCCTCGCACCAGCACCCGAAAAATCAGTGCACATTTAAATATTAGTCTTCAAGTTGTTTGGCGTATTCTACGCGTTTCCCTGCTATACCCTTACCACATTCAGAGAGTGCAGGCTCTTCTTCCCCGAGACCTTCCCCGTACCTTAATAAGCTAGCAGCAGACCGCATTTTTAATTGTAAAATCCTTTTTACGGATGAAGCGAATTTTTCAAGGACTTCAATTATGAATTTCCACAACAACTACACGTGGGCAGATGAAAATCCACATGAAATTGTACAAACGCATTTTCAAGAACAGTTCTCATTAAATGTATCGGGTGGTATAATTGGGAGATAATTTGATTGGTCCTTGTTTTTTGCCTAATCGACTTACTGGTCAGTCATACAGGCTGTTTTTGCAGAATGAATTGCCTTTATTACTTGAAGACTTGCCCCTTTTACTTAGAAATCAAATGTGGTATATGCACGATGGCGCTCCATTACATTTTTCTATTTTGGCTCGGGAGTATTTAAAAGTATATGAGATTAGATGGATAGGACGAGGTGGACCTCAGCCTTGGCCCCCTAGGTCCCCTGACTTAAATAGTATAGATTTTTTCCTGTGGGGACATCTCAAATCTCTAGTGTATACAACACCTGTGAATACTGTTGATGACTTACGAAATCGAATAATCGATGGATTTGAAACGATGAAATACTCCAGGAGTATTTGAGAGAGAGCGAGCATCAATGAGAAGAAGAGCGGGCGCCTGTATAAGGGTTGGAGGAGGACACTTTTTACAATTCTTGTAGCATAGTTTCCTTGTCATTGTTATTAATTAGGGTTTTTATTGTTATTAGTTATGTTACTTTGTATTGTAATAAAACAATGCTACGAAAACCGGGTCATCCTATTTTTTAACAGGTAGTAGCACCTTAACTCTTAACATTAATAAACTCAAGTGATTATCTGAATAAAGCCAGAGCCTGCTAGACCATTTCAAAAAATTTAATTTTCTCTGGCGAATTACAGAAAATTGTTTTCTATTTTTTTCTCGATAACGGTCAGAGATAAGAAAAAAATACAAGAGATCAAAAAGTTTCTAAACAAGACAGAAAATTGATTGCGCATTTTAGAATCTAGCAGTGGTACATTAAAAAAAGTTCAGGGTGAGAAAAAAGGGCATGACCCAGAAAAAATTATTACCCTGTAGATTTATATCATCATTTGGCATGGCTAATGATGCAGGCCTTATAGCGTAACCTACCTTCCAAATTTGAGCAAAATATCCCAAAAACTGTAGGAGCTATACAGTAAAAAGTGAAAAAATCTTGAAATTTCAACACCCTGCAGATTGGTAACGAAGCGTTTGCAGACCTATGTTTATATGAAATTTTAGGCACAAAATAAACCAAATAATTACCCCCTTCCTTATGATATTTAGGAACACCCTGTATATCGAATAATTTTTTGGTAACTATTATCTTGACACGCAATTACACGCTATTTAGTTGGATGATATATAATTTAATAAGAACGAGACATCAATTGTAGAGGCAGAAATACCAAGCGACCTCACCCAGTAGGATATTACGTCAATGCGGTAGCAGACGAATAGGCACTGCACTCATTGCACTCATTGTTTTCTTGGATTACAGAGCACGGTTTCTTTAGAGTTCTCTTTGCGGTACTTCAACTGGAGTTTTGCAGATACATATATACATAGTTGAAACGTGTTAAATCTCTTATAGAATTATTCAATAATAATATACATTAATATAAATTGTATGGCTTTTGTTAAAGTATATGCATTGCATAATACATTTGGTAAAAATAAACCTTGTGTTATTCTAATTCGAATACGAAAACGTCTCACGAATTTTCATGCAACTAACAGGAGACAGGTTATTTATAAAATTAAACCCGGAAATGACCACTGAAATAAATACTTATGTTTATAATACGAGACGGAATCCTCTCTACTCCCAAGCGTTTTACGATTTAAAAGTATAGATTATTAGATTTTATAAAATCAATTCATGCATGTAGTCTATTTATATTATAGAAAATGGTAACATGTACAGGGTCTTCCAATAAGAGGTTTTATTTTGATATACAGGATGTTTCATAATATATCCGCAGGACTTCTGAATATGATAGCTTATCTAAAAATTTGGAAAAAAGTTTCTATCAACTTACCCTCTAAAATGCACCATTTTCTACAGGATGTTGAAATTTAATTTTAAAAAATGGTTTTTTGCAAATATCTCCGGAACCGTTTATCGTAAAGAAAACAAGTAATAAATTAATAATAAATTACACAGTCAACATAACCACACACACCGCATACACATTCAATAAGAACACAAGTTCAATTTGTACAATTTTTTACACAAACGCTGAAATGTGCGAAACCATCGGAAGTTTATTTAATTGTACAGAGCCAAATGGTCGCCACAGCTACGCTATATTCTTTTCATTAAATTTTCCATCACCAACCATGTCTTCGATAACGTTACGAATTCCATCTTTGAGCTCTTGAATCGATTCAATTCGATCACATAGCCCCAAAGAAAAAAATCTAAAGGTGTTACATCACAAGATCTCGGTGGCCAATTCTGATCGCCTCTTGTTGCCGTCTTGTTGAAAATAAATTTCGTCCACATCAATATCTTCTAATTTCCGTCATACAAAATCATTCATCATCGTTCGATAGCGCAATCCATACACCGTAACAGTTTCTCCAGCCTCATTTTCGAAAAAATAAAACCCAATGATTCCGCCAGCCCAAAAACCGCATCAAACAGTCACACGTTGAGGATGAGGAGGCTTTTCGATAATCATTCTTGGGTTTTCCGAGCCCTAACTGCGATAATTTTGCTTGTTTACGTAGCCTCCGAGGTGAAAATGGGCATCATCACTCAAAATGATTTTAAGGATCCAATCAGCAAAGACACTATGTTGTTTATGGTCGGTAGTGTGTTAAACGAACTTTAAATGCCTTATGACCTAATAAGTCTTTATGCAAAATACTGTGTAATGTCATTCGTGGAATGCCCAATTCCAAAGATCGACGAGGAATGGACAAACCTGGGTTCTCCTCAACACTATGGGCTACAATAACAATATTTTCATTTATTCTTGAGCGATGTGATTTTTATTTGTCATCTGTCAAGTAGTTACCGGCTGAGTGATTATAACTGTTAAAATGGCGGACTATTGAAACTGAAACGTGTTATTGGAAGAATGACGTATGATTTATTCCAAATCATAGTAGGTAGATACAATTAGATATAAAAGGCACATTAATATATTGTTATAAAAACGTATGTAGACAATTGAAAATTAATTATAGACAGGCACATCATTGTTCATAACGAAGGCATAGTCCGGCATTGAGGAGGTCTGGATCAGCAAAAATGCTAATTGGTGGGTTAGCTGGTCAGTGGGATAACTAGTCTGTGTGCAAGCAGGTCGGTGGGCTAGCTGGTCGTTGTGAGCAGCTGCGGGCTAAATTCTTCGTGTGTGGTGGACCAGTTAGTTTAATTAATAAGTAATAAATGATTTGTCTTAGAAAACAACTTTTTGATAGCACATGATTTTAGAAACCAATACATTCATAGTGAAGCGACGAAGAGACTAGAGTAGCCACTTAAACAATCGCGTCTCTAGCACTATGAACGCTAAGCTTTGACTGTATATAGGTTCTTGTTTTCGTCGCTCCTCACCTTCGTCACCTCACTATAAACGTACCCTAAGGGTACGTTCATAGTGACGCGACGAAGAGAGCGACAAGCGACGAGATTAGAGTAGCGACTTAAACAAGTTGTTGGAATCGTGATGGAATCGTGTCTCTAGCACTATGACAGTTCATAGTGAGGTGACGAAGGTGAGGAGCGACGAAAACAAGAACATACAGTGATGGAAATCCGAAAATATTTTCCACGGTCTTCTTTTGACCACTGTAGTCATAAAAATTTTTACCGCAAGTCTCTACGACGAATAGTTTCAGAGATACAGCACTTTGCATTATTATCTGACCATCCTGTACAGGGTGGGCAAATTTCGATGTTTTAATAGGGGATCTCGGTAACTATAAGAGGTATCAAAAAACAGGCCACGCATCCTCGATCTGATTTTTCGAGAAGAGGATGATGGTGAAAACCAAATTTGGCTATCGACTTTCGGTTTCGAGTTATCCCTGAAAATTGAAAATTCGATTTTTCCCATTTTCGTTTTATCACGATATCTCGGCTATTTATGAAAATTGACAAAAATGACTTTTACGTTCTTCAGGCACTTTTTTGTTTAGAATGCAATGACATTAGAGAATTTTTGAAAAAAATTTCGAAATTCGAGGTAGGACATAAAGTTGTATTTTTTATATGGAACGTATAGTTGGCTATGATATCATTAAAAAGAGGATTTTTTGGCCATTTCAATGATATATATCATGTGGAGTCTATTCGTTCGGTTTCACTGTATTATAGCAAAAAATTAACATTTTCCATTGATTTTCATCATTTCATTGCTTTTTGTTAGTAGGCGTGTGTCATTCAACATACATGAATCTGTCAGTAGGTTTATAAGTAGTATCAATAGTTTAAGTTGATTATTTGATTGTTGCTTCACCTTAAAATTATAAATTTGCGATGGCTTATGAAAATTACGAAAAGTATGATATGTTGGAATGCTTTATTCTCAATAATAATAATGCTGAAGCTGCATGTGAAACATATTTTAATCGTTACCGGGAAAGAAGGCAACCTAATAAATCTATTTTTGGAAGATTGAAAGATAGACTCATTAATTTTGGAAGAACAACAAATCAAGATCGAAGAATTATAATAAGGAAGATACTGAGGAAATTACGGTCAATGTTATTGGAATGGCAGTGGCAAATCCTTCAATCTCAAGCTGTCATTGAAATTGAAACAAAAAAGTGCCTGAAGAACGTAAAAGTCATTTTTGTCAATTTTCATAAACAGCCGAGATATCGTGATAAAACGAAAATGGGAAAAATCGAATTTTCAGGGATAACTCGAAACCGAAAGCCGATAGCCAAATTTGGTTTTCACCATCATCCTCTTCTCGAAAAAACAGATCGAGGATGCGTGGTCCTTTTTTGATACCTCTTATAGTTACCGAGATCCCCTATTAAAACATCGAAATTTGCCCACCCTGTACATACCTTTATCAGTAACACCAAAAAGGCAAGTCATGGAACACAGTGCTACTAATTTCAATTTTAAGAATGATGATCTTAAATGGATAACAAAGTCTCCGTTGGATGTCTATTGGGATGACAGACCATTATTAAATGACAAGGGAAATTTATTCTGTCAAAAAGTACTGTGGACTGTTTTTAGGGCATTATTCCGTTATGGAGTGGATGCTGCTGATGATACTAAGCTCATCTAAGGTCGTTTTAAAGTATCGAGACCACACATTAGAAGGGCCTCACTCAATGCCTTAATTATATAACTTAAAAAAAACTTTATTCTGTAATCTTTAATAAAATAACGGGCATTGCAACTCATTTCCAGTTGTTTTCCGGGTCCCTGTCAATCTCGTTCTGTTAAATGTCATGGTGCTATTTTGCAATTAAAGTAAAACTTTCTTTTCATCATGAAGGCATTACCAGAAGGAATATCAGAATGGAACAATGGTATTTTGTCAAGCAAAACCAGATGTCTGCCAAAATGTATCGATGTTGAATTGATTTTGTCTGTCTTTTGTTTAATACACCATTAAGTGTGTTTTGTGTTGATATAATAATAGACATATTATTACATAAAGGATTTACTTTTAAAAGAAATTTTAATTAAATTTTTCTAGAAGCTAGCAAATTGGAAATTGAACCAAAAATTGAATGACAAACTCGCAGACAAAATCATAGAAAGAATGCTTTTAAGAAATATGTATGATGGACAATGGAATGTGGGATTGCGATACCCACATTTGAACAGAGCAACAAAGCAAACTCATAAGGTTATTAGGTCAAGTAGTCATACAAATGTGTTTAAGAGGCACAGAGTGTAATTAATTAATTTTTTAGTTTACGGGTTAAGTCAAAATGTTACAGTGTGTTAAATAGCTTAGATTATGGAGTTTTCTGAGGTTATGTCGAAACCGTGAAACAGTGTTTTGGATCTTGGACCACAAAAACATACAGTAAACATGGTCTGACCTCCACACTCAAGAAGGTTTTTTTGTGGTTGTTATTTTATTTTTTCTGATACGTAATAATTGCAGAGCGTGGCAGAGCATCAATAGTTTTTAATCATTTTATCAGTTCGATGATATTGAACTAGCAAGTGATTATTTTCAACAGACTGAAGCAACCGCACGTACACACTATAAGAAAAGGAGCGCTCTAGAATATTTGTAACAACTACAAGAATAATTAGCAAGGATTTACGGCCATTAAGATTTATTAGATGCGATGGTCTTTTTTTAAGTATTTAAAAGATAGAATGAGTCACTATTTACAATTTCATCTACTTGCTTCTTATAAGGACAAAAGGTCTGGTGGAAGAACAATGATTGGGTATCTAGTAATATGTGTATCAATTGTGCAGTACCTTATTTCAAAAAGAGAGAGACAAAACTCTGAACAGACCCGCAGCCCAAATTACAATATATACTTTGTAAAATAATTTTTTTCTATTCCGGTGCTATAAAGTTCACTTTACGACACCCGTTTTGGTTGCATACAGTATTACTTTATCGCACGCTAATTTTATTGTTTTGAAGTTTAATTTATATAAAAAAATGTTCGAACAAAACATGTCTCTCATTTTAATCTTTTTTGAACTTTTAATAATCGAAATAGAAAAAATAGTATAAAATACACGTTTCATAAGCCAATCGCCGTGTCTTATGAAACTTGTATCTTAATATACTATTATGTGACATTCTGTGATAAGTAAGGTAAAAGTAAACTAATCTATACACCGAAAAATAAAACTAATGTAATAATTATAGTAAAACTTTAAAAACACCTGTGGTATAAACAATGTCAGAATGTTTGACCATGAGCAGAATTAACAGAATGTGATTTTGCCCTGCTTTCAGCCAATAAGAAACAAGTGTCATTTGGGTCTGTTCAGAATTTTATCTCTCTCGTTTTGAAATAAGGTATAGTTAGATTTTAATTAAACTTGGCTGAAAAATACATTTTGTAATTTTTAAACTAAAAGCAAATAATTATCACCAGAAGCAGGATTCATTTTTTAAATAGAAAGAAAAGATAAAGAAGGAAGTGCGTAAAGAGAAAAAAGGGGAGGCAGTGGGACGGGGGTGTGTGTCTATTGTTTATAATTGTTTGTAAAGTGTTCCCAATAACAAATTCTATAAAATTCTTGTTTTTTTTTTAAGAAAGATTAATATTAAATGTAATTAACATACGTTGTTACTTGACACTTTTGTTTCGTTTTGAATAAACTTTTGGACAAGTGTTAAACTGTTAAACTTTTATGACAACACCCTGGCTAGCAATGCAAAACAATTATTTCTTATATGACTTCTAAAGACGATAATAATCTCGAATGAACTTAGAATCAACGAGAAATCGTGTAACAAGGGTGTGTAAAGCAATATATGAGTCACGCACGCCCCTAGAATTACAAAGCTACTACAAACCCCAGACAATATTGATCGGCAACCGTCGCAGGCTTTTGCACATTTCGGTGAAATTTTACGCCTATCTAGAAAATTCTTTCTCGTGTTATACACTATTCCAATCTTTATTCATACATTACCTTCTTTTTCTTATATTTTTGTACTTAATTGTGCAATATTTTCAATAAAAATTACGAAAAAGAAGTAAGAATATTATGCAGAAGTGACTGAGGTGCAGCTAACTACACAAATCTATTGATTTATGTAAATTTTACGTGACTTGCATGCTAAAATTCAATATTAAATTGAGCGATGATGATTGGAGAGTTCTATAAAATAAAATTTAATGCAATAGGTACCACAAACTGTTAAATTTATGTTTTTTATGCTGCTACAAGGAGATACACTTTAGAACAATACATTACAAATTTCGTGATCGCTTCAACTTGAGAAAGGATGTCAAATAGGTATCGATTTTACTAAGACAATGGTCAGAGAATTGATGCCATGAGCTTTCAATTTTATAATAGCACTCGAGGCGTGTCTTCGTAATGCCTGTCGTAGTTATATTTGAATTGAAACTTTTATATCGCTGTTGATATTATTGATCAACCTACTTTTGCAGATTTTCACGTAACTATAAATTTGCGCTTATACACCATTAATGGTTACTGTATTTCTATTAAATATACATGAGATGCTAAGTGCTTAGATAGGTTACCATTAAAATCTATTTTTATCTGTAAGAGACGCCTTCACAAAATTTTAAATAGTCACCTGGTATGTTAATCGTTTCCGCAGGTTTACATCTATGCTATAATGGTTGAGTTCTGTTTTCAAATAGTTTTACGCATACAGCGTGTCCATTTAGTGTGTCAATGGAAGCGTTTCTACAACATTCAACAAAACCTTTACGATGTGATGGTGTTTGGAATGCAATTTTGATATTAGCTCTTTTAATCTCGATTTATTCTTTTATCTGCATCGTTAAAATAAAGTAGGTACCTATATGAAATCAATCGGCTGCCTGCAGACAGGTCAATTCTAATAATCTATGCTGTTGTTGCCAACTGTCATTTTGTAACAATCGAAATATTTCCGAAACAGACATTTTTATTATTATTGGACTATAAAAGTACTTTTATTCATTCAAGTATTTCTGACAACTGTCAAACTGTAAAATCAGTATCTTTTTACAGATTTGACAACTGTCCTTCTTACAGTTCTGATATTGTCTGAGACCTGTCTTATTGTAGCAATTTTTATAATAACTATATCTCCCTGTTTCAACAATTGGAATTCATCTACATGTTGACACTTGTAACTATTAAAACATTGCTGAAATTGACATTTCAATATTTAGCACTTTTTGATGTTCTTTATTGGTGAAAATTGTTAATTATAAAAGCACTTTTTTCTTAGCATTGGCAACTGTAACAATTCAAATATTGCTGACAGCAGTCAAATAATAAAATCAGTATTTTTTGAAGTTGTCAATTGCAATAGTCGAAATGCGTCTCGTAGCGGTTGAGTTGTAAAATCAGTTGTTTTTTTACTGTTCAAATGGCTGTCTGACAGCTTCAGATTGTAGAAATTCTATTTCATAACTATTTCTCACAGTTTTAACACTTTTCGGCGTTTTCTTTTGAGAGCTGTTCAATTATAAAAGCACATTTTTCTTAGTGTTGACTAGTGTCACAATTCAAATATTTCTGACAGCTGTCAAATAACAATAGCAGTATTTTTTTGCTTCTTACTGTTCAAATGTCAGATTGTAGAAATGTCATGATCATAACTATTTCTCACAGTTCTAACACTTCCACACAACATTTGGGCTCGTTAGAATTATAAATTACCGTAGAATGGGGTGAATAGGATCACTTTTGGACTTTGAAACTGTGTAACGTTTTAACTAATACGCATACAATTTTGGTATACACATCAAAACAACAGTTTACACCTGATCTATTGATTTACAATGTCAAATTTTTTTTAAGACCAGTGGCGTACCAGAAATATTTTTTTTTATTCACTGATTTAGTAGCTATTTAACGAAATTCTATGATTCTACGCATCCCAAGGAAATATGAATATGATTAAACATTGTAAACACATAGCTGATCCTATTCACCCTAATGCCCAATCAGCTATGTGTTTACAATGTTTAATCATATTCATATTTCCTTGGGATGCGTAGAATCATAGAATTTCGTTAAATATAACTTTAAAACATGTAGATCTCAATTTATTCAAATTAATATGAAGTATGAACGTTTATTATTATAATATAATAATAATATAAATTTTTGGCATAGATTTAGGCAAAAATTACTTTTTATACATTTTTTAGCTATTATCAAGGTTTTGGGTGGTAGAACATAGTTTGCATCTCTTTGCAAACATGAACCTCACCTTGAGATTTTCTTAATCTTAAGTTCTCATCTTAAAGTTATCATAACCTGCATTTTGGTTGTTTATTATATCTTCTATTTTTTTATATATATATGTATTTGTATTAAGAAAATAAAGAGTCTTTATTATTATTATTATTATTCGAATTACTGGCCCAGCGCACTCTCCCAGTCTTTAAGAGACCAGGGACCATTCACCTCCTCGGGGCAAAGTGCCAACGAGAAGGTTCTGATTGGGTTAATCTAAGGGAATAGGTTTCTTTATTAATTTTAAATTTTTTTTACAGATCCATGTTTAGGTTGGTTCTGTATTGAGAGGTGTCACATGTTGCTGAGGACCTTCCTAACGATGCTGCATGTTTGTATGATGACAGACTTCTGCATGCTTTTGTAGATGGCGGTATTGAGTTTCAGTTTCTCTATTATTATTATTATTATTATTATTATTATTATTATTATTATTATTAATTACAAGGAAATACTATATATTTAACCACAATTTTATTTATATTTTTATTTATTGTATTCTTGTAAATTTATTTTAAATCTGAAGAGTCCGCGTCCATATCTTTCGGTAGATTCTAATTTTGCTG
Source organism: Holotrichia oblita (assembly GCA_023690525.1). Lineage (NCBI taxonomy): Eukaryota > Metazoa > Arthropoda > Insecta > Coleoptera > Scarabaeidae > Holotrichia > Holotrichia oblita. Next base: position 43,106,433 of record CM043016.1, on the reverse strand, counting down.
CAATTTGTTGGAACGTAAAATCATACTCGTCTCTTACATCGGAAAATGTATAAACATAACCAGAATAATCTCTGGTATCTTTTTCGCGTAAGAAATAAAGAAATTACTTTCGTATCGCTCTTTATTTACTTTTAAAACTTGTGCTATATAAAATCTACTGAAAGACCTAGTTTTGACACCCGCGAAGACAGCTACTAACAAAGTTTTTAGGTTATATACTGATTGTCAACACTAACAAACTGCGAGTGACGATGTATTATCAACTTTTTTCTTACTATGCTATTCGGAGTCCATCGAGGTCAAATACAATGGGTTTTATTGGTTATTTTGGCTTTGGCGATTTCTTTAAACAAATGCCGACTTTTTGATCCTATTCACCCCAGCGATCCTATTCACCCCATTCTACGGTATATATTTATAATTTTGAATGAGAGCTGTTACACTACAAAAGCATTTTATTTCCCTAGTATTGACGGGTAGAACAGATAAAATATACTCCTTACAGCTGTCAAACTGTAAAATGAGTCACTTATTGTAACTGTTTTAAGAGAAATAACTGTCACAATGTTTCTGACAGCTGACAAAATATACCTGTGATAGAAATTTATAGAAGGAGATATTTGCCTGTTGTAGAAATTTGGTGATTATAACTACGTTCCAAAATTCCAACGCTCATAGGTATGTACCTGTTATTTTCAATATCGATAATTAACATTTAAAATGCAACACACTACTCGCAATTGTCACATAATTTCTGGCAGCTGTCGTTTTCAATTTCGACAACTATAACTGATAAAATATCTCGAAAGCGGACATTTTTTGCAGCTTCAACGCTTAGAGGCGTCATATTTTTACTGCAAACTCTTAAACTTTAGAAGTACTTTTTTTTTGACATTGACAGGTGTAACAATTGAAATATTCAGAAGATTTCAACAGGTGTAACTACAACTTGGCAACGCCAGATTTAATTTGGTGAGACTGTAATATTGCCTGCCTTGACTGGGTAACTTCATTCTTATTATGTTTAGTTGTCAAAAATGAAAATCTTACGTCAATATTATTCATCGCTGGATTGACAACTTTTTTTTCAGAAAAACCAAATACTAATAATCATTAAATTTAGTAAATAAACGCAAAAGCTGATAGAATCACTAACAAAAACGTAAATGCCATAATGACAGTGAAAACTGACAGTAGTAGAGGAGGGGTTAACTTAAACCTGTTCAATACATAGGTCCAACATATAAAAATAAAACTATTTTTCATCGAAGAAGGGATTTTTGTGTTGCCACGCCGGTGCACTTCAAGTTGGACACTATGTATATTAACAATATATAAATTTTGACAATTGTCAAACTACAAAGTTAGTATTTTTTTGCAGATTTTGCAAAGGTTTTTAAGTGACAACACATCTGTGGCGGTTGCAAGTTTATAACATAAATAATAAATTTTGTTATTTTAAGTATTTCTTATAGTTTCTATATTCGTACCCTTTTTTTTTGAAAGTATCGAAATCCGTAAGCGGTAGGTATAAAAGATGTGACGTCGTCCATTACTACTGGTAACAATCACATCTGAAAACTGTCTCCAAATTTTGACTGTTATTGTAGTTATTAAAATTTTTCTGAAGTGAATAGTGGCAACACTCGCAGGCGTCATAATTTTCTGATTTTATAATTTACGACTGTTGGGGCACATACTTGTGTAACTTACAACTGTCAAACTGTTATTTTGGCGGTTGTAGCCGCCAAAATACTTTTGATAATAATTATTTAGATTTGACAGTTATTGCTAAATTAGTACAAGATGTTTGAAAATATTGGATACTCTTTAGGTAAGTTTTTCAACGATAGGTAGGATTAATATCGAAAAAAAAACCACAACAATACCTTTTTTTACGTGTTTCATTGTATCTACTGAATGCAATTAACTTTAAAACTGTCGTTGGACTAATATGTAATGTCAGGAAATGTGACTCATCCAAATCTATAGACAAATTCTCAGGTAAATAATCCACGTGGCGACAAAACTATTGATTTGCTTAGGAAATTGTATGGTGACTCATTGTAATAAGTAATAAAAGTCGGACGACGTGATTAATTACAGGTCTATTATATTTTGTCAGCAAAATAATCGTCCTAGCTAATATCGGATCAATGTTTCGGTGTAACATTTTTAATGGATTTTATGGATATTTTTATTTCATCCAAATTACTCGTCGCTGTATCTATAAATGATAAGGATAATATAAGTTCTTATAATAGGAAGGATTATTATTTAGTATTTATATTACTTCGAGGTCTTGCTGCGCCCCCTAAGGAGAAATAGTCGAACTATTTAAAACGTCAAACAGATCGTGTAGTAGAAACCTTTTTTATTTATTTTTTTCTATAAATATATCAGACGCCAACATTCAGATGCGGTCACTGTAGAGTTCAGTTGAGTTGCAGGTATGCGCTAAGATTTTAAAATAGAGAATAGTCATATATATGCATAGATCTCCAAGTTTTATTATGCATTTTTTAAAACTTAGACGGGAGTTTACTAATTTTATACGTCTCCACGACTGCTGTCTATTTCTGAGAATGGGCTATATTTATACTCCCTTGGTGTTCATGTATGATTTGTAATATAATTTTCCCGAGGAAAGAATTTTTACTAGATTTTGCAAGAAAGATTTATTTTATTGTTATTTTTTTAGACGAAAGGATAACTACTTAATAAGAAAGTTATGCAACTTAATTTATAACTAAATATGGAATTTTCGGTATAAGGGGACAAATAATTTGATTGATGATTTTGATATAAAGAAAAACATCCTAATTTTATAAATAATTTCATAAATGTATAGATACATAGATCATTTTAGACGTATAAAGTTGGGTAAGCCCTTTGATTTTCAATGCATATTTGAAGTCTTTTCCCTATACAGGTCATAACTCGTTCAAGTATTTCCGTTGTTATACATTCTTTACTGTCACTAATGTGACCTACACACGTTCTTTCACCATTCTCTGCAGCCAAAAATAACGTGAAATCAAGTCTGGTTACCATGCTGGCCAAGCTAAAGGTCAAGCTCAAACATTTCATCTAGGCAATGGTGAACCGTTAGGGCATAATGCGGTGGTGCACCATCTTTCTTAAAGTTACCAGCGGGGAATATTGGTCAGAGATCTTGTGTCCACAATCATGAAGCCGACATATAGCTAAATGGCTTGGATGAAACCATTACTAAAATTTTCTTACCAATTGGGGTGACCCTAACACTGCAATCTAAGCTGCTACCTTCCTTCTGTCTTACAAAGTAAATCGGGTGACCATATTTAGTTTGCAACAATAGAGAATTAAAAATTAGGTACTACCATATGAATGGAAATATATTTTTGGACAACCCTGTATATACAGGATGGGGTAAGGAAACATCATTAACTCTGGTGATGAGTAAAAACAGTACTAGAAAACGTTGAACAAATTTGTTTTAATTTTATTTCAAAAAAAGCAATACTGGAAGTTTACTTCGTTAAATTTTAAACAAAATATCTTGCAAATGATGGCCTTCATTATCAATACATTGTTGTAGCTTAATTTTGAAGTTTCCCATCACCCTCTGAAGCATCTCTTTCGGTATGCGACCTATTTCCAGGCGTGTATTGCTTCTTTTACGACTTACATGCTGTTAGGACGATGTTTGCACACCTCAGCTTTGAGGTAGCTCCAGAGGAACTAGTCGCACAGAGTTTTATGCGGCGAGCGGCGACGAGCATGCGTGCCATGAAATGTCACCACAGATTAAACGGCAGGGGAGCATTTCCTTCAGAAAAGCCATTGAATTATGGGATATGTGGGCGGTGGCACCATTCTGTTGGAACCAGACACATCTCATATCCAACTGCTCGAGATGTGATCATGTTCCACAAAAAGTAGGGTCCGACGAGGCCTGCACTGCAGTCAGCAGTGCACACCAAACTGTTACCTGCCTAGGGTTGACATCACTCCAATTACGTATATTTTGTTTATTAACATCATTATCAAGCAGATTATCAATCAAATTTTCCAATCCTGTTGTGACAGTTCTAGAGTAACGACCATCTTGTAAGGATTGAAACGAACGAAAAGCTCCATAAACCACACGATTTTGGCAACCGACAGGTGACAGATTAAAACTTCCCGAACTACTGCATCACTTAAGCCTATTCCCACTCTTCTACAATCTCAACCTTCGTCGCAGTAGCCTTCTGAAAGTAGGAATGTTTGCCTGCCTCATTCTGTATTATAAACAGCCTATCCTGATTTACAGCGAGGTAATGTAACAAAGACATGGAAACACATTTACACAAACAATTTACAGATCTGCAGTGGATAATCTTGACAAGCAATACAGCTTAGGAAATCGCTGTAGCTACATTCACCAAACATTTCAGAATGAATTGATGATCTTGTTGATGACAATGCTTTAAATTTGGACTTAGTATTCCTGTCTATGTTTCATTAGATTTTACACACTCTAATACTTATGTTAACAACTAATTAATGCACATCTGTTAAACTGTACTTCTAATATTGAAATTATTACTCGAAGCGAGTTGCTACATTAACTCGAAAATTCCCTTAGATCTTTCGATATGTGGCTTGTCCGTACGTTATTAGGAAGTCATAAGAGAGTAAATTAACGCCAAATGACTTAATCTACTATTTACAGTTCGACCACATCTGGGCAACACTTGGCAAGTAACACATCGCTTTAAATCGTGTGGACCTTAAGTAAGTTGTTTCATTGAAAACAATTAATTAATCAGGAAGTAATCACTATATTGTATACAGAATTGTGTGCGTTTATGGTTTGGTTTTAATAGTCATTTTCATCAGGAAATATCGCAAGCTCATTTTATTTGATTATTTTGTATTTCGGGAGATAATATCACATACTTAAGCAGTCGGCTACTTAAACGTGACAAAAATAAAACATTTAATTGTACTCGTGTGTCATCGTGCGCCATAATAAAAACCGTTAAAGTCAATATTTAATTCTCTCCTGTCTTAAGATATCTTATTCCGAATAGAACGGAACTTTGTGTTTTCTTCTTGAAAGCCATAAAAACTTAAACGCTACGACTTCCTTGTCCAAATATCCTCCTAGGGTAAATAGCGGGTGTAATATAATGATGATGGATTTACACTTACACCAGTATACTATTTTATCCTGTTGCAATAATACCAGCTGCTTCTATTAAGTACGTTATTGTTATAGTTAGATACTGAGAAGTTATACGAAACACATGGATTGTATAAGCATTTCTTTAACAGCTGTTCTTGGTTCAATCTAATACTGATCTGGAATGCGAGATCTGAAATGGAACACTCTATACTTTATGTTCTTCCAAAGTTTGAACAATTTTTCAACATTTTGAAGGTGAGCCTACTCCAAAACTAAATTGAAACAAAACTATTTAGATCGGTGATTTGGGAGGCAATATTCTTTAGTCAGGTTTTGAAATTATTTAAAGTTACCTTTTCAGATGTTGATAAATACATACAACGAAATGATGTGAAATTAAACGTCCATCTGCAGAAATGGCGGACAAAATTGTAGAACTATGTGTTGTAGAGCGGAATGAACTAAAGTACAAGGGCGTATTTTTATGTTATCTACCTAGTTATGAAACAAAAGAGTGACGATGAAACTAAGGTTGAACATCGCAGCGTAATAAAGTTCCTGACAAAAGAAGGCAATGGTCCAAAAGTAATTTATGAAGGAATGGTTGCTGTGTATGGGGAAGATGCACCATCTTATTTTCAAGTAAAATATTGGTCTAAACTCTTTCAACGAGGTCGAGAGTCAATTAATGATGACCCAAAGTCCGGACGACCTGTTGAAGCTCGAATTGAAGACATTGTACGAAAACTCGAAAATTTGGTACCGACAGATCGGCGTGTAAAGATCTCTGTCATTACCAATGAAGTCTATATATCCGAAGCAAGTGTCCTCAAAATTTTACATGACGATTTGGATATGAAGAATGTGTCTGCACGGAGGATACCCAGATTACTTACACCTGAACAAAAACTGTACAGAAAGAAAGTTTCTCAAGAAAATTTGGCCGAGTTGCAGAGGGTCAAAACATTTTTATCTCGAATTATCACCGGGGATGAGACTTGGGTACATCATTGGCACCCTCCTACAAACAAGAATCCATGCAGCGGGTTCAGAAGGGCTCTCCACCACCAAAAGAGGCCAATACACAAGGAAGGTGTCTTGCTTATTGAATGTTTGCCAAGAGGGTCTATCATAAATGCAGACGCTTTCAGAAACACAATTAAAAATTTAAAAACTGCTCTAGAGGAAAAACGCTCGCATTGTTATCCACAAAAAAACTTGCTGCACGATAATCAACTGTGGGTTTATAGAACTAAGGCATTCACCTTATAGCCCCGACCTAGCTCCGTCAGACTTCTTCTTATTCAAAAATTCTATATCTACCAATGTCCTTTTTTTCTAGAGGAGAACAATTTTCAACTAATTCAGATGTTAGGCGCAGGTAAAACCTCCCCTTTGTGCTCTTGTATTCTACACTTGGACCGTTTTCCCAATGATTCAGTGCAGGGTGTGTCTGCCATCAACCGGCTACGGTCTTCTTTCTCTAAGTCTTCTTCTGTCTTCCTGTATTTTTAACTTTATGATCTTAGCGAGGCAATTTAGGATCAAATGTCTATACAAAGGAGATACCAGGTCAGTTTACGTGTTTTCTATATTTATTGTTCTTCCTGTCGTTCCTTCATATTCCCATCTGATGCTTGACCATCAGTCACAGGCCAACGCCACTTTTTCTTTTTTGGTACAGGTATCGCTGGTAGCATCCGTCACCTGAAAACGCCTGTGTGGTGAAGTAATCGCATTCTTGTTCAGGGTCTTCTAACCATCGTTTAATACTTGGGATGAGTTGTCCATCAACCTTAGATGCCTTGGGCTCATGCCACCTGCCATTTTTATGGGTTCTTTTCTGTTCTCGTGGTTAGGGGTGCCTATATATCGAGCGAACCTTTCCCAAGTTCATGTTCTGTACTCATTTTGTGCCATATCAGGGCTGCACACAGAAGTTGCAGTTGAACGATGCTTGTCATAATTCTTTTCTTAGAAGGGGATGAGCCACCCCATATTCGGCATCAAGCACAAAACGTCGTAATAGTTCTTTTCTCTTTTGCAATGCTTTACGGATATGTGTGGCTAAAATTAGACAGACAACCAGGTACCTAATGCTTAGTTTTAGGAAGAGAGTGTGCCCCAGTAAATTGAATTGAATTCAATTTTCTTTCTTGTTAACAGAACGGCCTATGATTTGTCTGGTGCCAATTTGAGTCGTTTAGCATTCATCCAATTCGTGATCCTAACAGGGCCCGCGTCTGCCAGAGTTATTAAACTCTCTTCCTTAGTGGCCTTAGTGGTTGAACAAATTAATCTGGATCTAGATAATGTATATTTCAGGGTATTGGGGCACGGACTCTGTATTAATCCTGCAAAATCATCGGTGATCGTATTTTGTAAAAATAAATCGGGAGACGCTGTCACCAGTAGAATAGGTACTGTTAAAGTTAAAAAAAATGCGGTGTGATTTCCAAAATTCAATTTTTGTGACACGGTTTATGCTCCTTGTTTGGATTCAATTAACGAGGGGCTTGGGTGGGCTAACTGGCTAAGCATGGCTTCACGTCGCAGACTGCACTCATCCATGCTGTTCTATCGCATTACTACGACTAAAACTCCTCCGTATCTCTACAACCGAGTATTCTTCAGGCTGAAAGTACTTCCATAATGACATAAAAAAGCGGTGAAATGCAGTATTTATATCACTAAATTAAAAAAGGTTTTCTCCAGGATAAATTATACAAAAGACTCTTGATATCCAAAATATTCCTTTCGCCTTGTATATTGAAAGAAAAAGCATTCAAATCAGACAAATTTCTTGCCTTGGGTAGACCACAAGGCTGCATTTTCTATAAAATTGTCCAGATTCTGTAGTATTTCTCAAACTATTTAATTTGTGAATCTAGAATTTAAACTGGCAAAGCATACATACTAATAGAGTTTTCATTACTTCAGAATTTAACAAACAACAAACTCACACAAGCATCCGAAGAAGTCGTCCTGTTTATAAATAAACCAAATGACACCCCGCTTGTAAGAGGCTCCCTTCGTGCACGCCGATTTTTTCTGAAGTGCTAGGCACAGCTTAAGCATAACATCCAACGCAGCGCAGCAGACAAGAATGAATTCGTCTTGTTTTCGTTATTTTCATCCCGGATAACCGTGTACACAGATCTCTCTTTGCGGTGCATCTCTTCGTGTGTTTATTTTGGGTGCGACATTTTCGTTTTCTTTTTCTTCTTCGACAAGACGACATACGACGATGCTATTTATAGATGGGATAATTATAAATACGTGGTGGAGACGCATCTTTCCAGGAGTGTGTATCTATGTATGTATGTACAGCTAACTATTGGAAAGGGCAATAAAACTAGAGGGTATCAGGTTGAAGGTTCGCTTCTGTGAAGAAGCTGAGTATATTCTGGTCTAGCGGTAAATATTTTCTACAGTTTTGACTCGTGAGTCATTGCGTTAAATCACAATGATAAAGTACTGTTAAGATAAAATATACTGCTTCTGGTGTTATTTTAGTATTACTATCTTCAAAGACATAAATTTCATTGGAATTGTAATATAATGGATAACGTAGTTTAATTGGTGCAATATGTTTAAGAATTAATGTAATATTAAATAAAACGATTTCAGATTTACAAGATATAAAGCATTTATTAAAGAAGCAACAGTATCCATCATCAATACTGACGGGCTGATTCGTTTTCGATCCTCACCATGAGGATCTCGTTTACCATTGGAGATAAAGCGCAGATTTAAAAAAATTGAAAATACTTGCGGTGTTATCAAAATAGTTCCTTACATGGGAGCTTCCGAAGCAAAAGAATAAATTTGATATAAATCGTTTAAAGCACCACATTGGTAGATAACGATAGTAAAGGTCTCTTACTCAGACAAACAAATAATTACAGAGTCTGTGGGATTTTTCAACAGCTGGACAGTCAACAGAGAGATACCCTAAGGATCAGTGCTAGGACGTACTCTTTGAAACATCATGTATGATGATCTCTTAAAAACTACTTTGCCACAGGATGCCCAGTTGATCGGGTTCGCGGATTACACCGCCGCCATAGTGGAGGAGCTAAAATCGATACCCGAAGCATACCTTGCACAACAGAAAGTGAGTCAGATTTCTTACACTTAGATGCTCTTCAATATCTTTGACATGATTCATAGTATCAAAGGATTTGCTAAAACCTCAAAGTCTTAAAGCTGTTAAGTTGCCACGATCTGCACCTAACGGAATGTTATCAGTCACTCCAAGTAAAGTAGTCACAGCTGAAACCCGTTCAAAAATATTTGATAAAGTGAGCAGTATATTGATAGGTGTGATATGCTGCAATTCCGAGAGACACTTGCTTTTGGAAATGGGAGCAATAATTACGTTTTTCCGATTAGAAGAAAATACTCCTTCCGATAAGCAGCAATTAATAATATAAGTGATGGTTTCTTCTTCGTCGATCACGTCTTTCCTGAGATAATTGGTTCTGCAGTCTATTCTGTTTCAGATCTCTCCTTGTCATCTTGTGTTTCCCACGGTGGCAATGCCCTGTAAGAAAACCTGTAAGGATGCGTAGTCTGTTCCTACTTAGTTCTAGCAAGGTCGTTGCTCTATGCTTGTTGTAGTTTCCAAGAAATATCTAGGAGTGCCTCAGACCAGGGAGATTCTCCTAAAAGGATACTCTGAGCCTCTCCTCTCTATCTTCGAGTTCTTTTTTCTAGGTGCTCATACCTATAGGGAAAGGGTGGATGTTTCAACCACTTTTTAATATTTATTGCATAATGGACACAGAGGACGAAATAATTCAGTTCTTTCGAATTAGGGCATCATTAGAAATATTTGGGAATCCATTGAGAGCTATGCACAAGCCCATCAGAAAAACAACCACAAAAAAATTCCTTCCGAAATATATATGTACAATGGTTGACACTGCCCTCCTCCCCCCTCCGCCCCCTCCACTGAGGTAGTTTCAACCATACTCTGTGGTAGATTAAACCAGTGAATAAAAATATGCATTTATTTGTGTAAACATAATATCAATACAAGGAAATAAAGAAACTGCAATGCAAAGCATTTTGTTGTTATTATCGGATGTTCCATCCTTTAAAATTATACTTAAAGGTATAAATAGAGGATGTCCTGGCTGTTCCGGGGGCTGATGGCGTAGAAAGGACAGCAACGATATGTCTTCTTAGTTACAATTCCAACATAATGGACTGTTTGGGTCTTAGAAGGAAATTGTACAAGTACAAAATCTCTCTCTTTTATTATATAGCCAGACTCTGCTGAAAGTGGAAATTCGTTTACTGATTTCTTATCGTCAAAAGCGTCGAGGTTCATAGATATTTTTGAGTCGTTTGAGGTACTACCTTCCTGTACAAATAACTTTTTTATAGTTTTCTTTCCTCTAACATCTGATGACAATTTACGGTTTTGTTCAATCTCTATGTCTTCTTTCATTGTTATTTCAAGGGTAGATGTATATATTTTGGACTTTGATTCCCTTTTTCGTTTACTAGATTTCCGAGGCTCATTAAGTTTTGGATATAGTCGAATGTTTTCTAAACGAATTCGATGGTACATTGGTTTCTTCATCATTATTTTGATTTGTTTTAACTTTCAAAGGGGTACCATCCAGTAAATTTGCTTTATTTATGTCATTTTCCGATGTTTTTGCAATGTCGGAATTTTCTGCTCTATGTAATTTATCAATGTCGACATTTGTAACACTAGTAGGTATAAAATCATTATCTAAAAAAACAAACCTATTTGCAGGCCATAATCCCGGCTTCTGACATGCATTAACTATGTTGCTAATTGTAAATGCTCGAAAAAATGCCACTTTACTTAATTGACCAATATCTTTTAGCGTTATTACTTTCCCTGGGTGTGAAAGCATCCAGTCATCATAAGCCACGCCAAAGCAGATTTAAAAGGGCCGTATATAGTAACATCTAGTGGTTGGAGGCGATGTGTTGAGTGCGGTGGAAAAGATAACAACGAAATGCCACTATCTCTGCAAAATTTAATGCTTTCAACTGATGTGTGTGAATGGTGATTATCAATTAATAGCAGTATTCGTTTTTCAACACTGCAATTAGTATGTTCCTTAATATGTTTCATAACTGTTGGAAAATGTTCTGTTGTCATCCATCCGGATTTATTTCCAAGGATGAGACTTGATTCAGGAGTACTAGTGCTCTCAGGTTTACGTAATGTTAGAATAATCTGCCTTGACATCAAGTCTTTCATCCATTCTATAATTATAAAAAAGTTATTGCCGAAAATGAATATGACGAGTTCACATGCTTTGAAATTTTCGTTTCTGATTTTTTGAATCATCCAGCTCCGTACCAGAATCCGAATCAAGATATTTATCTTGTTTTTTATTTTTGGTGATAGTTAAGATTCTGTGGTAGTTAAGATTGAAGTGTATTACGATTAATATCGTAATTTCGAGCAGCTACTCTAGTACTAGATGTTTTTTTAAGTCACTTATTTATTGCTTGTTTTATTGCATTTTCGTCAATATCGATTCTATTTGTTTTGCGAATATACTTTCGTGGCATCTAAAATTATTTAATTTAAATTAAAAATATGCTAAATTGTGTGGGGTACATTCAACCGTTGATTGAATGTACCCCCCTGCACCTGGTTGAATGTACCCCATATGTAGTTGCTTCAGAAAATACTTTATTGATGAAACTGAATTTGTTTTTAGGTTAGAATTTCATCCATTTCTTTTTATTAACATATTGAACTTTACGTATAAAAATTTATTAAAAAGAAATATGCCATTAATATTGTAATAATTGGTTTTTCAAGAATGAACAAATTTTACCCTTCCAGATTAATTTCGGGCTGATAATGTTAGAACTCAGCACCATTATGGCTGTTTGACTATCGGAGAAAATTACTATGATTCGCTTTCGATAGTTCCTGTCCAGGTTCAGTTGAGCACATCGTCCAATGGTGTTGATCTCCGTTTGGAAGGTGCTAGGGTATATTCATATTGGCTCGGAGTATATGGTTCATGGTCCAAATATCTCTGCACCTATGAACCATCCACATACCATTTAATGGTTTTTTTAAAGAGGTCCACCCATTCTCTCTTGTTACTTAGTATAGTAAGAAAGTTCTTTTCGAACCTGTATTTCCTGACTATTTCATCGTTCGGTAGACTTAGGATCTCTGGTCAGTCTGTGCAACGCAGCAAGAGCCACTTCTTCCACCACTGGGGTTACTGCCCCAGTTAATGATATGAGACACATAAGCAATCACAAAGGGCAAGTCCATAGCTGTTCGTCAGAAAAAGAACTGGGGTGACTACGGGTACTATATCTCTATTAATTATTTTAAAATCAAACAGCGTTCAAATACAAAGTTTATATCACTTTGTATTATTCTAGCCAAAAGAATATATGATTAACGGATTGACCAACTTTTTTGTAAAATCCTGTAGAGAAAACCTTCAAAATTCTTATCCAGTGTTACGCGACGAAATGACAACCTTTTTCAGATATATTTTCTAATTCGCGACATGGTTCTAACACTTAGGATGCGATTTAGAAAGTATTTCCCGTAATCGTGAGAAAAAGCGCAAGCCAAAAATATATATAGGATAGAAATAACAATACGTAGAATTACGAGACAATATACCGGTAGGAATTTTTTTTTTAATGTAAAAAGTTTTACACCTATCACTTACAATGTAAATAAATAATAGAGCTACTTTCACCGAGATCAGATGCAGCTCTTAACAATCGTATTGTATCTGTATCGTTCTATGTAATCAGATTAGGTGTTGCTTTCACGCGCACAATTCAATATAATGCATTAATTTTCTCGTTTTATATAAAATAATTTAGACGATTTTATTTAGAGAAGTAAGCATGCAAAAAAGAAAATTAATTAAATCGAAATAAACCGTGAAAATTCTTTCACCGTAATTTTTTTTCTTCATTATTGCAGGTGGTAAGTGGTAAGGCATTTTTATTCAATCCTTTCTCAATGTCATTGTAATCAACCACTAATAACACTAACAATAATAAAATAGAATGGCTTATAATCTCATTTAGACGTTATTGAACGTCAGGTGAGCAAGATGAAATAATTAATTTAATTGTTACATAGCTACCAACATACAAAAAAATAATAGCGAAGCGAGATTAGCGCAATAAAATCAACTTTCAATTATATCCACCGTTAGTTTAACTCGGTAGTAGATATACTTTACATTTTATAGACAAGTAGATCCGTTAGCTTTAAAATTAATTATTGTGGCGAGATCATGATTATAACCTATAAATAAGGATGGTGAAAAAAATAGATTTATACTCTACTAAGCATTGTCAGATTTGATACCTTCCAAATGAGGGGATTGTAATCGTGTTAAAATACGGTTAATTGTTAAATTATAGGTGGGCACTTTTATATAAATTATGATTAATTAAAGATATTGTGCGACGTCCTTATAGTAAGTAAAGAGATTGTCAGTGAGATTCTGATGTGATTGTTTTCCTAAAAAACTGTCAATTATGCTTTTTATTTCTGTTTATATTCTGAATCTGAACTAGTAGGTACAATACAATTGTTCTTACTTTTGCCAAGTTTTAATTTTGCTAACAATAAATTCGACATTCGAAAGTTCAATCCAGTAAAGTTTAGGATTTAAATGTCAAATTTGATTCAATACGACTCGAATTTGACATTTAACTTTCAAATGTGAGTGAATTTGACGAACGAATTGTCAAAAATGGCTAAAATTGACGTATAAATGCCGCATGTCATTCAAACTGTCAAATATCAGACAGTATGATAGTGAAACGTCGCGTCGATCCAAATATTAATTATAAGACTCGTTACAAGTAATAAGCTAATAGACTGGATTATACTTGAGGCTTGCATGTTTATGTTTGTCACATCTGGTTTCATATTTTTGTTGCACTTCTGGGGCTTTTGCCGAGATTTTGATACAGTTTGATAGTTAACTTTTCGTAGTTATAGGATATGCAATTTAACAACCGACTTTCGTCATCAATTTCATAAAGTTCATACCAACACAATCTCAGATTGAGTTACACTTGTATATTACAATTGTGGGCTAAATCTAGTGACATTTTGTCCGTGTAGGATTTCTATAATTAGAACGTTGAGAGCATTTTATTTGACATTTGTCATTTGACGTTGAGATTTAATACTTGCATATACGTAAAAATAACCTAATTTGTGCTACTAACTGCCAAGTCAATATAATATGTGTTACAAGTGTTATACATGGCGACCATGTTGGGATAATACGTCATCAATTGTAATGACGAGACTGACAATCGACGAACTGTCCGAGCTAGATCGGTGTCTGATGTACTGGCCTGGGTTGTTTGACACCCCGCAGTGCTAGTTCCGGCCTTGTCCACGAGAGGGAATGAGATTGGAATTAGTCTATTGTAGCAAGTGTTGTGCAATATAAGTTGAATAGCGAACTGCAATGAAATTAGGTCCTGCATTAGACAAGACCTGGCAGGTCGAAATCACATAGTCTGCATCAAATGCTTGATCTATTTTCAATGCGTTCACAACGATAAGTGACTGGTATGTAAGACAGTCCTCAGTAAGTGCAGATCTTTCGAACCAAAAGAGGGGAGATTAGGTAGTCTCAGTGATGGTGGAAACGCGGCCGACCCTAACAAGTGGAGGCTGTCTATTGGAAACAAGATGAGCTGGTTCCCTGACAAAGATATTGTCAGATCTCAACACCCTCTCGAATACTTTTTCGGTCAGCACGGCGGCGTGTTGAAGTACGGTAGGCATGCTCAGGTGTAGTAGATCTGCACGTTTCTCACGTACCACGGCGCATTAGTGATGTATCTTAAGATCATATTTTGAAGAATGTTAAATTTTTTCTATGACTGACGACAGGGACTCAAAGAAGTGGTCAACTGCCCCAGCAGATACCTCAAATTCGTCGTCCCCATCGACAACCGCAAAGAATGGACTCCAGATGGTTTTTGCTTTCTATCGGTTTACCGGAATACTCATACAACTACCTGTGTACTTCGAGATTATTATGTCGAAACAATACTACATCGATGCAGTATTTGCTTGATGATATTTTGTTAAGGCAGTGTGTGCTGTAACTCCAAATAAAGTGCTCCACATAAGTTAAGGATATATCTCAAAATCTGCTCAATTTTTTAATTTTCAAATGTTTGTCATGTTTGACACTTTATTAAAGTTGGTAGTTATCATACCTATGCGATACCCTTGGAAAGGTCTTCTCGTTCAAACCCCTTCTAACGAATCAATTGATTGTTTGGTTTACTTGTCAATTTGTTGTCTTGGTATCAAAATTTAGTTCGTTGCTAATTCCCAATGCCTAGACGTAAATTAACATCTGAAGAAGCAAATAGAGCAATTAATTGGTTTGCTACAGGATAGTCAACGACAAAGTGACGTAGCAATTTTTTCTCAAGTGAGCCAAAGTGTCATTTCTAGACTTTTTAACCGTTTTCTGGATCTGTTGAAGAAAAACCTAGAATTGGAGGCCCATCAACAACTACCCCTGCTGAAGACTGATATGTGACCATTTCTGCACGCCGAGAACCTTTGAGCATGTATCGAATGTTGAGTATGAGGCTTGCAGAAGTCACGGGAACATCAATATTAGCTGAAACTGTCAAAAGACGTTTATGGGATGTACATTTACGTTCTATTACATAATTTTTAGAGGTGTACCATTGATTCGCGAACATAGTCGACAAAGATTAGAATGAGCAAGAGAACGAGTCAATTGGACAGAGGAGTGGAAGTTGGTACTGTTCACTGATGAATCTAGATTAGGGTTGCCAATCGTCCCTATACGTCGGGGCATGTCACCGTTATCAACAGTGGTGTCCCGACGTCCCGACAAGCTATAAAATGTCCCGACAAACATAGTGGAGCGCAGAGCTACAAGTTTTAAAAATTGATAAAGCGCCATCTAGTGAGCGTTAGGGCAACTAACTTTAGAGATATGTTTTATATTTTAAACTTCAGTTGAGTGAGGAAGGGTGGAGAGCGGTGCCGTACAGTGGTTCCAAACTGAAAAAAATATTCAAAACCGGCTACAGTCTACATTTATTCACCGATGTCCAATTTTTTTTTACATACTCTAGAGATATTTTTCGTTCTTTGCCCGTTTGTTTCGATATCCTTCTCTAAAAATTAGCAACATAACCTCAAATGTTGGAAAATCGTATTTTGTTCTCATAATACGATGATTTTTTGATTAAAAAAATTTTAAATGATAATAATAGTGACCGGAAAACTTGTAAATGTCCCGACGGGCCTTGGGGATTTATGGCAATCCTAATCTAAATATGGTCGTTTTTCGGATAATCGTCGAACGCGTGTCTGGATACAGCCTTTGGTAACAAGACACCGGCGATCAGTACAAGAAGTTCACCCTTTCAGAAAAGGCGCTGTTTGTGTATGGGGAGGCATTTTTATGATGGCCGTACCGACATGCTGGTTATTCTGGGAAACATGAATTCAGAAGTATACTTGAATCAGATGATTAAGAACATTGTGCCAGAGTTTCATGCTGCTGTGGGTCCTGGTTTCCTTTTTTTGGACGATAACGCTCGTCCACACAGTTCCATGACAGTTACGGATTCAAACCAATGGAATTCCTCATTTTGCTATACCTTCTCTATCACCCGATGTAAATCCGATAGAGCATGCTTGGGATCAGTTGCAGACAACTTTGGATCATCATAATCCTCAACCACAAACAATTGAACAATAAAATTTTCTTCCACAACTTTGACAACAGATTCCGCATTCAAACTTTAATAATCTCATAACCAGTATGCAAAGACGTTGCCAAGCTGTCATTGAAGCCCACGGAAGACATACTCCGTTATTGCTGAAAGGGAAATTAAGAAGAAATTTGTGTTCATTTTCCTTTTTTTTTGATTAATTTGAAATTAAGTTATCACAGTCACTCTTACATAATTTCCATTTTTTATCTTTTTGTTTAAAATTTGTAAACTTTTCTATAAGAAGACACAAGCATTTAAAAACTAAATAAACAGCTTAAAATCGTCTTTGGAAAAGTTTTTTTCTTATGAAAAACCAAATTTTCCATAATATCCCTAACTTATGTGGAGCAGTTTATTCATTGTTGTTATTTATTATTTTTGGCAATTAATATGGTATTTCCGCTTACCGTTTCAAAGTGTGAGACAGAAACAAATATTCGCTAAACGCTGAGATAAATTAAAATATTTGACCTCTAGCGTGATTGTAAGTCAGTCGCATTGTTTTGACTGCTATTTATTACAACTTTTTATCCGAAGTATGATGAATATTTCAAAGAGAAAAAAATCTAAAATTCGCGCATTAAACGGTAAAATTCACGATTAACGTTAATTAAATTCTGCGGTAATAAAATCAAATTAATTTACCGTTAAGAATCCAATCTGTAAAATCAACGATTCGATACAACAAGAATAAATTTTGATTTAAATGAAATAATTACTAATATAAAGAACGTCAACTGACTAGTCGTATACAACAACTACAATACATACGTACATATGTATATGCATAATAAAATTCATAAAACAGACGTGAATGTAGTACATAAAAATCTAGATTCTAAACGCGTTCAAGCCGAAAGAATGTGAAATAAACGCACGGGAAGTCCGAAATTAGACGCAACGAAACAATAGAACAAAAAAGACACGAATAAATGTCAATTCCAAGAAGAACTTCGTCCAACACGTCGTCTTCTCGAAAAAAATCATTAAAATGGGACGAAAATATGTGCGTCAAAATAAAGATTATATCTACGGCTTACGGTTAAATGAATGGGTTGAATTGAAACAATTCACCAAACGATTGTTTAAAAAATGTTTATGTTGCAAGTAAATTGGCATCTAACAGTTTCCTCTAGTTAGAAAGCCATATCTTTGCGACAGTTGTAATGATTCAGTCGCAGTTTTAAACAAGTTCAGTATGTATATCTGACAAGTAACAAGTAACAGCTTGCATTTTGAAAACGTCAGTGGTTGTATAGGACTATAAACAAGTGCATATTTACACAATCCGTACAATCTGCCATGATCATTACATTGTTAGCTTGCAACTAGAAATCTGAGTTTGATGTAAAACATTTACAGTTAAAATTAATTTTTTCCTTTTTAATTAGTGGGATATTAACGCCGTTTCTTCTTTTAATTAACTAACTAATTGCTGCTAATTGCATGTACATACTATATGGTTTTTGCAATATGTTTTTTTATAATAAATTAATTTTAACATGTGTTTTATAAAATATGTATGTATATATTACAAAATAAGTAGAACGATTCATTAATTGTGAAGTATATAAAGTAGATTTTAAAGAGGTCTATTCGAAATATATACAATTTGCAAAAAAAGAATTAAAGAATAACTGGATTAGTATAATATTTTCCAACTTTAAAGCTAAAGTGCAAAATCTTTTAACAAAATTATTACTATTTTTATAGAAAATATTTGCAAAAATAATAGCTTAAAATTGCGAAATTTCAACAAAAAATATAACCTAAAGTTCCCAATCAACAAAAACTTTGCCTGATGAGTGAAAACTTGACTAACATCGAACTCATAGTAATATCTCATAAAAGGTGGTATTGCTAATTGCAGAATAGGTACAAGCACTGATTTAAATTTTCCAAAAAAAAAACGTAAAATTCCATGAAAATACTTGAAACGCTTAAAATGCTTTTTAATTTTTACGGGTCGATAGCCACAGTGGTTAGACGGCTGACTATCGTTGTGGCGGGACGGTGACATTTTCTCAGAGAGTTGAAATCCGGATCGAATTACCATTCGCTGTTGGGAACAAAGTCATTACATACACTGCGAGAGTTGCAGTGATAGCCAAACAAGTAATACAGCTTACGAAGTGAGTGCAACTAAGCACCCACTACACATAACAAAAAATTAGTGATGAAAAAAAATCTTTTGACACTCCCAATTTCCGGATTACCGAAAAAACTCGTAAAGCTTTTCGAGCAACAGCCAAGAGTCATAAACCCAGCAAAACTGGAGTTCATTTTAAATGTGACCAAAGCTTGGGCTCGTTTAGTTTCTAGGAACATAACTTGCTTAACACAACAATATCAGTCAATCGAACCAAGTGCTAACTTACAAATTTTCTTGGAACTAAATTTACACTTATTTGACCAGTTACATGCTGGTTTCTCAGCCACACGACGTGAGGTGTTACATTGATTACAATTTCTTTCAATTCTTGAAGTATTTCCACTTGTAGGTCAATGAAGCAGCAAATTAATTAAGTACCAATTTATTCCAGAACATATTATGTTTTCGTTAATAAGACTTCTTCAGTGGAAGATATTTTTGTTGATAGGAATGGTCATTTATGTTATTAGTAGTTTGACACATATTGGGCGTTGCAATTAATTCATAGCGTTTTTTTAATGATAAAAAAATATTTATTTTAAATGAAAATAAAATAATAGGTACCTTAATGAAAGTATTGCCCATCACTTTCTACTACTTTTGACCATCTTTCGAGCAGGGTACGAATACCGCGTCGGATAAACGCGTCGACTCTCTACTCGTGTCTTTCAGCAGTAAAATAAATGTCGAGATCGGTGCCGGGATTCCCCAGGGATCTGTCTTGGGACCCACTCTATGGAATATTCTATATGACCGCGTTCTAGATTTGCAACTGGCACAAGTTACATCGGTAGCGTATGCGGACGGCCTTCTTATTATTGTAGAGGCAGACGATCAGAGAGAGCTTGTGTTCAAGGCAAATGAGTCCATTGAGGAAGTGGTAAACTAGTTGGAATCACAGGACCTACAGGTAGCTCCACATAAGACCGAAGTAATCCTTAAAGGTCCACGAAAACGGCAAAATGTCTGTTTTGTGGTGCTGGGCAAGAGAGTCGTTCCGAAAAGAGAACTAAAATACTTGGGTCTAATGCTCTACGATGGACTAACCTTTGGGCCGCACGTTATGCAACTAGTAAAGAAGGCAGAAACTAGTTTGGGTGCCCTATCAAAGGTAATGCCTAACGTGGGAGGACCGGCGAGTAGAAAGAGACAAGCACTGTATGGTGTAATAAGATCGCAACTAATGTATGCGTGTCCAGCATGGTGGCAGGTAACGAGCATTAAAAAGTACAGAAGTATACTGGAGGGGCTACAAAGAAGGGTCCTGTTAAGAGTGGTGAGCGGATACTGGACTGTGTTCACGACAGCAGTGCAGGTGATTGCAAGGGTACCTCGATTACAAATGGAGGAGCAGAATAAAACAGCTGCATCAGAAGCCGGACAAACTAAAGATCAGATACGCCACAACTACAAAATGGCAGAATAACTGAAGCGAACAGGATGGGAGTGCGAGATGGACCAAAACGCTGATAGGCTACTGTGGTGCTACCAACTCCCCTGAACATGCAGTGTTCGCATGTAGTAAATGGGAACAGGAGAGAAACAGCCTAGCGACAGCGCTAGGCGATAATCTGACGCCAGAGAACATAATAGAGATAATGGTAGAGTCGGAAAGGAGCTGGAACGCAATCCACACTCTTATCGTTAGGGTGATGTGGGATAGAGAGCAAATGGAAGAGAAATAATGAGCGACAGACTATTTAAATTTCTTGATGCTTAGCGATTGACCGAGGATGGGAAAAAGTAGAGATCAAGCATGTTAGCTGATGCTAGGTCATATGTACGGTTTCGGCGACACGCATGAAGAAAGGAGGTGTTTTAGTGGGTAGGATAGGCTTGCACACCCCACCTGGGAGTTCCACACTGCTACAGAGCGATCGACCCAAGCTGGTAGCTCATAAAAAAAATTGCAGTTGGTAGCGATTCCCAGTTATGGTTTCATTCGGTTGCAGCAGTTCATAAATCACACCGCGCTGATCCCACCAAATACTGAGCAGGCGCTTAAGCCCATGGATATTTGGCTTTACCAGTGATGCTGATGTTTGGTCGGGCTTAACTCGTGACTTTCTGCGCTTCGGATTGTCGTAGTGGATCCATTTTTCATTGCCAGTGACAATTCGATGCAAAAAACCATTCCTTTTCGCCTGTTGAAGCAGCAGTTCACATGTCAAAAGATGTCTCTCAATGTCCCTTGGTTTCATATGGAACCCAATGTCCTTCCTTCCGGATTATGCCCAAAGTTTTAAAACGTTTCCCTACCGTTGATAAGTCAACTCCTAATGATGTAGGCAAGTCTGGAAGTGTTAGACTTTCGTCTTCATTAAGCAATGCCTCCAACTCATTATCTTCAAATTTCTTCGGCTGTCCAGGTCACTTCTTGTTAGCCAAGTCGAAATCGCCGGTTTGAAAACGTGCAAACCACTTAAGACATGTTTACTCAGCTAGAGCATGTTCACCATACACTTCCACTAAAATACGATGAGCTTCAGCAGCACTTTTGTTCATCTTAAAGTAATGAAGTAAAACTCCCCGCAAAAATACTTTCTTCGGCACAAATGTTGACATTACTGTCGGTAACAACGAAATACTGTACTACCTACACCATTTCTTGTAAAACGTTACGAATTAATTCCAATATAATGCCAATTTCTTCCACTGAAGAAGTCTTATTAACAAAAAACATAATATTATATGTTCTGGAATAAATTGGTATTCAATTAATTTGCTGCTTCATTGACCTGGTACAAGTGGAAATACTTCAGGAATTGAAAGATAAGGGTTATAACATAGTAACAAGTTTTAAATAAGTTTTACTATATAGTAAAACTATTGTTGTTTTCTATACAATTTTTATCACCACCTATCACCTCCTTATAGATTGAATTAAAAAAAAAGCAGAAACACGTTTTGCATTAATTATGTCAAAGACGATTAATACAAAATTTCGAGTCAATATGACCATATTATTATTATATTATTTATTATTATTTCTGATATGTATATTATTAAAAAAAAATAAATGAAGAGCAACTATCTTCGACGGACTATGTTATTTGAAGAATTTGATTATACCATACGCCCCAGGTCTGGTAACCAAATGACACATTACGATGCCCTATCGCGAAATGCCATGAAAATCACTGCAAATTTTGAATTTCTAGAGAGAATCAAAATACCAAAAAAGATAATCCACATCGTGATATTGTGTACATTTCGGGAATCCTACTTTTCTCTTCTAGGTCTGGGTTGGATGGTCCTTCAGCTCTTTTATCGCTTGTGAACGCCCTTCAAGCCTTATGAGTTTGTATGTGAGGTAGTGGCGGTTTGGTCCATCTTACTGCATCCTGGGCGTTGGTGGAATTTTATCCCTTCGAAGATCGCCCTAGTCGGTTGCGATGTCAAGAGGTATCATATCTCAAGCTGGTATGAAAGCTATAGTTAGGGCATTTCTAGTTAGTCTATCGATTTTCTAGTTTTCTTCTATACTTTTTTCTTCTAGAATGTACTGGAACCTAGACCAGTTTTAGTGTGTGTGACAGCTGCTTTGTTGTTTGTCACCATGGAATAGCAAATGGACCGGATTAGTTATTGTCTCATAGCCTCCACTCTTTCCTACTTCGAGTCTCAACTCCAAAATGTTTGGACGAAGCAGAACGTTTTGCCTATCCTATCTCTCACCATATCTTAGAGTGGAATGACTGGAGATAAATTCTAGAATTGGGAAATGTCCTTTACGGATCAGTCCTAACTGTTGTTTTACATTTAATTTGAGTCCTGTTTTGAATGTTGCTATTTCTATTGAGAGATGCAGAAGAGGCATATCCAATAGTATTTTCATTGCATCAGCTGGCGTTGTACTCATCAGTAGAAGATCTACCTTTGTATTCTGTTAAGTAATTTTTGGACACTCAGTCTTGGTGTACAAGGCCACCACCCAAACTGTATACGAAACTTAGTCGACGTATAAAGAGTCGTTTAGAAAGTCTGAAATATTTTAATAATTTAGTTAACAGTAAGTTTAATATAGATTTATTACTACTATTCATTTAGTAAAAATTTCGCTTAATTAGTTGTCGGACCAGTGCGAAACACTCTTTATAACACTTGTAAGATAGTTTCTACATAAATTTAATCATAAATTAATTTTAACTGACATAATTAACATAGAATTAACGTTGAATTAACAAAGACATCCTGAGCGATAGCTTTTAAAACGTCAAACTTTATATTACGTTGAATACAGAATAGCAGAATTATATTATAGCCGCTTTTACAGACGCACGCAGACGATATCCAATGAGTCGTCAGCGTGTTCAGCTTTGTAATAATAACTGGTATATTGTTCATTCATTTACAGGCAATTGTTATCTGTATATGCATCTACAGTCGATGGTAAATTCTTTTCTTGTCGATCTAATGTTAATAACCGTATAGCATGAGTACATCTAAATATATTTGAAGCGCAGTTGTGCCGACGTATATGTATACATCTCCCATAGGAATATACGAGAAAATGTATTTTTAAAACACACCCTGTTAATTTTTTTTCCTCTCTTTAAATAGAATGGAATCAAGTTCATTTTATATTAAGTAGATTACATATTAATTATAGTCGATAGTAGTGGAAACATTTTACAGAATCCTAAACCATTATAGTGAATGTCCAGCCGGTATAATTAAGGTTGGGATACAAACAAACGAATAATCGTAAATCAATTTTTAGCTATGAATATATCAACCTCAGATCGTTAAACACCAAATAGAAAGAATTTATTTTCGGGATCACATTTTAACGTGGATAACGTGATTCCTATAGCAATTATTTTTCGTAGGATTTATTATGCATACTAAGGATCTAAACATCGATTCATCATTGTATAATTAGAATTCTGAAAAAATTCAGACGTGATAGTAAACAAAACATTATTCTACATGATGGGAATATGTTTGACGGGAGATTACGTAGTTTTAATGATATGAATATTAAATCTGTCACATCTACGATATAAATATTCATACGATGCATTTATGTACGGCGTATGGAGGAGTTATTTGTATTATTACGTTTTAGAAGCTTTTATTCAACTAACATTAAAATATAAAATAACACAGTACAACAAATTTATTTTACTGCCGGTATTAACAACAAAAATAAATTAAACCATTAGATTTAGATTAGATTTAATTGCGACCTATTGTGCCCCCTTGCATGACATGTAAGCTGCTGAGGTATGCCCGCTCTCAAAGCTCCCCATCCAGTCTAAGAGCTGCCCTAATGGCGTTTATTAATAAACTGCATTAGCTGTGATGGTTTCAGAGAAGGTATTTCTCCTTCGTCTGTGACGTCTGCGCCGAGATAGTTGACTCGGGTTTCCATGCTGGCGGTGGAGTAAGATGTCAGGTGTTCCGGATTTTCATCCTTAACTCCGCAGAACCTACAGTCGCTATTCTGCTTTAGACCTATCCTTGTCATGTGTTCACCAAGGTGACAATACCCTGTAAGAAAATCTGTGAGGATGCGTAGTCTATTTCTGGTTAGGTCTAACAAACTTTTTGCTTTGTGCTTGTTGTTGCTTCCAAGGAAGATCTTGGAGTGTCTCAGACCAGGGAGATTCTCCCAGATGAATGCTCTGAGCCTCTCTTCTCTGTCTTTAAGTTCTTTTTTTGTAGGTGTTCATCCCTATACCACAGAACGGTTCCGGTCGCACAAATGGAGTTGTGGCGGCCTTCCTTGCTCTGATTCCAGTATGGCCTGGTATCCAGCATAATGCAACTCTGTTTTCTGTGCCTAGGTTGTTTAATCTGTTAAGACATTCCCAGACTAATTTCGAGCTGATTTATGGCTGCTTGACTATCGGACAAAATTGCAATGCTTTGCTTTCGATGGTTCCTGTCCAGGTTCAGTTGAGCACATCTTTCAATGGCATTGTCTCCGCTTGGAAGACACTGGGCTATATCCCCATTGGCTTGGAATATTTGGTTCCTGGCTCAAATATCCCTGCACCTGCTCCTTTCTCGGTTTTAGAACCATCCACCCACATACCACTTGATAGTGTTTTCTTTAGGGAGTACGTGGAGTATTCTCCTACCCATTGTCAGTCTGTGCATTGCCAGAAGGACCGCTCCCTCCACCATTATGTGTAAGGAAGTGAGGTCTAAAATTACCTCTAGGGCTGCAGTTGGGCATGTTTTCATGGCATGGTTATTGCCCCGTACGTTACGTTAGGGCTCTTGTTGCCTTACTCATTGTCAGTTCTATGTGTCTGTTCCACACGTCTAGGGTTATTCCCAAGTATTTAAGTTCTGATTTGCATTCGATCACTGTTCCATCCAAATGGATGTCTTTCATGTTCGAAATTTTCCTCTTCCCAGTGAAAGACACAATCGTGGTTTTTGTGGAGTTGATGCTCAACCGCACTGAACGACACCATTCACTAGTGATTTTAAGGATTATTTGTATTGTAGAATCCCCTCATACTTGCGTTAAATTAAAACCATATTTCTCTTCATTTTTTCATATTGTGATTTAGAACAATCTGAAATCGATGTTGGACAGTAGTCTGCGAGCATCTTACTATTCTCTTTGCCTCAATATATTTTTTCGATGATGATGAAATGTCTTGATGAAATGTTTCGTTATGTTCACCACTAACACTGCCAAGATTTTGCGGGAAGAAGACCAGTGCGAATGCAAAAAGTGTATTTTGAAACTCACCTTACAGATTAATGTTTGGCAACTCCTTGGGAGTATATCTGTTTTTTTTTTGTTGGCCATCGTTGACGATTCACAAATTGCAGATCCATCTGCAGCTATCTTATAAACGAGGCGTGTTATATTTTCATATGTTTCCTTTACGTGAATACGTGAAACTGACAGGAATAGAAGGGTAGTTATTTCCTATAAAGGAGAAGGAAAAGGTCATTCATCAGGTCATAGTTGGACATTAAAATTTATGAACTTATGAAGTATGGAGAGGCTATAGCTGCAATATAGGAGATCAGGTCGAAAGGTCAACGAACAATTGATAAGAAATTTTTCTCCAGTAAGTACTTGGGAGGTGACAAGTAATTGAAATATGGGGTAGCTTTTATGATAATGGATCAATTGAGAATGCAAGTATAGAAAAAAATCGTTGGTTTAAAATTTATGAACTTAAGAGTGTATGGTAGGCAAATTGAACAAAGGATAATGGCAAGAGAGTTCAATTTGGTCAACAAACAATTGATAAGAAATTTTTCTCCAGTAAGTACTTGGGAGGTGACAAGTAATTGAAATATGGGGTAGCTTTTATGATAATGGATCAATTGAGAATGCAAGTATAGAAGAAAAAGAACGGTTGTATGAAAGGTGTATGAATTGAACAGGAAATAGAGAACACCCCCAAAAGAAGAGGCAAAGATGACTATATAGAGTGTATGGTAGGCAAATAGACAATTCACAAGCGAACAAATGATAATGGCAAGAGATTGTTCAATTTGGTTGGGCAAATTGGTTTGGTCACCATCATTGAAAAACTGAAAAGCTTTCTGCTGTTAGGTACGAAAGATTTCGAGAATGTTTTCTGGTGATTTCGATACACAGAAATATGCTTACCTGGAGTTAATAGCTTCCATCTTAGCAGTCTTGAACCTAATATTGTTGTTGATTCAGATTTGATAACTTGAGATCACGAATTAGGTCTTGATGTAGCAAAAGTGGCAGTTAGTGGAATGGTGCTTTAGCTCACGTCAAATCATAGACCTAGCAATTGCTGCAAAAGCTTCGTTTATATTGCCCTCTATTTTGTTTTTTTGGAAACTTGACATTTTGAAATTTTAAATTTAAAAATCTACAACAACAATAATCATTGTATGAGCTATCGATGGTGGGAGGCTAGAACTTTAGAACGGTGACAAAATAACAACTAGAACAATCTTCAAAACTTTATTTCAACAAGGGGGGTTGGTTGTTACAATTTTATTTTATTATTAATTTGAAAAAGATGAGTTAGATGACCAAATATGTCACAGAAAAGCTTTCTATGTTGAATGTGTGAGCAAATAATTGCGAATTGTGAACTTATTTCCTCATCATTCTTCCAATAACTAACATCAAGGTAAATTCTAATCTTTTGTCATGTTTTTGATTCAATATGTCAAAGTTTTATTTGGATAGACTTTCCAAAACAGTCCATGCCTGTCAACATACAAACAGTTTTGAATTTAGCTGTTGCCAGAAAAGATCAAATCAGCAGTTAAGTTTGCTATATAAATATGATTCTAATACTGATTTTGTTGTAATGTCATAGTGCAGCATCATAATTTTGACTTCTGTTTTGCTTTGTAATTTTCTACCTGGCAAAATCAGAAACCATAAAGTACACTTGATTGCAAAATAAATAGAACAACTTTTATGACTCATCATTTATATTGAGAGTTTCAAAAGAAGTGAGACAAGTCAATTTAGTCAACGGCGTTGCTATAGCTTCAAGTCAGTTTATATTAAAATGGAGCAAGTTGTAATTACGCAGCTAAACTAAAGTTGTCCTACTTTTTTGTGCAACCGAGGGTATCACCTGACAATGGTTGTACCACCAACAATCCTTCAGCAAATTTTGCATAAAGATCTTCTCCTAGAGGTCTACAAGGTCCAAGTGATACTCGATACCCACTCAAAATTGTCACATGCAAACTGCAAAACAAAAATTTCGAAGATTGTACAATTCTTTTGAACTTTTCTTTTGTCATGTTTGAGAAGTTAGATCTACAAGAAGAATCTTCAAGCAATTCCAGATCTACAGATCCACAGTCACATGTAATGACAGACTTTATAGCTTAAGCCTTAAAAATCAATAGGATTCTGAATTAATTGATTAAATAATGTTTGCTTTGTAAATCAAAAACTAATCACTTTTGACTATGCCAATTTCAAACAACAAACTTTCGTATTAAACATTTGAATACCGAGAAAAAGCACTTCCAATTCAATCATCATAAAATAAATCTGCTACTACTATTACTACAATAAAATATTCTAACCTAGTTTCTGAACAATCATTTCGAAAACTTGAGTGCACTTTAGTAGACCACATAAAAGCGTTATTTTCGAAATAGATTTCATGCTCTTTCTCTCTCGAGATAGGTAACTGAACTAATAAAATTAGAAGCGACTACATTAGAGTACATACACGGTACGATAACATTTCTGTATTTATTTGCGCGAAATGTTAGCGCTAAAAGTCAATCACTTTCGCAGATGTGACTGTATGGTTTATTACAATGTTGATCATATCTTAGCAATATGCCGATGCCGCTTTGATACATTTAGAAATTTGAAGTTCATTGGCCCTAAATCTAATTTAATGATATACCCGGTACGTTTACGTGTAATCGAAATCTGTGCGCAAAAAAAATTAAGTCGATAATAGTTATGAGTTATGACGGAAGCAAATAAGACTCCAAAATAAGACTTTGATTACAAATATTTAAGTATAATAATCATGATTCTGTGATAAATATAAGTTGCAAGATAAGAAATTTTACACACAAAACTTAAAAAACCTAAAATTTGTTCAACTTGTGTTCATTCCTAAATTGGTATTACCCAGATTACAACCCTCTTAATTGTTTTCGTCTAACTTTGTTTGTTTTTCATTGCTGTAAAATGATTCAAACAGCTTTATCTATCTTAGATAATGTAGTTGTTACTCATTAATTTCCATGAAGTGCTACTCATGAAATTACCTTTGAATTTGCATTTATTTGGATAATTAATACATCTGGAGAAATACAGTGTAACCTCTATAATCCGAATTTGATTAATCCTGTGAGTGGCCGCAGATATTAAAAAATTCGGATTTTGACTGCCGTTTTTCTTCATAGCAATTTTCATTTATTTATTCTTGGTCTTGTTGCTTGGACTTATTGTTATAACAGCAAAATTTCACTTCAAAGTTATTTCATCGCATTCAGAGCAAGTGACATGGTTGAAAATTTCGGATAAGTACTCTAATTTAGAAAAAAGAACCACAATTACTCAGGTTCTTTGGAGAGAATTTTTCGAAACATTTCCAAGATTTCCAAGATCAAGCCCAAATCAATTTCTTTGCATATTTGTAAGAAGAGTCGCAAGTTCAACGCTCTACTCTTGATAATAGAGTGTGGCACAAAGAATTTTGAAGTAATTGGTAAAAGTAATAAAAATACATGAATTACAAAAAAATCAATGTTCGTAAGATGATCACCATTGAAACGTATACATTCCTGCAAGCGAAATTTTGCATGGCACTATGAAACACTTCCATTGGAATTACGGCGGTGCGTATGCTTTGCTTTCGAGGTAGCGCAAAAAAAAGGCTCATAAACAAATTTAGCCAATGAATATCGTTAAACTGTAAAATTACATGGGCACTAAAGAGTTGCCGTAGAGCAGCTATTGGTGCTCTGGCTGTGTCGGCTGTGGTTTCATCTTATTGAAGCTAAGAATTATGAAGGTTCTGAAAGTTATTCTGCTACAAAAGAGTTGAGTATATCAACATATCAATCAGACGTTATTGTCTTTGCATTCTCTTTGTCATCCTCAAAGAAGAAAGAACCTGCTGAAATGGCACACCTAACTGCAACCTATTCGTTATGTAATGGTCGTTTGTGCAATTAACGAGGGTTTTTAGGTGTTGACTATCTGTAATTCTGGTTATTTGCATATCCACTGATATGGAAATGAGGTTTATTGGATATAAAAGAATTGTCAACAAAATCGAGGTCATTTTTAATTATTTTTTTACAGAATAGTTGTCACGTCAAGTAGTCCAATGGTTTCCATGGTTCTACTCTTCTCCTCTAGGGTTGGGCGGTATGGTCCTTGAGCCCTTTTGTAGCTTGTGAAGGCCCTTCAAGCCTTATGAGTGTATATATCAGATAATGCTGGTTTGGTCCATCTTACTGCATCCTGGGCGGTGGTGGAATTTTGTCCCTTCGAAGATCGTCCTAGTCAGCTACGATGTCAAGAGCTCTCCGTATCTTCACCTTGGACGGTGGCCTGTCGGGGTCGAGTCAAGCCAGACAAGATACCAACGAGTTCGCTGAAGTTGCTATCCTCTCCAGGGTCTTGGTGGCTAGTTTGACGATATGATCCCGGAGTGATGGAACGCCCAGTTCCGCTCGAAGTTGAGCATTTCTAACGAACCAGGGCGCCCCCACGATCATTCGCAGCATTTTGTTCTAGAGGACCTCCAGTCTTCTCCAGTGGATCTTGGCCAGACTTGATCAGGAGAGTGATGCGTTCGTTATTGTTGGACCTAGAAATATCATAAAGGTGAAACTTCAACTCAATGTGAAGTATTTGGCGGATTAGGTCTTCTCTTCTTAACTTCTATTGATGGTGTGGCAAGTTGGAACGTAGGTATGATGTCCTAAATTGTAAAGACGTCAGAATTCCCTTTGAGTAGCAATCGTAGTATCACCATTCTTATAAAATGTCTTCACAGCAAATGCGACCCACTAGTCAATGGTTACTAAATGACAAGCATTTTGTTGTAGGTATACTAAACGATGACACTTCCATCTGTCTAGCAACTCCTCAAGGTTGATACTACTATATTAAAAAAATCTCCTTTTTCTGTGCCACTCTGTATTTGCGATTTTGATGCCATCAATAAATTTCACCAGATTATTATAGGTTACTAATGCTTTCCGCTTAATGGTCCAATGATATCAGTCGGAAAATGGTATTGCTTCCCGATTCTTTGGCTTCGTTTGTGCTCCTTTTGTCATATTGCTTGAAGTCAATGAAAGAGTTTAGAACAAACAGAAAAGAAATTTATTACTTTAGTCAGCGAGCTTTTAGGTGAGGTTTGATAAAATATTTCTTTAACTTTACAATTAGAGGCTTTCATCTAATCATTTGTTAGAACTTGGTCACAAATATCTAACATTGGTGTTAACTAAACAAAAATTTTTATTTATGAATGAAATACCTGAATCTGGTTTATTTTCAGGTTTGAAATAATACATAATTCCGTTTCAAACAGAATTTATTTCCGTTTAACTTAAAATGTATATCGTATTTCAAAAATAACATTTCAAAGGAATTAGTCTAATAAGAAGAAGCAAGTAAAATGGCTTTTGAGAAGATACAGCTAGATGAAGATGACGAAAAAAAGAAACAAATCATAAAGCTCTCATTTTAGTATGTTATCGTGAAGACATCTTTAAGAAATGGTGTTTTAAAGAATAAATTTGATTCCTGACAGAACTCGATGCCGTGGAGGTTGAGGAGGGAGTACAAAAATATCAGCTGGAAGTACGGAAAGTATCGTACGCGACTGCGGTAGGCAGTAGCTTTGCGGACAGCGTTGAAGAGTAGTCGTGGTTAAGATACCATCATCAGGCATTTGAAACATAAATAAATACATAAGACAACATGAGGGAAATCGTTCATTTACAAGCCGGACAATGTGGAAATCAAGTAGGAGCTAAGGTAAGTTTTGTTTTTATTTATTTTTTCTTGAATATTGTTTTTTTAATTAAATCGTTAAATATAATAAATTTAAATTTAAATTTTATTTATACGTTAATAATAGATACTTTTATCTAGAACAAAAAAAAATCGTTTAAATATATCAGCTGCTTTTGTTGTGTAAAAAAAAAACTAATCTTGTAAGTACAGCGTTAGAACTGATAACAAATGTGTAACGACTTTTGTAGCAACGTATTTATTTAAATATTTATTCAAATATTTGCAATTATATGTTAGCTTCCGATAACTACTGACGCAACAATTCTATTTAACCAAAACGTTTATAAATCCCTTAGATATCAGAAGAAAAAAACTAAATAAACTAGTTATTTAGAAATAAAATAAATAGTATAATTTTCAATAATGTTGGAGCTATGCTGAATAAAATTTCCTCGAAGTTATTATTAAACTACAATAAATCTTCATTAATTACATTTATTCTTTACTTGATATTGATGTATAAAATATAAAGCTACAGTTAGCGATTGTTAAATAACTTTCTTTGTAAGCTGTTACCAACAATAGTTTCCATACAATCAAATTCTAAATTAGGAACTTACTTCGGCGGACAAAATATATTGATCGGAAAAATATTTGAGTCACGCGAAAATTCTGAATAAAAACCTACGCTTTTGTAATGTTTTTATAATAATTGGACATCGTTTTTGATCTGTTTCCTATTCTTGAAGCAAAATTTTTCTTTGTTTTTGCAAATGTTTCTTGAACTCTTGAGATTTTTGAGAAAATAAAGAATTCTTCATGATGACTTTCATATAAAACTGACCGTATTTTCTTTATCATTATTTCTGCTCTGGATAGGAAACGAATGCAAATAAATAACCAGTAGGTATGTCTTTGAGCATAATTTTATGTTCAACACTTGGCACAATCATTTACGATAGTTTTTGCCATTTTTTATGATATCATCCAATGTTTTTGGTTTTGTTTTACCATTTTTAATTATTTGGATCAAACTTTATAACACGGTATCTACGTTTGTTACTTTTATGTATCTATCTTTGGGTTTTGTTAACATCGAAACTAGTAAGTGAATTAAGAACTCTCCAGCAGATTCAATCTCGACATTTTTGTGACTAAATCTCTATTTTGTGCATATAGTATTAGGATATCAGAAGTAGATTTAAGTTGGTAACATCAAATACAATTTTTTGTAATATAGATGGCGCTTTTTTGATTGTTTGAAAATGGTTTCCTATTTTTTCTGATCAGATTATCTTTTTATTTCCAACTTGCGCGTTAACACTAACTCCACCCAGTACATTAATTTTGCTCACCTATATTATATGCCTGTTTTAAAACATGTAGTTGACTTCAATGCCTTAAAGTAAGCCACTACTGACTACTGAAGAATAAAGTTCAAGAATAAACATAAGTTATAACATTGGAGGACAGTTATCCTGCGGGAAGAGTCCTTATTTAGTATCAGTTTAGCCTGCTGAATCCGAAAATCATATCATATTGGTTAAAGTGGATGTTGTTCTTAAGTCAATTTTTCAATGACGACTAGAAGAACACAAAGAGTATGAGACAATTAAACTCTGTCTTCGAAATGTACACACATATAGCCCCTTTCTAGAGATCAACAATAGTTGGACATCATATGATGGTTCCACCGGCTTTGGTATTAATTACTCCTTCATTATCCTGATACCTTATATTAGCTCCCAAGCTTTAAAAGTTAAACATATTGACTCTTTCTCAGTAATTTTGGGTATTGTGGTTTTGGAAAAAATTTTAAGCATTCAAAATTTGTCCAGGTATCAAATGAAATTTCTGTTATTTGGTTTGTAAACATGCTATTGTTTGTCACTGTACAAGTTTGAGGACAGGCAAAAATCCCAGCCTCTAATTTTTCTCCACTCCACACCCCTCTTCTTATCAAAGACCTTTACAAATTGTTTCATGTGAGTAAGCTTAATCTAAAATGGTGGTAGAATGATTTAGACGACTATCTTACAGAGGACCTGCAGCAAAATTATTGATGATAAATACATTTTTTTTTCTAAAACAAGTTTGATAATTTGGGATCGTTCCTTCAGTTTTGTTGAGTGGCCTATGTGAATTGATGCCAATTTGTTGCCATTATCCAGTAACACACATTTTAAACTTATTCAAACTATGTATCTATAAAAAAGCACCAACCTTCTGTCGGATGGTGCTGATACATTGTTACAGTACATACGATTTTTTTTTACTGAAGTAAGGAAGAATATTTTACTTTTTATTTCGAGAAAATTAAACTGTGAGATAATATACAGACTTGCTCATAATACTATTTGCGGTTTCAATTCATAATATTTTGTTATCAGTACCACAACAAAGAGCGCTTAGAAATCGTGGTAACCACTGGCACAGATAAGTTTTCTTCGTATGGTAACTTCAAATGCACTTTAATTTCTGATTTTAAAAATTCTAATAATTGTCTACATATTTGGATTTACCTTTTTGTACATTTTTTTTTAAGTTAATATAACAAAAATGTGGAAGAAACACTCTTCGGTTCCCCTGCTTTTGAAATTTTGAACGTTGCTTTACGTTTGTTCTACATTTTTCAAGAGTTTTGCAAACAAAACCAGTCCTAACTAGACGAGAAGATATTTTTTTAGATTAACCTCTCTTATCGTACATTGTTCTCAATTTTTATAAAATAATACTAAAAATTAATGGAAAAAGAAACATTTTTTGGTCAGCTCCTATTATCAAATTATGAAATCTGGTTCAGATTTTTTTAGATTTCTACATACGTTTATCTAGAGTGTTGAAAACAATTACTAAAGATTAGTCGAAAAAAAAACGATGTTAGGTCCACAGGTCATTCCCCATTCTTTTTTTGAATTGGAAAATTTAAAAGCTGTTCCAGATTCTATTAAAAAATCGGTCAAAAAAATAACATTTCTTTTAGTCTTCAATTTTTAGTCATTTATTTTAACCATTGTGGCATTTCTTAAAAAAATGTTCTTTGTCGGTTCTTTTTTCGATAGATTTTTAATAGTATTCTCCAAAAGTCTGGAACAATGTAGAACAAAAGTAGAATAACGTTGAACAACTGCCAGAAAATCAACTTAAAAAAAAATAACAGTGGGAGAACGAATTTTTTTTCTCAATTATTTCATAAACTATTTACAGTAGGAGGCAGAAATTTTGCAACAGAATAATTAGAAGAACAAAATTTTGAATTTATTAAGATGAACAAATTTTTTGAAATATATTGAAAGAATGTCTAATCAACATTGGCCACAATATGACAAGACCTTTGCCATGTTGTTTTTTTTTATCATGACATATGTACTTATTTTCCGGAGAAGAAAAACTTTGCAGAATTCAAATCTGTCTTGTCATTATTCTATACCCGTTTAGAAATGTTTTTTTTTAGCCAAGTTCTCTTTCTTTTCCGATTATAATACTCTGTAGATCTATCACTACAACTATTCCTCAGAAACAAACTTATTTTTAACTTTTGGCCAGCTTTTTTGGTGTTGGAACCAATGTGCAATATATTTTCCAACACATTATGTTCACTTTAAGAAACATTTTTGTCAACCTTTATCTTCTTCTAAGTCCAAACTGCCATCTGTAGATGACTCATTCTAGAGAACCAGTTTTCTGTTTGTTTCAAATTTTTTTCCAGTGACATCTTCTCTGACGTGTCGGAAACAATCATTGTACCAATTACTACCAGGGCCTTGCATTTTTCTACGGAAAAACAACTTCATCTCTGTTAATTTTAATTCTATTTTAAGAACATCCTGTATAATAAGTCAAGATGTTAATTATTATTCTCCTTGAAAAATTATCGGACTTAAAACGAATTTCGCAAATAATCTTCACACAGAAAATATCAAACACGCTTACAGGAAGCAAAAAAATCCAATTAGGAATTTATAAATTCTCAATACAATCTTGCAACTAAGCCAAGTTTTGCGGTTTAGATTGTGGCTATTACAACAGCGTTTTGCTCTGCTGAATTTCTGATCGAATGCATCTGTTTTACAAGCAAAGTGAATGGTCTAAACCGTGTACAAGTGGATTTGTATCTATAGCTTCGCGTTATACCTGGCTTGAGATAATTTAAAAATACGTTCATGTTAAAAAAAAAATTGAATTAGAAACAGGCAAAACCGTATTAAGGAAGTGCAATTATGATGTCGTTAACCTTGTTCCTTCTTGTTAGATTCTCAATTATTATTTCTTGCTTTCTGATTGGTGCATCAATAAATTATTATTTAAAAATGTTATTATTGATTGAGTGGCAATCATTTGCATTTGAATAACGTCATTCGATCGAATTAGGTAAGCGATAGATATAGGTTATGTTGTGTATCTATTACGTTGTCAATTGAAATGACAAGCAACGCTCATTGACTTTTAAGGTTAATTAAATCCCGTGTAGTCGTGAAATCGTCAATAGATTCTGTTCTTTATAACATCTAAACTGTTTAGTAATAATATTAATCGTATGATTTGACAGCATTTTGATTTTAGTGTGAAGTTAGCGTTTTATAAAATTGACAGATTTAGTTGCTAGCTTCAGACATGTATATATTTATATGCACTACATATAAGTAATTTGAACTTGGTGGAAGTTTATTTATGTATACAGGCAATGCGACAAGAATGTTTTTTCTATCTTCAACCGGAAATACCACGGCGCCAATTCGTAAAAGTTATTTCTGTCATTTTAACACCCGTTCCTAATGTTAAGGCGTTTGTATTTTCTCAACTTATGCGGTGATTACATTCAGATGTAGATGGAACGAACGACAAACAAAATACACAATAAAGAATAAGCAACTAGCGTATGATGAAAGAAAAGAGAATTCTCAGTAATTTTAATATCTACGCAATTATAAAAATAGTATCGTGCGTGCTTTAAGTCAGAGTATTTTAGTCCATCCATCTCTGGTACTTGATGTATTCGACTTTTATTTTAATCTTTAGCCGTACATTGAACTTAATGCACTTACATCGTGTAGACAATAATACCATGCACTTGACAGCTAATAAATGAATAATGACTTATTTATAACAAGGAACCGTATCAGTATCAAGAAGGCCTTTGATGTTGTATATTCGTTCGGAACAAATGAAGTGCGTAATTCTAATTAAAACAGTTAAATGTGGCAATAAATCTTGCTAATGTAAGATGGTCTGTGAAAATTGCTATTAACTTTACTAGGTCTTCTTTGTACCCGTTCGTATTGGTGTAGCAATGCTTGTTAATAACGCTAGGCAATTTTAACTTCTTGCATTGGTATAACATGACGTAATACAAATAGTGATCTATGTACCTACACTTTGTAAAAATGTAATTTAGTAAGAGACGTATTAGTTCTGGATGTTAATAAGAGGATTTCCATTTTCGTTTTTCCTGAAAAATGAAATCCGTCAAACTACTTCCGATCTTGCCCGCTAGAGGACATTGGAATTGGAATTAGTCAATGCGATGAAATTCATTTGCATTTGGAGTGCTGATTGGAATCGAAAACGTGATCCGCTTTAATGCTGGATCTATAAAAGTTTGGAAACGTTTGAAACCTGATTTATCATATATGTAGATTAAGAAAAAGTTACAGGAAACATAATTGCCAATTTCAATTCATTATAAAATAGAGGATATGCGATTAGAATTAGTCCATTTGTATTATACAATTAAGATTGTGTGTGAATTGCGATGAAATTAGATCTTGCATTTGCAGTTGTGCTGATGAGACCTGGAAGGTCGAAACCACGTGATCCGCTTCTAATGCTGGATCTATAAAAGTTAAATTGGAAACGTTTCGGGCAAAACCTGATTTATCATATATGTAGAAAGCATAAGAAAAAGTTACAGAAAACATAATTAAGAGACCAATTTCAATTCATTATAATGCGTTTGTTAATTTTGTTATCAACATTGTTAGTGTCTATTTAAAGGAATGGTTGTAAACAGCAAACAATAATTTTCTTTTTTTCAGCAAATTGTTGTTTTTGGAAGCATGAACAATAGTACTTGTGTAAATAGTATTTGTGATACATCATCTCAATATATAAGGGGTGGTCCATTTAAACAAACAAGGTTTCTCTTTCTGAAAGTACCCCATAAATATTTTTTTTTACAATATACAGAATTTTTATTTGCTTGAATTTGATTTTTCCTGTTCTAGAAAAAAATTAATTTGAAATCGACTATAATGAACGATTTCGCTGGAACTTATCTAAAAGTTTAACCAAAACTGCTTACAATTAACAAATCTGTTAGATCCAAAAATGAAACTTAAAGAAAAGTTTGATGATTACATTTATACAAATTCTGGATATAACAAGTTATCATAATTAAAGAGTCAGAGTTGTTTTGATTTGAATTTTTTCTGTTATATAGAAGAAATTTATTGAAAAATATAATCAGAATCACTTGTAATATTAGGAGTTCATGTTACAATAGCTCCATGTAGGTCGCGGTGACTAAAGGCAGCAGTGCCACTGCCCACAAATCTAATCTAATCTAATCTAATATTAGGAGTTCGTTATATCCGGAAATTTGCAAACTTTTGTTTTTCTTAACTTAAAAGTGAAATTTATCTAAAAATTTAATAAAAACCGTTCATAATGAAAAAAATCGTTATATCTGGAAATCATCAAATCATCGGATTTAAATTGATTATGTGAAATAGATTCTGGACATAACCAATTCACATGAAAACGTCGAGAAATGCTAGAATATAAAAACTAAAAAGTGCCTATAATAGGCATATAGAAAATAGATCAAGCATTAGAAGCGGACCACGTGGTTTCGACCTGCTAGGTCTCGTCAGCGCAACTACGAATGCAAGATCTAATTTTATCGCCCTTCACATCACAACTTCTACTCGTAAGTGTATAATAATAATAATGGGCAGGGTGGGAAGTAACACACTGCAAGGCACTACACAACACAAGTCGGTAGAGCAGATACTGATCTAGCTCGCACCTCATTTACTGTTAATTAGTGAGTTTAGTATACAAGGTGTCTCAGACTATAGGTACAGCTTGCTATATTTTTTTTATTTATAAGACTATTGGAATCCTTTATTCATATTAAAACTTTCTAACACTTCCGGTTTTACTGGATATGCCGTCAAATTTGAAATTTTAAATATAATAGAATAACTTGTATTTTTTGCATTTTTTGATCTGACGAAATTTTTGAATATTCTCTTAACTTTTCGTGGTTACCAAAATTTATATTTTACAGTCGAGAGTGCTATGAGTAACTAAAAGTATTCGGAGTATATAAACATTACGAGAAGGCAGAGTGCATGTTTCCTTGCTAAAAAAATGCCGTAGAATTCAAAGCCACAAAAGCATACACTTTTATTACAAGATTAAATTCAATGGCATTTCCGGCAAAACCGGAAACGTTAGAAAGTTTTAATATATACACATAAAAAAATAACCCTGATCCTATGTCTTAAGATACTCAGTATACGGAAATTATCAAATTTGTTTGGATTTGGTTTTGGCTCGGCTGTTATCGTTGACGAATTCGTTATAACCGCAAATTTACTTCTTCTAAAAGTGGAATTTATAAAAAAAGTTAACCAAAATCGCATATATTCATTATAAAAAGAATTGTTCGGAGTTAATCTAAATTCAAATATTGATGATCACATTGACAGAGGCTCTGAATATAAAAAATTCACAGATTATTAATGTAAAATCGAGTTTGTTATATAGATAAATGATCAAAATCACGTACGAAGGTGGTCTAACAAGTTTCCGACCTAACAGAGGCACAAGACATTGACCTCCTCCTCGTCCAAATAGCACTCGGCATCTTTCTCTGCAAAATAGCTGTTGACGATGGTGATAGCTTCCTCATTTGACAAAAATCTCTGTCCTCCAAGCGCAATTTTTAGATTAGGGAACAAAAACAAATCGTGTAGGTCTGGATCTGGTGAGTAAGATCTGATGAGTTAAGCACTTCAAACCGTAATTCCTAGATTTTAGCCATGGCAACCGCTGAGCTGTGAGTCGGCGCATTGTCTTGATGAAACAATTTTTTTGTGTGCAAATATGGCCGTTTTTCAGCAATTTCTGCCTTCAGCTTGTCAAGTAATAATGCGTAGTATGCTCCTGTAATGGTTTTTTTTTCTGTTTGAAGATAATCGATTAAGATAACTCCATGACTATCCCAACAAACAGTCGCCATCAGTTTCCTAGCCCAAAAAACAGTTTTTGCTTTGACTGTATTTTTTATTTGGAGCGTATAATGGTGCATTTTCATCTACAGTAATTAATCGGCGCCTAAACTAGGCCAACAAAGCTTTGAAACTGTTCATTCGAACACGTTTTTGGTCTAACATGAGCAAGCGCGGCACCCATTGCGCGGATAGCTTTCTCCTGCCTAAATCTTGATTCAATATGTAACAAACACGTTCTTTGGACATGTTCATAACGTCTGCTATCTCTCTTCCTTTAATTCGGCGGTCGTTTAGCACTATTTGGTGAACTTTAGTGATGTTATCTTCAATGCTTACAGTTTTTGGACGTCCCAAACGCTCATTGTCTCCTAAGCTTGTACGGCCACGTTTAAATTCTGCTGCCCAAAATTTTACTGTGGTAAATGATGGTGCAGAGCCCCCGGATACAGCGCTCAACTTATCTTCAATTTGTATTGGCGTATTGCGTTTCAAAAACAAATAGGTACTTAATGACAGTTCGATATTCGGTTTTGTCCATTTTCACAAAAACAGCTACTCAAACGATGGTCAACAATTGCACGTCCAAAATGATTGACCACAACACCCAGCTTTTATTGACGAGTGCTGCCATCTTCATGTTATGTTCGGAAATATTTTAGACCACACTTCTACAATGGAAAAACTGCCCATATCTTCTAAAGTAAATTGAATAACATAGCAAAACCCTATATTATAATAAAGGTAAGACCTAGAAGAATCGTAAACAGTAAAAATATACAAGGTGTTCGATTTAAAATAAAGTAAGTTTAGTTTACCTTGTCTTTATTTGACACCCTGTATAGTTAAAAATATTTTTCTGTAACATAATATGTATAATCTGAGTTTGTTATAATATGTATAATGGGAATGATCAAATTTGTTTGGATTTGACTTTTTTGCTAGTGCAGATTGCAGCTTTAATCACCGTTTGTGCGCGTCAATGAAATGATTCGATACCTATTTATTGGAAGTATAATAAGAGTGATATGTCATCAAATGTTAAGAAAATATAAACATTATTACAACTTAAAAATAAGTTCTTATTCACTTACAATATTTTAAGACATTCTCTAATAACATTTCGATAATAATCTATTTATTACCTTATCGCCGTAAGGAAACAAACGACAACAATTAAGTACGAGTCGTATTTAATTCCCAGAAAAAGTATAAAACTTCTATTGAACCTATTCATAACACATAATACAGTTAGCGATAACCGGAAAGCCTTAGAGAATAATTTGGAAGTAGCAGTACTGCTAGCACCACCAATTTGTTTATCTTTATAGCGGTTTTATGGACATTATAACCGAACGTAACCTTCAAGGAAATAGAAAACACATTTGGATAACATAAAATAGCGCGCTATAACGAATTAAGTTTATCGACAATAGAAATTGTGTGAAAAAGCCACACGCTTTAGGATCTTACAAGCTAAAAACAAAATAATAATTAGTAATTTACTTCTTACAAGGTCTTAACTTTAATTTCCTCTCATTTTCAATCCTCATTTTTTATAATTACGCCGGTATTAAGCTTAATTTTAATTTTACGATCTGTTAATTCCTGAAACTGCTTCGAGTTATGGTGTCATCATGTCATTCGCGCTGTTGTTTTGTTGTTTTTCTATTTGAGGAAACTGCTCTGGAATTACTCGAAGAATTAGAGCGTGGTGTTATTTTTCACGGAAAAAATGAAATTTACTCGTCACAGCTAATTATATCTCACAGTAAATTGCTGAATGTTGATGGTTTTACTGGTTCATGTTAATTATTTTATTCCCTTTTTGTTTATAGTTTTGGGAAGTTATCTCTGAAGAGCATGGAATCGATCCTAGCGGAATCTATTTAGGACAAAGCGATTTACAATTAGAAAGAATTAACGTCTATTATAATGAGGCTACAGGTAAGGTTCAATCTTTATGTATGTAGTTTCTTGTAAATATAATTTATGTAAATTAGAATTTATGTATATTGTTTTTGACTCTTTATTATGCCATGATTGGATAACGTTTTTATTAGAAATTTTCTAACATAAATTTATCACGTTTCCTTGATTAATATCGGTTAAACTCTCCTGGCAATGTAACCGCCAGCTAACCAAAATCTGACCTTAATGAAGCAACCTAAACAAGTAACACTGATGACATTTGCACAAAAACATTTACCTTGTAGGTTAGTAAATAGAAGAATGTCATATTTTCCGAAGAAAACATAAATTAAAGACTCAACAACATGCTAAAGAATGTACACAAGAATCTGTCAACATGTCAAATTTGACATTCTTTGAAAAGAATGACGAAAAATGCACTATTGGAAAAGAGTGACGCTTTTACTCTGTATAATCTGAATATCTGATTCTAATGCATTGAAATTTGGTACGGATGTAGTACTACAGTAGCAGTTTACCCACACTTGCACAATTATATTTGCGAACATATTATAACAGAAACAAACGTTCCTATCCAAAGAGTTAGGTGAAAAAGCCAAGATCGCAGACTGGACCGAATTGACAAGAATAGATTTCAATACTTTTATAGGACTTTATTTTCATATGGGTCACATCAAGCTGAATCCACTTTACAACATTCCCTGTTTTGCGAATCATATGAGTAGAAACAGATTTTTTTTTAATTTTACGCCACTTTTACATT
>CM043016.1:42948009-43063459 GCA_023690525.1 Holotrichia oblita | reverse complement strand
TATGAACTTTGCCACTTTTCTGGTTGGTCTCTCTTTTTTAGAAGTGGCAAACTTAGGTAAAGAACAAATTACACTAGGGCTAACGACAAAAGCGGTGCTTGAAAACGAATCATTAACATTTTCTCCATAAGGTTGCAAGGTAAGCAATGTTTGGGGTTTCATGAAATGTAAGCCACTATTTTCTCCTGCAGTTATTTTGTGGCAATAATTTATAACGTTCAAATATTCTCCACCGGCTTTGTACATCCTACCTTCATTCGCATATTCTACTAATTCTTCAAACTCTTTGTCCAATGCAAGCCGTTACTTGCACAGTAACAATGTCTGAGGAAACTGACGAATCGAATGTAATTATCCCACATTTCCTAAATCCATCCCATACATGGCATAACGACACGAAAAAAGCTTATCCCAATAGACTGCTTACCTGAAATTGTGATACTACTCT
Source organism: Holotrichia oblita (assembly GCA_023690525.1). NCBI lineage: Eukaryota > Metazoa > Arthropoda > Insecta > Coleoptera > Scarabaeidae > Holotrichia > Holotrichia oblita. The sequence continues at coordinate 43,063,011 of CM043016.1, read as the reverse complement.
TCCAGTGTTGTTTCAAAGGTACTTGTCAATTGCCTGGACGAAAAATGTGTTAAATTGTCCCATAGAGCCTGAAACACTTTTAAAGTGAAATTATCGTTTCGGCAGCGTTTAAAAATGTGGATTGACAGAGGGGGCGGTCACATTGAACAACTTTTATAGTAATTTCACGTTCTCAAATAATTTAATTAAGCAAAAATATTTAAATCATTGTCTCTATTTGTCAGGTTTTACTTAAGATGAAAATTATGCTTTTTATTTATTTAAATGGAACGTTTGCAATAAATATAGGGTTATATAATGTAGTTTCAATATATTAAGTAGTTATTTTATTACTAAAACTACTACCTATTTCTTATAAAATATTCTAAATATGGAGGACCGAAATGAAATTATAACCCTATTTTTATGTTAAATTTTAGATTTCCGTACAAAATTACTTAGAACTCCAAATGTATAAACTCTAGGTTTAGGAAATGTTATACGGAATCGAAAGAGAAAGAAAATTTCCAATAGTTAGTACAAAAATATTGTAGACGGTGTTCCATTTGAAATAAACGAATTTTGTGAAATGAAGGTTGGGTTTAATTTCGAGTTCCATTAACTAAAATCTAGTTTAATGTAATGCCAACTTAACAATTTTTAATATGGAAAATAAATGTCATTGAACATTATTACAATAATAACCGCGATTTGTTTATTCAAATTTAAAGATTATTAGGAAAGGCTAGATTCATCCTTTAAAATACTCTGTAAGTTATTTTTTCCTTTCGGGGAAGAAAGAAGTACGAATATTTCCCAAAACGCGGCCTTTACGTGAACAGAGTATGTTAATTAACATTATCTTATATTACATCAATTGAATTAAAAAATATAATAATATATAGATTATTCTATTTGGAAAACAAAGTAACCATCTTGTACAGACAAAACTGAACAACCTACAAATTAGACCGGTAACGTTTTCTTTCTATAAAGAAGCGTTTTGGTCATTCTAGACATCTTTTAACTCAAAAAATCTTGAAAACCACAAGTCTTAACAAAGCCACAATTTTGACCGATTTACCAGGAAATGCCACACCCTTTATAAAATGATTAATTCCTGTTAACTTTTGAGAAATCTAGGTGAATTTTAACTTGGAATTAAATGTCGTACAATATGTATGTTCCACCATCTACACCACCAATTTCTCATATTCCTTTCAATAGAAATACTTTGATGTTTCTGTATCGAACGATAGTTAGTCCAGTTTCGTCCACAATGAAAACTGTATGTGGAGGATAGAAATGTTTATCTTGGACCTCTTTCAGGATTTCTAAAGAGTTACCGATATTCGGTTTACTAAAATGTTGGGCTCTTGCTGATTAAGCTAATTGTGATTTTACTAGACACAGATTAATATTGTACTTTCTAACCTGTAATCCAGTTATAAGATGGTAAGATATGCCGTTCCACAAAGGCATAGTTTACTAATTCTTTTTCCTGAATTTAAAGACAAATAAATATTTTCATAGGATTTAGGATTTATTTGGTTCTAAATGTATAGTTTTACCTAATTCTAGCTGTTTAAGTGTGTTTTGAGGGACGTTGAATGTGATTACTGCAGTTGCAAAAAGGCATGTGGTTGTATTTCAGAGTCATGAAGGCTTGTTCCATAATGGAAAATTGATCTTTGCTGGTTAATTGTCCTGTTACACACCCTTAGCATTTTTGAACCTCTATAGCAAACATATAACTCAATTTGTAAATAAAATAATACAATGGTTTCCTGTTTAATTATTACAAATAATTTTTATAGACCTATATAGCTGCAGTTAAAAATTAAATTTGGACGGCAATCGATGGCATCGGTCTCTGTCCCGTTATAACCTCCTTACCTCGTGAAATGCAATTTTTAGCTGTGTTAATTTAAAAGTCGTCTTAGCATAGGTAATTAATGACAAAATTTTACAAAATGATCACTAATCACTGACATGTCGACACAACACTATTAAGATCTCTACGAACTGGTTTACAATCTTGCCAATAGCAACATTAACCCAATCTGACTTATTCTTCCTTAGTTTTTCAATAGAAATATAATGTGTATATTTAATTAGCATCTTACCTATGATTAGAGATATTAGATCTCATTCAAAACATCCCTTTGTTTATAATCAATCTGGCTTTTGCCTGGTTAATAGTTATGATACGACTTTTTGAAAATAACTTTATTTATTGACATTTGGGACGAAGAGAGATCAACTCGATACAGTATCCATATAGGGGAAAGTGGTTAACATTCGGCATATTGACATTAAAAGACAAATCTGAGAAAAGTGAGCACATTATTTAAAACTTAAATATTTTATTATTAATGAGCAGCAAAATATCTGTTATAACAATGTAAGTTGACTTTTTATTTTCTTTTATTTTTTTGATAAATAGCCGAAAGTACCCCACTGAGGGGGTACTTTCAGCTGTGTGCAGGGGTACATTATATTAACGTCATTAAGGTGTGAGCAAATAGAGAAACCACGTTAGATATGGTAGAGGTTCCAATGAACACCTATCTTACATTAATATTGGAAAAGTTGACATTAAATTTGAACACATTCGCGGTTCTTACAGTTCCATGGCTGGAAGAGGAGGGCAAAACAGCTACAATGTCATTTTTCTGCACTATTGATATGCCCTCGACAGTTGGAAATAGGAAGCTGTTGGTATGGCATTTACGGCGCATAAACTTGATTTCAACTCCTCATCTTGGAGAGAAAGTATTTGACCAACATAAAAAATTTCTTTCTTGGAAACCAAAAATTTCACAAGAACGAAATTTGCCACGTCAATAATAGTCTCACTGTCAGCTATGAATTTCAAGTCTTCGAAATCCTCTTCGTCCTCCGACGACTGATCTTGCAAAACAACTTCAGTGCTTGACTCGCTTGATGTAGACATTTTCCGTTTTTTACCCAATGCGATCAAGTCTTTTTTAAAAGAAGGTAGATCGTCCATTCTCAAGTCTCTTTTGACTGATGCCGTTTTCTGCTTCAAACTTAGTTTTCTCTTTCGTTCTGCTTCTAAGCTTAGCTTTTTTTCGTATTCCGGCGTGTCAGTATAGATTGTTGATTTCACTTTTCTCCTCTCTGTTTTTTTCTTTTTTACAAGTTGTACTTTTGGATATGGCCTAATTTGACACAATGCAAAAGATGATGTAGGCGACGTTGCAGGCGAGGCTGGGGGCGTTTTGTTTATAATTTCCTGCGATTGTTTTGATGTTGAAGGAATTGGTGAGATTGTTCTGGTCTCCATTTTCATCTGCGTGGTGCTAACGTCGTCTCCATTGTCCATCAGTGGTTTGTCAGTTACTTCACTTGGGATAAAATCTTCATCACTGAATACGAATCGATTCATTGGCCACAGACCAGTGCTTTTAAATGAGCTGGTTATATTTTTAATTGTGAACGCACTTTCATATGCATGCTTTGCCAAACGCGCCAGATGTCGGATTGTGAGAGCCTTTCCGGGATTCGATTGAATCCAGTCATGCTGAGCTAAGTATGATTTAAATGGGCCAAATACCCCTACATCCAGAGGCTGAGTCCTGTGCGTCGTATGTGGCGCAAACGAAAGTAGAATTATCCCCTTTTCTCGACACAATTTAATGGCTTCCACAGAAATATGCGACTCGTGGGTATCTAAGAGAAGAAGCACTTTCCTATCCACAGAACAATTAACAGTGTTTGCAAAATACTCGAGAACTTTTGGAAAAAGTTCAGAGGTCATACACCCTTTCTTATTCCCAAGAACAATGGCAGACGTTGGGTATTCGTCGCCTAAATATTCATCTGGGTTTCTCACGGCGGCACTATTCCTCCAGCTGCACTTATCACTCCCACAATTGTGACAAGCTCACCCCTCTCCTGTGAAGATATATGAGCCACTTGTTTCTTGCCTTTGGGAGCAACAACTTTAGCAGGTGGCATAACTGATGTTATTCCAGTCTCATCTAGATTTCGGACCTGTTCTGGCTTGAGCTTATGTTTTTCCAGAACATTAGCGAAACCGTTTTATAAAGCCTTGTAACCAATCAAGACCTGGAAAAATATTATTTGTAGATCTACATTTTTGATTCTTTCAAAAAAGAAAAACTAACCGGCCATTTTATTAGACTCCCAACTCGGTGGCGCCCTAGAGTCCGGTAGGACGCTAGCAAAATCGTAGGCCAGTTTCCTTATCTGCTTATAGTTAAGGCCATAATTCAAGTTTGAGCACTTCCTTATATAAGTTACAAGCTCTAACTCCTGACTTGAGGTGAAAACTTGTCGAGCTGTGTATTTGCTTGTATAAGAAACCTCTTCTTCACTTTCATTGCCTGAATCGGCCCACCTAGCTAACAGCTCTTCTTTGGACTTTTTCTTCAAAAGGATCTTGATCCTAGACTGCAGGGTTTGTCTTTTCAATTGATATTCTTGAGTGCAATAAAGAACACAATGGTGAAAAAAAATAAAGCGTCTGGCCGTTCACAGGTTGCAAACACGAGGAACTAAAAGTTCTGCCTGGGTTGGCAGGTTTGAGCGCCAAGTTCAAAAGATATTACGATTTATTGAAGATAGCCGAATGTTCCCTATGGCCGAATGTTGACCACTTTCCCCTATGTATACAGGTAAGTATACAAAAAATGTAAAAACTAAATTATAAGGGTAAATGATCAAACTTAGTTATATGTGGCACAGAAAATATAAATAAATTAACCTTAATCTAGAAAAAAAATATGAAAAAGCCAAGGAAACAAATGAACCCATTAGAGCATATACAAGAAAAAAAGTACAAGATTGTGGCAAAAGATATCGAGAGAGCAATGTTCATTGTAAGGAAGTGCAAATCTTGTAATAGAAATTCGAGGTACAAGATCAAACGAATCAACAAGGTTATTCCACAATTTGTACGGAAAAATTATACGTCTAGTATGTAATGGAATTAAATTATAGAACTAATGGTTATTATTGTAAAATTCGAAGAATGGAACATACAAATCTCTGTATTTCTAACGAACGATATTTGAACACATTTAATTAAGTGGTCCTAGGTGCGAAGCCTATAGGACTCTCGATGAATTTTGAATACGCATTCCGAATAATATTGCTCATAAAATTTCCTAAAATAAGTAAACCGAAGTGAAACATTTTCTGTAGTACCTACATACAGATGCTGATGTTAATTAAATTTCTGTGTGATTTTCCACCGCATAACAAAACAACCATCATTAGCGATTCTCCACCATTAACATAAACAAAATACGCCTCATATTTTACCATCGTGGAATACAGTCTGAAAGCGAGTTTCGGAAAGCGAAAGTATTTATTCATACCAAACGTAAATACGTATACTACCTCCTGCTGCAGCTGTACATACAGCCAACAACACCATAACATACATCGAGAGATCCTGATTGCAAACCCAGCGAGAGAGAATTGAATGAATCGGATAAAGTAGGTTATGTGCGCAAAAATCGAAAGTAACGCCGAATAATGTTAATAGGTTTGTGTGGCTATCTCGCTTTGCGATATCTGACTACACACACGTATGGTATAGTATAGTATATAGCTGTAAAGTTTGTACGGTTCTTGCGGATAGCAAAACGTGTACAAAGTAATTGGCGTGACGGAGATCGTATTTCTGGTTCTGGTTTTGCGAGCTTCTCATTTTACGATGTTAAATAATTGCATAGAATGTCTTCGGGCGGTTCGTATGTAAAACGTAGGTTGCAGAAGATAAAAGTTGTGCCCTGGATATTATGTGAGCATCGATATAAATAGAATTTAAAGAAGTTTTACTACACTGTTACTAATGATTTCTTTTCAACGTAATTCGCCGAGTACCTTCCCTATTACAAGCTTATAAAATTGGCAATGAAATTCTTCTGTCATTCTACTTTAAAGAGTTGTTATATTAATTATTTATTATAAGAGTTATGTGTTATTTGATTAAGCTATTGATTAAACCACTGAAACCCTTGTTTCGAGGGCTCATGGGTCCCCGTCATTAACCAAATAATTATCTACGAGCCCCCAGCTCTGAAATCACATAGACTAAGCTATGCAAAAAAAAGTATTTATGTTTACCCCTAAAGCAATGAAACCAATCCAGCTATACCTTTCTCTTCCGACGAGTGTGGATAATTTAAATATAAACCTTTGACGTACTGAAAGGCAAGAATTCTAAGTAGAAAATGCCTTTTCCTAGCTTTAATCAAATATTTACTTAACATGTTTTCTTGTTGATTTGAAAAATTATGATCACAACACAATTACTTTAATGTAACAGTTTATCATCATTTTCGGATGATCTATAATTGACAATACCAACTGGAAGATTGACAAACTCCCCATACCATTTGAAGTATTTTTTTTTCTGATTTTCGGACTAGGCTCCTTTTTTTCTAATTAAAGAGGTTAATTTCAAAATCCGGCAAATCTTTCTTTTGCAGGGTGATAAAGTTGGAACTGTAAAACAATGGAGCCTGTGGATCTGGCGATACAATAATGTGGCAAATAGAAAAAAAACAAAAAGGAAGAGGTACTTCGATTTCTTAGATTATTCACACATTAATTTTTTTCTAGGTCCTTTGCTCCATTTTTGTCAAAATACCCTCAGTGTGGACACAATTCCAAAACCAATTCACCAGGACAAGTTTATCTTTAAGTGTAGCACTGTTCTGAGGACGATAGTTTCGAGTGTTTTGCAGAGACATTTCCAGATTGAGAGAATAGTATTCGAAAATCATGGAGGCAACAAACATTCCACAAAATTCCACGCTAGAAAAAAAAACTGTTATAAATTTTATAAAGAAGAATATAGAGTGACTTCAAGGACTGTGGGCTCGTAATAACCATAAACATCGCTATCACCTCACACCACAACTTTGATTAATTATTTGGGACACGTGTTTCGAAAACGCATGGGTTTTCGAAACACGTGTCCCAAATAATTAATCAAAGTTGTGGTGTGAGGTGATAGCGATGTTTATTGTTAAGAAGAATATAACTAAAACGTGGAAAATATACGGATCATCTGTTGAGTGTGAGTTGCGGTCATACTTTCGGTCTGTCTTTAAAACCAACTTTAATATCGACTACGGTTTGCCACAAACTGACGTCTGTTCTGGAAGCCTACAGGTCATAGAGAAAATTATAGTATCAAAAGTTGAAACTAAGAAAAGGAACATACAGAAAGAAAGACAAATTAAGCAAGCTAAGGGCTTTTCATTCTTTGCTCAAAGAAGAACGTACACATATGAAGACGTTTTCTTTGACTGTCAAAAGAATCAACCATTGCCAAAATTGCCAGACTAAGCCACATAGAAATCCTGACAGTCAGACAATCGAAATCTTTTCAGAAAAGCAATTAAAACTGCAGGACATAACTGTGCCATTAGGTAAACATTTTTGGATAACTTTAGAAAATTTATAGAAAGTTTATAGAAATATTTCGGATAAACGGTTTAATGTTGAGGATCAGCAAAAAAATTAAGAAACTTTTTTACTTTAAGTTATCCCAAAGTGATCAAAACAATTACATCTATTTTTCAAAACGAGCCAAATACACCTTTTAGTTTCAAAATAATCCTTCTCCATATTAACATATTATAAGTTTCAAATTACAAAGAATTGCTCCAATTTTAGTTATCAAGCAGGGGGGAATTCACTCCATGTCGTTTTAGCCGTCTCAACATGATCGCACCTTGACAAGAAAGTCCACCACTTAATCGAAAGTTAATTTGATTCATCTAATTCATAGACCCCAAAGTAAATCCGGCTCTTCCTCTCCACTGCTGGGCAGTCGGCAAGCTGGTGAGCTGAAGAGAGTTAACAAGGCCCATGCGGTGCATGTGTTTATTCAATGCGCAGTGGCGGTTTAGGATTCTTGTCTTAACTCATAAAGATTACCTTACGGACTCTTTTCCCATTTGGATGAATCGTGAAAGTTTTACAGTGTCTCAGTCTATTCCAGTAGAAGCAGTGCCCAGCAGCAAGTCCAAATCTAACTCTTGCTAAATGTCAGCAGTTTTATTGCTTCTGGAGCCAGAGTGGGTTGGTATTCATCTTAATATAATACTGTGATGGTACACCAGTTGTTCAAGCTTCTTGTTTACCACCTACCACCTTCGAATCGAATTTGACTGCTTGCTGAGGACAACTTAACTGTCAGATTGACGGAATTTCGACCGATCCATTTTCATGCAGACCTTTATAAATACTCTACTCAGGTTTGAATGACGATTAATTCGGATGATGGCTTCTCCATCTCCCCAAATTCCACGATTAATTCGAATTATGGCTTCTCTATCTCCCCAAGTTCCAATACCTGTGCCATTCGACGTTTTAGAAGCATCTACAAGCCAGCAGGATATTCATAGCCTCGATTTGGGGATGAAGATGGATGTATGGAGTCTGTCTGCTGGAAATGTCTATATTGCAACCCCCAGCGAAACTGAAAATGGTTGAGATCGTACCCACCTTTATGAACAGTAGTAGCGTTTGTTTGATATAGTTGAAGATTCTGGTATGGTTTCCTCTTTTGCCGAAGAAATCTTGGCACCGATTGCATTTTGCTCGATAAGTACACGCAGTCTCTGTTTCTCACGAAATGAAGGACTATGGATATTGAAACTATACTCGGCAATTACACTCAATTACCTTCCACATTTTATTAAGTACATCAATGAACTCTAAGATTTGTTTTACTGTTTTCTATATTTAAAAAAAACATATCTTTTACCAGAATACTTTTAAACTGCCTAACTGTATATACTACAGTACATGTATACATAATACACAATCATATGCAAGTGTGATCTGTTTCGTATGTGAGTCACATACACACATGTTGAATTTCTACTTTTTTTATATTCACTTTTACTTATGCGTATCCTATTTTAGCATTGTGCAATACTACTACGGCATACACGCACACGTACTCACATACTATAAACACACATGCACAATAGAACACAATACAAACATACAACGGTATAACAACGTGAAAACAATGGATGCTACAGCATAGATATACATAGATACACATGGTAAGTAAGCATCGTGGTTGTGTATACTACATTCGTAACGAAACGTAACCTATTTCGCAGGAATCGAAAGCAGTTTTAATGGAACATAATATGAATTTTAATATTTTTTTAACGGTGGTATTATTCGGGTGATGATGCTCCGTTCCGAACTTTCCATTTTTTTCCAGTAAAATTTAGTATTATCGCTCACGATTTAGGAAATGTCTCCTTGGTCGGTAACGTGATCAAAATATGTTTCGACAAATTAAAGAAGTACGTCCAAGTTAATGCATTGTTAATTTATGAGTTTATGTTTCTGTAAGAAGCGAAAATGCAGCAGCGATTACGAGATTTGTTATACTAGAATAGTACACTAACAAGGTGAAGTTACCGGGTGAATTGTGAACATTCGAACATACTATAGTATGCAATACAAATGTATGTATATCGATTTATGATATGGTGTTACTTTAAGTAGCTTAAGCTATGATTTGTTCGACGCATTTTGTACATTCTGTATCATTGAATCAATAAAAGATAAACAACTGTTGTTAATTTATTTTTGGTATGGTACTACTTTTGGATTGAAAGTTTTATCCTGCCTATTCCTGTTCAAGAATAAAATCAAGAAAACTTAAAATCTATAGCAATAAGGCAGTAACCAACACATTAATCCTAATCCTTTACTTCCATAAACATCTCTGAAGAAACTATTAAATACGTTGAAATGGAGTTAGACCTATAGTCCAAGAGCCCGTGAACGCCAGACTTACGTCATAGTATAAAAGCTGAATATTTTTCTGTGTGAAGACACTATAGTAGGTAACAACGTTTGACTACTATGAACTTCGAGTCGTGGGCCCTTCGACAGGTAACAGGTAGTTAAAGTGTGAAAAATCGCTACTTAATTATACGTCATAGTATAAAAGCTGAAAATTTGATATGTTGTAGGGATAATTATAACAAACCACCATCCCCATTGCCAGACACTTTGCGTGGGCCCTTCCCTCCGCCAGACAGCCTTGAAGTTCATTATGACGTAATTGTACTTACGTCATAGTATAAAAGCTGAAATTGAAATATGTTACTTCAGCAACTATTTGAAGATGTTCCCCACGCAGCCAGACACTTTCCATGGTCCTAAAGCCGTGCCAGACACAGTAAAAAAAGACCCAAGTTAGTAGTATTTAATTTTCTAGAAAAACGGTAGGTCGTAGAGACAAATTTTATAAACAAAAATTATAGAGAACGATTATATCTACAATTTATCTCCTAGAAACCTTGAGCTGCGACCAAAATTGCACGAACTAGAGGGCGCTGGAACTTCTAAAAATCACTTTTAGTTTTTTTTCACGTTAAAACATGATTTTTTGAGGTATAATTTGCATAGGAAAGTTGTAGAGCTAAAGAATATCTAGAAAATCGAGTATATACTTTTTTCTCATACGATGCACCATTACAGAGATACAGCGTTTTTATTTATTTTTTCATTCTTTTCATGTACCATCGAGCAATCTCTTGACGATTTTTCGTATATTTGTCGTTTTCTATGCTCTGAACAACTTTTCGAGATATTAAAAGAGTTGTAGAGCATAAAATTATGTACAAATTTCGCTTAAAATAATTTTCATTATTTTCTTGCTTTTTCAGTTTTTCGACCCGAGCAATTTTTTCAACTAAAGCCACGAATGTTTTATGTTTAGGCAGTTTCCAAAATAAGCCGGTTTCGTCGGCGTTGTATATTTGATCACGTGAAATGCCAAATTCATCAATTTTTTGCTTCAAAATTTTCTTGAAAGGGTTCACTGCGAGGACATTTGATGAAAGTTTTGCACCCGAAATTTTCAAGTGTCGAATACCGTATCTCTTATTAAAATTCTGCAACCAGCCTTGACTACTAGCAAAAGATGTACTTTCTTCTAAGGTCTCGTGCAGTTGTTTCGCCTTCTCTTTTAGCATTGCACCAGAAATCGGTAAGTTTTTACTTCGTTGTTTCAGAAACCATCTATACAAAGCAGTTTCCATTTTGGGATTTTCTGCTTGTTTCATTCTTCTACGTTTACTAATTCCGACGTATGTATTTGACAGAGCTTTTAGAATTTTTTGTTAATTTTTCTAATGCCGCATAGAGTGGATTTGGCAACTCCATATTCACGTGAGAGCGAACTTGCACTTCTACCATCATTCAGTTATTTTATTATTTCACCTTTCGCACTTAATGTTCTTAGTACACTTTACTAACTACCTAACTACACAATAACTCAATAAAATACACGAGTAAAATGCAGGCGTTCAATCACAAACACCTTGTACCATCATAATTCGAGGGTTCCTCCGATAGAGTCATCTAAGTGCGCGCACTCGCTACTAAATATAGGTGTACACATCTAGAATATGTAACTGGTTCATCTTATTGAGTTGGCTATTGTTCGCCTTATAGAATACTGTGTATACATATTTATTTGTTCACCTTACCCAACTGTTTATCTTATGGGGTGTTCACCTTATCGCGATTCTACTGTATATATAAATAAATACTATTTTCTTATTATATTCTTTATTATTCAGTCGACACTCACGAAAAACCACCGATGGTACATGAAAAGAATGAAAAAATAAATGAAAACGCTGTATCTCTGTAATGGTGCATCGTATGAGAAAAAAGTATATACACGATTTTGTAGATATTCTTTAGCTCTACAACCTTTCCATTTAAATTATACCTCAAAAATCATGTTTTAACGTGAAAAAACGAAAAACGTGATTTTTTGAAATTCTAGCGCCCTCTAGTTCGTGCAATTTTGGTCGCAGCTCAAGGTTTCTACCAGAAAGATTATATATATAATTGTTCTCTACAATTTTTGTTCATAAAATTTGTCTTTACGACCTACCGTTCTTCTAGAAAATCAAATACAAAGAAATTTTGAGTGATTTTTTAACTGTGTCTGGCACGGCTTTAGGACCATGGAAAGTGTCTGGCTGCTTGGGGAACATCTTCAAATAGTTGCTCAAGTAACATATTTCAATTTCAGCTTTTATACTATGACGTAATTAAGTAGCGATTTTTCACACCTTTGCTACCTGTTACCTGTCGAAGGGCTTACGACTCGAAGTTCATACTAGCCAAACGTTGTTACCTACTATAGTGTCTTCACACAGAAAAAAATTCAGCTTTTATACTATGACGTAAGTCTGGCGTTCACGGGCTCTTGAACTACTAGGCATGGTACTCAAAAATGTTAAAGTTTACTGGCGACTCTCTCCGTTTTAGAGTTAAAGTTTAAATATACGTATTTGAAACAAAGAGATAAGTCGACGAAATCAATGATTTTAAAAATAAATATAATAAAACACAATAATAGGTTTGTTTCAACACAATCAATTCAATACAATCAATATGATTGAAAATTGATAGCTTCAAGCTCAGACCTACAATATATGTATAAATTGTCGCAAAAGCTACACGTGGCGACATGATAGTTCGTTCGTTTCTGAATAGAGAACCTATGTACTTTGTAATTATTCTTTAAATTTAAAGATAATCATCAGAAAAAGCCTTTTCTTTTATTCCCAGACGAAAAAATATATTTTTTCACCTAGAAATCGGGAAAGAAAGAAGCACGATTACAGCGTTCTCCCAAAACGCGGCGTTTACGTGAACTACATGTGTGACGTATGATACAGTGTTTATATCTGATTTATGTTATCGAAATCAATGGATTGACTACTTGTGCCTTGTATTCGGACGATTTCTTTTTACTTAAAAAAAATGGAGGAGAGATGTACCTTTGGCAGAGAAGACTACAGGATATTGTTATTCTCTTTTACGAGTAGTATGTACATACGTTACAATAATATGTATTATCATGTAAGTACACAAAGTACTAATTCTATGTATTAATGGTTAAAAAAGGATATTACATTCGTGTTATCATATTAGTGATGTCATAACCTTATAATTTGACTTACAAGTTTTATACTGTTTTCTACGTCACCTTGCGTTTTGATCACGTGACTTCCTCGAGCATTTTCAACTCAAAAAATCTCGAAAAGCATAAGTCTTTGAAAAAAAAATTTCTGTTTCATTTACCGACGATCTCAATCCTTTATAAAATGTTTAATTCCTGTTAACTTTTGAGAAATCTAGGTTGTCTATTGAACATCTAAATGGGAAAATGTTGTATCGTATACTTCAAACGTCTTCACGAGGTCATTGAAGTTCGGTTTTTTAGTTCCTTAATAAGTGTTTCGTGTGTTCGTTATTTGTCGGTACAGATTCGGATATCTTCCTATTCCTTTGAGTCTATTTTCTTCATTAGCATCATTTCATGACAAACACAATTGGCAACGTTGTAACACAGACTTTATATTCTAATTTGATTTAAATCAAAATCACTACTGTCAAATTTTGACATTTATTTGAATTAATTCTTAATTTCTTGCAAGCTCTGTTCTTTTTCAGGATTTTTCGTATTCTCTTGATTAGTTTTTTTCTGTTTCTGTGTTGTATCGTTCTTATGTTATTGTTTTGTTTATTTACAATAAGTTTTACATTTAATGAATATGCCGATATGTATATGGCATAAGGTTTTTTAAATGGAAATATTACCATGGCAGAATAAGAATACGTTTTCCAAACTGGAGGCATCCGACTCGAAACGTATTTTTACAGCTGGGTCAATGTCTACCTGAAATTGCTTCCTTTAATAAAAAAAAATGCCAACGCTAATCGACATAGACAATGGTGTACATTACAACTGGAAGACGAAATTCAATATCTCTAATAATTAGACCATTTAGTTGATTCTCTCTGAAAACTTTAGGCTACTGTCGCTAACAAGAACATACATCCTTTAAATAGGATCCAAGAAGATGGCGATGCGACTTGTAAGAAGTGTTCTTTGGCCAGACGAGTCTATGCTCAGACCGCTTACACTTACAAACGTTTCATCAGTTAAATGCAGCCAAATTCTTCCAGTGTTTGTGACTTGGGTGGTTTGTTCCTTCAAACAATAGATGGAGCCGTTCGAGATTTAATAGTGACTACTTAAGTGACTATCTTTACTTATAATACTAAATCATCAGTGGCAACTAGTACATAAGCACTGCAGTGCTGCAGAGCTCCCAAAAAATCTTCTATTTAACTAAAATATTTCCTTCTTTTTATCAAACATAAAATTTATAATAGATTTTGTAAGGCATTCGCATTGTCATAATGTTAAAAAAACTGCGAACACAAGCCACAGCTTGAGATAACAAAACAGTTGCCGGCTAAGCGTAAAGCGTAAGTAAAGTAAAGACTTAACTTATAAGAAATAATTTTTTGTTAGCGAAGTAGTGTTACAATAAAGTTAATGATTTAAGTAGTTTCCGTTTATTGATTGTAGAAAACATGTATGTATTACGAGCAAAAAGAGACATTATTTCCCTCGTTAAATAATGTGTTACTTTTCACTCTCAATACATAAATAATTTTATATTATAATAACTTCTACATGATAAGTCCGTTTGAATTTACCGCTAAATTTAATTACTTCTTTCCTTCAAACACCAGAAGCACTCAAGTATTCGGTTTAAACCTAATGCATGGGCGCCGAGTATCTATAGATATTAGTGATTTGTGAGTCTACGTTTACCAGAGATGATGTACTCAATACTCATAATTTTCACCATTGGGCAGATGAAAATCGGCATATAGTTTGAGATAATCACGCTGTTACCATTTTTATAAACTGGAACAGATACTAAAAAGACGCCCAGTTGACAGGGTTATTATATTTAGAAAAATACCAACTCAAACTGATACTTTCCTTGTCTTAAATTTACATGTTATTAGATCCTGGCGATTGACAATAGTCTAAGACCCAGCATTTTTTATGTAATAGAACCGACCAACGAGGTTTCGCATTTTTATTAATGACAATTTTGTATTCATATTGAAAAACGGATTCTTTGAAAGGGCAACATGCTGACGATGCAATAATTACATGTTGTTACTTGTTAATAAATTTGATCGTTCTGTTCCACCGATGAAGTTGTATTGACGAATTGATAAACCCCCCTTGGCAAGTCAAAATTTCCACGCATTTTACGCGTGATTAGTGAAAAATAGTTATGAAAATTTAAAACCTGATATTGTTACCATTGACAGTTGGCTTGTAGCGAGAAACAACAGTTAAATTAACTAATGAGAGGTAATTCTTCTCCAAATATCTATATCTACTAAAATATAATAAATGCTCTATTCACACTGACAATAATCTAATTTGTTGCAAGATTCTTTTACTTTTTTTTTATGCCTATATTGTTAATTATTGATTCCATAAGACCAATGCTATTTTTTTAATTACAACTTAGTAAATGTAAACTATTCACTCGTTAATCGGTTAGTGCTTATTTGTACATTTTACATTATAATAAAAAAGTCATTGTTTCATTTCAATATACTATTTCTTAATTAAATAACTCATTCTTTCTCTAATAATAAAGAACAAAGAAAACATGCCTCCAGGAAGCTCATAAATCATTCATATCATGCGAGGCGTACCGCAAGAACATATTCCTGAACTTTAATTTTTCATAATTTCCCGTTACCTTTACGAAATAGGTCAAAATTCAGGAAATTATAAATTCACGTGACACGATTTTGATTTACGCATCGTAAGGGTAAAATCAAGGCTGAACGTGACGTTCGCAAGACCGCAAAGTTTCACATACTTCACGAATAATTACTACTCAATTAGATGTATCAATTTCCCCATGTTACCGAAAGAAATTTCAGTAAGTAGTAGTAATTTTACCACTTCCGGCCTAAATAAAATATGTGCAAGTCATTTCATAAAGCAATCGAAGATAAACAAATAAATTCTGCAGACATCAATTAAAAAACTTTTACGCTGGTGAAACTTATTTCTATTACTTTATGCATCATTAAAGTCACGACTTACTACGATCTAATACGTTATTTGTACGATAGGCATATCTAGATATTATTTTCAGTTCATGTCCGCTAAATAAATCAAAAATACATGTATAAATCCTGTCAATAGGTGGAGGTAGCTTATAGAATCTAATAAATCAGTATAAAGATATTTACATTGCCAATCTGAGTTTCAATCTCTAGTTCTAATGCTGTATACGTGCAAATGCATGAAAGTTACCACGTGTTCGGGTTATATTATCTGTTAGAAGTCCATTAGTTACAACAAGCTACAAAAGTAGTCGTACAAAATTCTGATGTAGAGATTTATAAGTTATATATTCTTAAACTGGAATGTGAAATTATCACCTGCATGAAAAATAAAATAGACACGCTTCGCAGCGATAAAACGTAGAAAGCAAATATTAAATTCGCATGGGTTGTAAATCCGGTAATTAATGGAATTCTTTCAGTAAATAATTAAAAGCAATCCCAAAGTAGAAAGTTAACACACCCTGTGAGTTACTAAAAATAAATATGAATAAAATTTTCTGGTGACCATGTTTTCAAATAAAGATACAAGGAACCATAAGTAAGTACCATAGAAGTATTATATATATTATTCAGAAGACCAACAAGCAAAGAAATCTCATCCAAAATTTGCCTACCAATTAAGGTGAGAAAGCAGAAAGAGATAGATTAAATAGAAGACATAAGTGAAATGCAAAGACTGTGAAGAAACAACAAAAAATAGAAATGGAGAAAAGATGCCACCTTCTGCATAGAAAATAAAGGGAGGCAGATTTACTATTCTGGTCTGAGGAACAAGCTTTCGGACAGACCCATTTGGCAAAATTTCAATTCTATGACTTCCACAGTCCCTGTCTGCATGTTCAAATTTCAATCATTTTAGCAATTCCTTTCCAAAAATTACGAAAATATGAAAATAGAAAAGCTATATCGTGAGAATCAAAATAATACTACTCTTACAAAGTATTAATATTTAAAGCAAAGTCTAAGAAGCAAAAACGTAAAAAAACAGTTTTAAAAATTGTTAATGATTAATTGGGAAGAACACAGAACACACAATTTCACTCACAAAACGCTAAACGTTCAATATGAAGCCAACACATTGCACAACAATGCCAGCTGTCATTATCAAGACAGTTGCTCTTGTAAAAGTGATTTTTAGAAAAGCATCTTGGAAAATTGATCAAAGGTATCCCTCTATTGATCAAACTACTTAGGATAGATGTTTTGAGTTACCTGTAAGACAATTTTTGAGTAAACAGTTTGAAGTACATGTAATTGGTAGAGCAGAACAGTACCTGATCAGAGAACTAAATTGGGACTGATAGTGATCTGTTACATAGGGCAACCAAACCGATTTAACAAGAGCCAAGGCCTGTATTGATTTGATAATTAGAATGAAAACTAAACCAAAATAAAAACTGCCTATACAGGGTGCTTTAATTAATAATGGGAAATATTTTAACTGGATATACTACTTATCAAATAATGACGATTGACCAAAAATAACCTTATTCAGAATCGCACCGTTTTCGAGATGAAGGTGAACTTTGGAGGTCATCAAAGTTCCAGAAAAAAAATAATATGTTGTTTACATATTGAAGAATAATCGAAAAATTGTCCCAAAATGACAATTCCGCCAGTGACGTAGAATTTGATTGTTGGCCTATCCGGATTTTTGCTGTTTAAACTATCTTTAGTCTTAAATCCTTCCGAACTTTCTCGTTTTTTCTCGAAAACCAAGCATAATACGAAGTTTCTACAAGAGGACCTTATTTTTGGCATGTTAACTGGTCTGTTAGATGATGCTAATTTCGTGCTTGTAAATCAAAAAATAAAAAAGTTCTATTGATGTTAACACAAGGGGATATTTTTTCACCATAAGAAGCATCTAATAATACTAAATCGTCATGCCAAATTTTAATTTCATCGTTCAGGTAGATTAGCTTAAAGATGGAAAAAACGATTGTTTTTCTTCATCTCAAAAACAGTGCGATTTTGAATAAGGCTATTTTTGGCCAATGATCATTATTTGACACATAGTATCTCCAGTTAAAATATTTCCCATAATTAATAAAGCACCCTGTATATGTTAATGTCACTAGCCTTACATTGCTAACTCTGATGAATGTATTAATAAAAATATGGTCAAGGAGGTTATGTGTCAGGCTCAGGTTTGGTTTAAATCAGATATTTATCAAATTAACAACACAAATTCGACGACAGAGACTCTATCTCTTATGTTAAATGACTCACGTGTTATAATAAAATGCAAGAGGAAGTCAGGTAAGCAGTAAAGGAAGAGAAAATAAGAAATTGAGAAAAAATTGGATCAGAACTAAACAAAGACTACAAAAATGTTAATAAAAAATTAACACGGACATTAAAGGAACAAAATATTATGAATAAAGAGAAGACATAAAAATAGATCATGAGGTATGGAAGAATTTAACTGGAAAACCAACCAATTTTAGATTACAGGAAGAAGTAGATTTTTTTAATGATTATAACTCCTAAGGAATGCAACCTAATTAAAAGGAAGTTGCATTAAATCCCCATATTTTGGGTTTCTGTAGATATTTTTGCTCTTTGTCGGTTTCAATCCGAAATGTTTTCACCAAAATATAGGAATAAGATGCTTCCTACCTTAATATGTTAAAAAACTGTTAAAAACTGTATTCAAATTTTAAGCTCACACACAACAGAGTGTCAGAAGTCTTCTGTTCTGTTCGGAAACTCTTATTCTTCATTGTACATATCTCACGCAGTAAGTAAAGATATCTCCCGAACGAATGTATGAACAAATACAATACATATACAATCTATAAACGTACTTCTTGCTAAACAAGAAACTGCAAAACTGGAACAATGGATGTGATTTATAGTGACATTTCCCGGTAATGAGGAACAAATAAGGTATACAATAAAGAAACTGCTCCTTTCCGTTTCGCTTTTGAATTAATTTTTACAAGTATGCTATAAAATAATCCGTTACAGCTAACCGTGTACGACAAGGATCTATTAATCTTCAAATCTATTAATAAATATTATTAATCCAACAGCAACTGAAGAAAGAAATTCATTGGAAATGCAGGATTATCGCTGGTTGACTCAATAAACAGATTACTACCACGGTGTTTTTCTTTAAATGTTAATCGACGTAGAAGGTTATTGATTCTAAAATTCTATTTACGTGGAACGTAATTTTATCAAGATATTTCTTTGCGTTTTTCCTCAAACAAATTAACTAGTTATCTATTTTCGTGCACTTGCTTTAACTACTGCATTGCTTATCTACTTAAGTGGTTAATCTAGATGCAAATTCACCATAGAATGATGTGTTGCACTTGCAAGAATAGCTCGTTACAAATGAGATACTTTTTAAAGATTGAATTATGCTAATTTAATCAAGTAATGCTACACTTGGAATTAAATATTGTTTATTTTTATACAAAATTGCTTATATTTGATTGAAATACATGTGGGCTACCAATTCTAGCCTAATAATAAATAAGGATGACTAAACTGAAGTCGATACTATTCAGAGTAATACATGTATTAAAGTGCATGGCAATTAGTGGATTGTTTACCTTACCACTAAGATAAAATGCAGAATTGTTGTCATGGAAACTCAACAACATGTATGCATACATAATGCCAAAAATATTGAAAACAATACCAACAATGCACGAAAAAATTGTTATTGTTTAACATTGTGTTAAATGTATTTTAATGGCGAGAAAGTTATGTATATACCTTTATTATTATATTTATAGCAATAACTCTCGTATGAATTATTTATAATATTATGATAAATATTTATTGTATGTACCTTGTGCGTCATATACATAATTTTGTAAACGTGATTTGTACAATTTGTTTAAAAGTATTAAATTGAAGTATAAATTGTGCACGAATTATCAGCTATTGAGTAGGGAATTAACAACTTTGAAATATTAGAAAATCATGGACAAGACGTGAAGACGAATCTGCACAATCTCGTATAGATCATCATGAATACAGCTATAATGTCGAAAACATAATATCTAGACATGGGAAAACATAGAGACAATGAACAAGAGTGAGACTATGTATTAAAAGTTATCCTTTTCGAGCTTCTCGTTCCCCCGCTTCTTCCTATCGTCTTCTTGGTCTACCCTTTGGCGTCGCTTCTTGCATCCTTCTATTAAGAAGTTTCTTCAGTATCCTCCGTTCTTCCATTTTGACTACGTGTTCTGTCTATTGTCTGTCTACTCTCCCACCAGATTCCATTTCCTTACCTACCTTCAAGTTCATATCCGCAATAACCAATTAAATGACGTTTTTTAGGCTCCGATCATGTTCATGCTCATGTTGCTGATAGAAAACTTAAAAATCTATGATACTCGACTGAAGCCTATTGTCCACCACAAACGCAAGCTTCAAACTAGTATGGGCCCTGTATTGTTGTTTGTCATGAGAAAGTCAGGCAAAATCGTTCATTACATGCACATCTGTCAAATAAGATTAGAAAAGTGTTAAAGAAACAGTAAAAAATGAAAGTAGCCATTGCTGATTTGGATTTAGATATCTACATGAAGACAGGGAAGCTTTGAAAAAGGAAAATGTAATAGACCGGGTCGAATTTTCTGGTTTGTCAAATTCAGGGTCCAAACCAAGGGACGCAAACGAAGAGGATTTCTTTGCTGCTATTCCCATTTCCACACTTCATTCATAGCTTTTGTGTTGAATTTGAAAGCCAGAAGAATAAACTACTCTATATAGGACAGGACTCTAACAGGAAAACAGGAAGATGAAGTAGTCGCCAACCTCTTGAAGAAGTCCAAAACATAATCTTCGCCACAATCAGAAATACGTACGGATTAGGAGTTAGAAATGTCATCTACCCATAACATGACATGCCTTGAAAAAAATTGATGTTACATGTTCTCCTTTACACATGTTGAGAAAAGTCTATTAATCCTGCTTTAGTTGCTGTAGGTGGTGTTAAGAAGATTTCGTGCTCTCAGTAAGACAAAATCTATTACATCGCTAATCTGTAATTCCGCTAAATACAAAATATCAACGTATGTCTATATGTCTGTAAGAGTCAATTTAAATAAACAATTGATCCAATCAAGAAAAGACGTAAAGTAAATAACGAGAAAATTTTTCGAAAATCACTTCTCATTTAAATAAGAACGCCATCATCGAGGGCAACTTATTGCTCCACGAACAGTTTGGCTTCCGCGAAAACTTTTCTGGTTAGTCTGGTTTCCTCTACAAGATGTTCAGGTTCGGTATAATCCCGATCTGGTCATGCTAATCCTATCTGGTAGGACTTTTTCTGTCAAGCCGCTTGTTATGTCTCGGCACCGAAGCCCATCAGGGCTCCCCGTTCGGCCCAGAACTCTTTTTATTATTCGCCAGTTGCTGAGAGAGCGAGGCATAGCTTTCTCTGCACGCGACTCGCGGTGTACGCCAACGACACCGCTGTTTACACCTCTTCAAGGGAGGGAGGGGCCTCAACGATATTGCCGTGTGGTCACGCATGTGGCGACTCTACAGCAACGACTGGAAATGCATGGCCGTGAAGTTTTCTAGAAAGAGAAATCCACCTCCAGCCAACATCTCTGTAGGTGGTGAGAGGCTTCCCTTGTCACTAAATGCTAGATACCTTGATGTCATTGTTGATACGCGTCTCCTACGTGCGAGGTCTGCCTTGTATCCGCCGCTCTGCAGGGACAAGACGTTGAGCTTAACACTCAAGTTATTTATTTACCCCCTTTATTTACTCCTTGACATAGTCCAGCACCTCAGACTCGGAGATTAGATGTGCTTCAAAACCGTGTCCTACGTATTATCGTAGCGGCTTCATGGTTGGTGTCCAACTTGCAAATCCATAGGGATTTGGACATCCCAACTCTGAGCAATCACGCGAGGACCAGAGCCAACCCACTCACCAAATCCCCAAAGTAGGCCGATCATTCTGAAAATTTTTACAACACCATAGGTTTTCATTCTGAACAACTTTTCTTAGTAACATTTTAGCGTACTATGAACGGAAAAGGTAGTTTAGCTAGAACTAAAATTAGTGTTTGCTCAACTGTAAAGGCCCACTTGACCTTAAAAAATCGGAAGTAAATTAAAAGTAAGTTTCAGACCAAGCAGGGCAGAATCCCAAAATGTGAAATTCCAATTCGAAAATTTTTGGTCAATCATACCTATTGTAAACTCTATCCCGGGACATACAGTATATGTATATATTTTTGTAGTTCAAAACTTTTACTATTTATTTCTGCGTAATCTAATTTAACTTTACAATAAGAAGTATATGTTTGTTGTTCATGCACGCAGTATATATTTAATTTTTTCTTTTGCTGTTTGTGGTGATGCAATATCCTTCGCACACTTAGTTTTAAGTTTAGTGTTAAGTCAGAACTAGGAATTGTATGCCTTTGGCATACAACTAAACTTCCTCTTGGGGTTTTATCCATAAATACCTTATTTTTGCTTTACTGTGCTTTTGTTAATTCACTTTATATATTTCTTTTTTGTGGGTAAAATAAGGGCTATTATTATTGGAAGCCAGGGGGTTTAAAACGGGTAATCGGTCTGTGGTGGTTGAAAGAAAAAGGAGTCTCCTTTTTTCATACACATAATATTTCGCTCTTTAATCTGTACAATTTCAGTTGGATCACTGTTGAGGAGTTTTTATGGACGCAAGAGTTGTAAATGATAGTTTTCTGATTCGGTGAAGCCAACAAAAAATTGGTGACAACATTCGTGACCCTAGCACGCATGACGTTAGCCACCTCATCAGGAACCTCAGCGATAATATCTTCTACATTAGCAATGAAACGTCCAATATTGAGGTCCTTGCCAACAACAGGAACCCCAAACTTCGGCTCAAGTGAAAGAAAATCTGAAATGTCGGTTGGAATCTCAATGCTAGATGTATTCTTAAACCATTTAGAGTTGTTGATATTCTCAATATCTTATACTTTGACGATTAGGAATTTATTCACTGTTGTTAAAGAAAAAAAGGCCTTAGATTACAGAAACCATATTGTGTATAAAGTACCGTGTTTGGGATGTCAGAGCTGCTACATAGGTCAAACATCACAATGGCTTAAACACCGCTTAAGCCAACACCGTTTGGGCAAGAGATCTTGCGCTTTGGCTAATCATGTGGAAGAAAAAGATCACAACTTTGATTTTGATAATGTCAAAGTATTAGACTCAGATAACTGCAAAAAGAGACTTTTCCTCGAAATGTTTCACATACAAAAAAATAGTACAGTCAATTTTAAAACAGACACTAATCAATTCAGTTACATTTACTGCAACATTCTGCAACGCAACAATAGTTAAATTATTTTGGTACCACCTGTATTTTCAATCAGCTGTTCTCGTTCTATTTCCATCTCGATGCCTTCGTTTTTTGTTTTGGTTTTTTCACTTCTGTACCTATTTCGTAGAACTTATCAATTTTTACAATTTAAAATATCAGATCCTGTTTGTCTTGTGGACGTTAGTTTTCCCTTCTGATTTAATTTTACTGTAAATTTTAAAATGTTTTTAATTTGAATTAGTCATTTTAACTTTTAAAACTTGTCAAAATAATTTTAATGTAGTTGACCATGTTGAATTACGTTCTTATCAAGTTTGCAACTTATATCATCTCCACTGTAAGTATTCAATTAATTTTGAATTTTTTGGACAATATTGTAAAAAACTCCTTTTTAAATATTATAATTTATACTCCTTTTTCTTAAAAATCATCATCATAAAAGGCGATATTATGTTGTCACAAAGCCAATTGAACACAACTTACACACACAAAACTACACCGAAACGCTACCAGTTATTTTGAATTGATTCAGAACTGCTTGGATCGGAGAAGACTGTCTGCAAAATGTCTAAGGTTGATCTTCGTATTAGAAAACATCGATAGGAAATGATTGCTTATTTTTTTGCTTATCCTGTGTGTGTGTGTGTGTATGTGTGTATGTGTATAATAATAATTTGTTCGCTATAATTAAGCCAAACAATCGGCCTTTTTGAACAAGTCCTACTAAACTATCGTCTTTGAAAATGAATTTTGTCACACGTCAGCTAAAAAAGAACCTTATTTTAGAATGAAACATTTGTATCTAATAGATTCTATCGCACCAAAAACTTTCCATTCGATGCCTAATAGTTTAAAAAAAATGGGGCTGCATGCCACATGACTTTCTTTGTTAATTTTCCTTTCCCTTTTTTTGTTAACTTTATTAATTACCAGCGCTATATTATATAAATATGCACACATGTGAAGTTTTAAGTATTAGACCTATATTGTTACTTCCAACTCTCTTTTATAAAAACAATTGTTTAAATAAATTAACTCATTATTATGTATTATGTATATACTTTTACTAACATTGCTTGCAAGACAAAGGCAAACACCTTAAGCAAAATTGACTTATATAAAGTTTATATTGTTGAATTTATTCTATATGCAATAAAGCCTTAATTTCAAGTACCTTTTGTTTTGTTCTCGTATTATAGTCACATATTTGTTACAATTAATTTCGAAGACTCGTTCATAAAACCTATTATTACAATTAATATTTCCGAAGTGAAAGGAAACCGTAATCTAGGGGTGATTAACATCGCACATAAAAATAAAAAAATATTGCAAAATCTCACATAATCGTTTTATTTATTTTCGCATGCAATACCTCTCGTGTACTTACATAAATTACACACACAAAGTTTATCTAAACTCTGCATTATTATTATTATACTGTAAACAAAATCGTTCGAGTTTGCGGATTTTTTTCTCGGATTTTCTCAACTTTTTTTCTGTTCAGGCCGATATCGTACGTTAACCTTGCAGTTTGTTAACCTCGATTTATACTTAATCCCATTCTTTATGTATGCATTTTACAACGTGCGTATGCATTTTTCACACAAACTCGAATTGTTTGTTCTATTTTTTTTTCTTTTCACATGGAAAGAAGTTATCGGAAATTTGAGGTTAGCGATCTGATTCACTCGACGTTTTTCCTGTCTGGATAGCATCATCTTTACCGCCGATACTGACGTATGTGTAGGTGTATGATAATCTTGTGTTTTTTTTTATTTCCGCTATTTTCATCGAAACGAAATAGGTTCATGTTTTATTGTTCCGAGCAAATGTGAATAACACCGTATGATAATAACTTATCGTTGATTTTTTTTATTTATTCTAGATTATATTATGGATCGTTAGGCTAGGTAAATAATGTTTTTTTTTTCTTGTAAACTGTGTTTTTTTCTCTTTGTGCAAATAAGGCGCGAGTCAACAATGAGATTATCCGAATAATCGTAGTACAGACGATAAATGTCTTTGGAGACTGCATATATTAATAAATATGAACTGAAAGCAATTAATAGTAATAATGATGATTGAAAAATAACAACTGTAGAACGACTCTGTATTTGAGTGAATTGAAATTTAACTAACAGCTACATCACATTAATTGATAACAATTAAATCAGTAGCACAAAAGGAAAAAAACTGAATTGAAACCTCGAATTCTGAGTCACAAAATAAATTTTCAAACCACGCTATGAATTTAACCATAATTTAACTTACATGCATCTGCTATTCAATTTGACGCTTAGGTTAAATCGGTATAAATAAAAGTAGGACCAGCTGACAAGCATTAAGCTAACCGAACATTCAAGTTTACAGAAAACTTGAATTTCACCGGCAAGTTATTGAAAGGTTTTGTTGTCGAAATGTGTAAATAACAATGATTTGTTGTAATACAGGTTTTTCGAAGCGCTTTCGATTTTAAAATAATAAAATACCGAAAAATATAATTTGATCGTTAATTTTTTTCTTTGGAAACGTGTTGGTTCGTCCACGTCATCTGCGAAGTGCTCCATTGCTCCATTGTCATGCGGGTTTTCGAGGATCTCTTTACCATATTATTTAAATCACAAGAAGAACAAAATACAACCTTTTAACTACAGTGAATGGGGGTGACTTCCAGTTTTCATATAAAATTGGTATCTGGAGTCACCCTACTGTTTGAATTGTTTGAGACACTACATTCATTCCCATGTGTAATTCAATTCTGTATTAATTAAAGATGATTTGAGGTGTGGGAAGTATACACACAAATTATTTTTTTTTCTAGTACGCTCTCACCTAAGACATCTGGATATATAAGGTGTAGTAAAAAGAATTCATTATTTTTGCATGAAATTGAAGGTTTTAATTACCATAGTTAGAATGATCCGATTTAGGTCAAATATGTGCCGTTTTGTTCAATAACTTGTTGCCATTTTGAAGGGTAATCTCATAATGCCTCTACCATAGAAGTCCTCGTCCCTATTGGCAAATTAGGGATTTGGATTTTGGCGATTTTCACAAACCTCTCTTGAAGCGAATTTTTCACCAGCAAAATTGTTCGTCATGGACAGGAACAGATGTAATCACTTGGTGCCAGGTTCGGACTATAAGATCGATGCATAAGAACCTCAACCAAACCCCCAGAGCTTCTGACGAGTCACGATCGATGTGTGTGGCCTGACATTGTCCTGATGGAACACAATTCCTCTTCTATTGCCCAAAGGTGGCCGCTTCTGAGCGATTCCTTCCTTCTGACGGTCCAATTGTTGACAGCACAATTCCGAGTTCAAAGTTTTGCCGTAGGGGAGCAGCTCATAGTAGATAATTCCCTGCCAATCTCATCAAACACACAGCAAAATTTTCCTGGCCGTCAGTCCTGGCTTGGCCACCGTTTCCGTCGGCCAACCGCGATTCGACTACGACCGTTTTCGCTTGATATTGTCGTAAGTGATCCACTTTTCGTCACCAGTCACCAACCGCTTCAGAAATGGGTCGATTTTGTTGCGCTTCAGCAGCGATTCGCAGATGGAAAATCTGTCCATGAGGTTCTTTTGCGTTAACTCGTGTGGCACTCATACATCGAGCTTCTTTTTGTATCCAGCCTTAGTCAAATGGTTCCAAACGGTTTTTTGTGCAATCTTTAGCTCTTGGGCAATCGAAACAATCGTCATATGACGGTCGTCCATGATTTTGTCGATATTTTCGACAATTCGCCTTCCAGTGCGTGATGCATCTTTGACATCGGAATTACCAGAACGGAATCGTCGAAACCAAAATTGCGCGTGATTGACTGTTGCAGTATTAAGATCATAAACACTATTCACATTTTCAGTCGCCTGGGTTGTGTTTTCGCCTTTATCGAAGAAAAACTGTAAAATATAGCGTATTTTCTCTTTGCCAGTATCCATATTTGACGCGCGCTCTAACAAAACTGAGTCAACTAATTGCAAAATTGTTACAAAAGTTTCTTTTGTACGAAATTTCATATTTTTAACGCCATCTAGTGGAACCCAATTGGACTTATCTAATAAGAGCAGCATCCGCATCCAACAGATTAAAATTAAAAATACAAATCCAAAGTTTCAATTCATTTTAAAACGCACCCAACATAACATCCCCCTATCATCTTCAATCGTAGCCTCAACTTAATTGATTATTGATTTTAGTCGACTTGCAAACATGTCTTGCCTTCTATGTAGGTCAGCGATTTTTCTGTTTCCACACTTTAAGAAGCCTTCTTCAAAATTATTTTACGGAATGGAAACAACACACGTCAAGAGGCTGGGTAAAATGAGTGCTGTTGGGGGTAACAGCGCAAAGCGAATGTCGTTATTATTGCATGTTTATATAACAGTTTTCGAGACGTAACTCCCATTGACCAGGAGAACGTTTAAAAGAATCGAGGATGGTGATAATCCGCTAATGAACCGCCTAGCTAATTTAGAACCAGATAGACCCCCTCACCTTGTTGCCTTTAGAAGGGCCATGGTTATGGACAATGGATATACATACAGGATGGCCCATTAGTACGTGGAAGCCCGATTAATCCGACATTGTAAAAGATATTAAAAAACTTTATTGAGGAAATGTGTAGGTATTCGTAAGCTTCATATTTTAAAATTAGTTGCAACTATACAGGGTGTTCTATAACGCTGTACCAGACCAATCTTCTATTTTTTTTAAATAGACGGGTATACTTATTTTTGCATTTTTAAAATCTGCTTACTTTTACGACTCTCTTTATATACGGTTTACCGAATCTATACCGAGTATTTCAAAAGTTATGACCATTTTTACGTCTGAATTAAGGTGTATTAAGAGAGTTAGTTCCGGCAAGAAACAAAATATACAAACTTTTTCGTACCATTACATGATTTGGCTACGTATTCTGTTTCCGCTAGTTCAAGAATTTAATTTAAAAAAAATTCATTTATACAGGGAAAGTCAAAACTCGGGTCCTTAATTTTCTCATTAAATTTAAATGGAACACCCTATATTTTTTATGATAATTCGATAGATATTTATCGGCTCTTTTATTTTTGTGAACCATTCCCTATGCCTAACTCTTTGGGTTTAGAAGATATTTTAAATTTAATATGAAAAATTGCTTTTTTAGCACATAAGTAGTAGTAATAGCAGATATAAGCTGGCCAATATCTGGTGGCGCTGGCGGGGCAATATCACGAAAACGTCAAACGTCAAATACTACAAAAACAGCATTAATTTGTAGAAATACATTCTCAAAATGAATTATTCGGCTGAAGAATTAATAGATATGATTTGGGTATTGGGATTGCGTTCTTGCAAAAAAAGTTTATGAATTTAAAATATCTTCTAAACACAAAGAGTTAGGTATAGGGAATGGTTCACAAAAATAAAAGAGCCGATAAATATCTATCGAACCATCATAAAAAATATAGGGTGTTCCGTTTAAATTTAATGAGAAAATTAAGGACCCGAGTTTTACCTCACCCTGTATAAATGACATTTTTTTTTAATTAAATTTTTGAATCAGCGGAAAGAGAAGACGTAGCCAAATCATGCAATGGTACAAAAAAGTTTGTATATTTAGTTTCTCGCCGGAACTAACTCTCTTAATACATCTTAATTTAGACGTAAAAATGGTCATAACTTTTTTAAATACTCGGTATAGATTCAGCAAACCGTATATTAAGAGGGTCGTAAAAATATTTAAAAAATTTTAAAAAGGTATACCATTCCATTAAAAAAAATAGAAGTCTGGTACGGCGTTATAGAACACTCTGTATACTTGCAACTAATTTTAAAATATAAAGCCTAAGAATTCCTACACATTTCATCAATAAAGTTTTTTAATAGCTTTTACAATGTCGGATTAATCGAGCTTCCAGGCACTAATGGGCCAGCCTGTACATAAGAAGAATAATAATTATACAGGGTTAGTCAAAAGTATGGAATAGGCGGTTTATTTTCGTAAATATGAACTGTATAACAAAATGCCTTTAACAAAAGTTTTTTTACTAATTATTCTCCATGTCTTAGGATCATATTTATAGTTCGCGCTTGAGGTCGTGTCGATGCTTGAGCACGCAATTTTGACATATTTGTAATGACATGTCAAAATCGCGTGCCCAAGCATCGACACAACCTCAAGTATGAACTATAAATATGACCCTTAAACTACTCATGGTTTTTTTTTATGTCAACGTATTTCCATGGAAATGGATTAATTTGTTTGCAACCAAGTGACTTTTTTGCTGATTTTTATTCCTCTTTTTTTCTTGAAATGACTTGATATTTTCAGTATCCAAAATCCATAATCTTGAGGTATAAAAGACTTAAGAGCAACAAGTTCAGCCTTAAAGAAACAGGGAAGACTACTGGCGGGATTTGTTTGCTCTATGCCATAAAAATGTAGTAAAGTCTATGCCACTCAAGTTATGCTATTTGGGGATACGCTTTCTCTTATCTTCTCTTATCATAGCTTTATAGCTCGTATATAAAAATGAAATAATTCAAAACTGGCAAATTTTGTAAACAAGGTTTATTAGACAAAATAACATCACTCCGTTGTTGTTTATGGATGCCAGTTTAACACCAAACAAATTTTCACATTTTCACCAGTTGACAGTGCCATTAACTAGAGCAAACGTTACGCAAAGCATTTCATGACCTGAAGGTCATCGTAGTCAACGGTTTGTGAGTCGTACATTAGGAATACCCCGCACTACCATTCAGAATGTCTCGAGTTGGTTGCTAGAAAGGGATACAATCGAAAGACGAACAAAATCTGAAAGGCAAAAAGTTCTAAATGTAGTTAATGATCATTTTATTGGTCTCTCAGTGCCATACGTAAGTGATGATACATCTTCGTAATTTGATTGAAAAAACGACAGATTCCGAAAACATATTTCTTTAAACCCTATATAGTAAATCCAGATTATTTTCAAATCCCAAAACTTCGTGAAACAATTCCTCCATCACTCATTAAAATTTATATTTATTACATTATCCAATAACCCGTACGTTTACATAAATAGAAGCCGAAACGAATTATATTTACACGAATAAGCTCTTATTCTTTCCTGATTTAACAATAGTAATTTATTGGGCACGTTGTACATGCGACCATAGCGACGTTATAAAAAAAATCGTATGTCAAATAACAATACTCCAGTACACACGCATACACGTATGTCCTATAGAGATACCGCACAAGATATGTGGACTTATAAAGCTCGAAGCAGTTTATTTTATTGACCTCTCCTGTGTTCACGTTTTATATTTGAATCATATTTTTTTTATCTACTACACACATATATACATAGACAGTTGCTCTCTGCGGTCATACGGTTTTACAACGCGATGGCTGTGTCGAAATCCTTTGTGCTGTACGAACATCTAAGATATAGGTAACAGTATGTGGCTATTGTCTTATTTTTCATAGGACAATACACTTTCATTAACTAATACAAGTTAACAGGCACCAGCGTTGGTCAAGTCGTAACCTACAATATATCGGTTGTCCCACATCGTAGATATCAATATCTAATATTATGCATATATTAAGTTTGGTTGCAGAATGCACAATATAAAGAATCTGAAAAAGGAAGAGTTACGTAACACAAGAACATATTACGCAACTTATGTAGAGCCATTATAAAACTTAAAAATATATCGTGAACGCAATCTTTTAAATTATATTTGAAATTAGTGCGCTGCCACTATAATATTAAAAAAGAATTAATCAAATGCCGGAAACTGAAGCTATCCGAGCTCATCTCCATTGGATAAATCCAGTCGCCATCCAGCCTTGACAACATTGTCTTGTTGAGTCATTAGCCAAGCAACCTGTAAACTTGAAAACAATTTTATTGCAGTAAACACATGCACTTATCTACTCGAGACAATCACCTTTTGACAGAAGACATGTTTCTTCCTCAATTACCCAGTTCGGTAAAAAATCTTTTAGAACTTTAGACTTCAAAAAAGTCTTCAAATGTCCAGGATGTCAGAAATCACATAGGGTGGGGTAGTGATGAGGAATTGATAGAAGATAGCAGAAGATTGTTCCTGTAAATGCAATCAAGGCAATCTAAAGATTGAGTTACGAGATGCTATGGACAGCATGCAGAGGTTGGGAATCATTGCGAAGAACAATGAGCAGAAGAACATCCCATTGCCAACGGTTGAACGAAATGACACTGAAGAGAACGAGGATAAAGTATAATTTTGATAGAAGAGAAGAAGATCTCGGAGGATCACATTTCAGAACTGATAAGCATGAATTATTATTAATGGACCTGAAAGTTGATCAAGAAGAAGAAGAATACAACATTTCAATACCCGCGTGTTTAAAATTTTGACATTTTGTTGTTAAAAATCAGTAACAGTAAAACACAAGCCCAAAAACAGAAAAAGGAAACCTGAAAAAGCTGGTTAAGACCACGAAGGCACACCACAAAAGATTTTGATGAACTGTATGATAGCTACAGGCTGAGCTTTTTTATATTTATATAGGAAAATCATAAGAGATACTCATTTGGTTAAATTTGCAAAAAAATTTTAAGTTAATATAACTATTCTGTGACCTTTATGTACTTATTTTTCAATTCCTGAAATATTTCCACTTGTAGGTCACTAAAACAACAATCAATTAAATACCAATTTATTCCAAATCATAAATAATAAATTGAAATAAATTGGTATTTAATTAATTGTTGTTTTATTGACCTACAAGTGGAAATATTTCAGGAATTGAAAGAAAGATTTTTAAACTCACCAAAATCTATTTTGTTATCTAGCTTGTTTATTTGCATAGATAGACGTTAGAATATGTCACAACCAACTATGATTTCTATTTTAAAAAATTCAACTTTTGTTTCTAATAATTGTATTCAAGCAATATTTTTTATTTTTACTCGTAAATGCCAGGCCTTTCCTTAAATAAACAAATATCCGTATCTGGATTAGGTTTGTAAAGATGCATATATTTCTCTACTTAATTAAATGTTTTCCTCTTATGGGTTTGGAGATCCCCATCCCTTATGTCCCCCCTCCCCAACCCGTAAAATAGCTAGTTGAAATCTTTCAGAACGAAAAAGTAATGGCTGGGAGCCATTATACAAAATAAATTATTATGGTCCTTCTTTTGTACACACTGCACATTTCAGCGGCCCTTTCTCAAGAATGTTATTCCATTGTCGAGAACCTTTCTACGCAATTCAAACTGAAGTCTACAAGAATAATATAAAAGCTCACACTATCCAGCAATATACAGGATGTCCCAGCTGACGCGATATCTTGGATAATTTGTTTATTTTACAGTATAGAGAAAAAGTTTCAAATAAAAGTTGTCCCTATTTATACGATGCATAGCTAGAAAATATTTTCAAATATACAGGGTGTCCCAATTATAGAAAAGGCGTATGTAACATTTTTATTTTAAATGGATCATTCTATATATTATATATTTTTTAGATTCTACATGATATTTTAAGTAACTTTTATTAAAACCTTCCTGGACCTATGTGCTTTTGTTTTCGAGAAAATAAATATTTTATCAAAAATTTTGCAATTGCAGCGCTCTCGTTAATGAGCTATAGTATCAAAACTAAAAAAGGTAGAAAATTTTGGTTTACGCAAATTGATACGTCTTGCATTGGTTTACTATTTCCAATATTAAGATGTACGGATCCTTTTGTTGACATACAGTTACTGACGCCAACATTTGGAAACATTTAAATGCCAATAACTCTGTTTTTTTTTAATGGGACATACTATATATCTGTTTACAGGGTTGGATGTAAAATTAAATTCTCTTACTTTTGATATAAGAATGTCCCCATCTATCTTCAGCCGTTTTAGAGAAAAATGTATATTTCTTCTGCTACTGTCGAAACAGACCACTTTAATTTACACGAAGTAGTCTACGTAACAATAATATTATGGCAGATATATTTAATAACCATTTGTACTATTGTCGCAGCAATTATTTTGCACTCATTTTAATATTTGATGACGGGAAGCTGTTTTATCTTGCAACACCAGCATGAATAATTTGAGTGAATAATTTGCCCGCAACGTATGGTAGGAACCCTCGAAAACATAGAAATGGTGAGGCAGGCCTTCAATAAGAGTTTATTGCGGTCTGCCCGAAAACATGCAATTGAATTGAATATGAATCGGGAATCGGTTAGGAAAATTTTGCATGAGGATTTAAAATTTCACCCATACAAAATACAAATTGTTCAGAAACTAAATAACAATAGATATTTTGAAGCCCGTACCAATTCCGCTACAAGACTGCAAATGATTATCGAAGAAAATGTGGACCTACAACGTTTAATGATCGATGAAGCTCTTAATACCCAGAATTCCAGATACTGGTGTCCTGAAAATCCACGAAATATCCTTGAACGACCACTCCATTCTGGTAAGGTCATAGTGTGTTGCGCCATTGGCCCTATTGGCATTATTGGCCCCTACGTTTTTGAAGAGGATGAGCGCACAGTCACCGGTAATTCAGTCTGAAGCTACAACATTTTTTAATGCCTCAACTACGCAGAAAAGGAATAAATCCACGAAATGTGTGGCTTCAGCGAGACCGAGCCACTACACATAGTCCCAACGCATCAATGAACATTGTCCGCAACATGTTCCCAGAAAAACTTGTCAATTTCTGACTTTTTTCTGAGAGGTTATCTAAAAAATCATGTATATATTCACAAGTCTCGTAATTTGAACGACATAAAGGATGTCAATCGTCAGGGAATCATAATTATTGATCAAGCAATGTTGGAGCGTCTGATGAACGATTTCAGGCAGAGTGTCGGAAACCGCATCCAACGGAATGGCCACCATCTCAATGACATTACATTCCATAATTGATACACATCTGAAATGGCATTGTGTCAACTTCATTTTGGTGTTAATAAATCTCTATTATCTTGAAGATGCTCTCTGTAACACTTATTTCAAAATCGTCCAATTCCCGTCACCCTGTATACGTACCAATAGAAAAATATAAAGAGTGATCTAGATTGGACTTTAGGATTTGTTCTTTGAATAAAACACAAGATATTTGAAAAAACCTAAATTTGTTATTATCCTTTCGGACCTGATTTTGAGTGTTAAAATGTATTTTAGACCAAAAAAAACTGTACACATATGTGAACATTGGGTCACATGTTCATTTCTAAACAAAAAAACACTATTGCATACACAATAGAGAAAATTATTATAACTTGGTATAACAATGTTTATTTATTATGAAACTGGTAGAAACAATTACATAGATGCAGATGTTATACATAAATAAATTTTGCATTTTGTGCAGTTGATCCTCGACCTTGATTTACAATTTCCCATTTTGCATCTTTGAGGTGTTTGATACCGGCCAATGACCAACTCCATCAAATCTAATGTCTTGGCAGATTTGACTGAAGGACGGCCAACTTTTCTTTCTCCCAAATTTGAGTAGCGATTCCGAAATTTCTGTGAAATCCAAAAGATCCAATTGATCCTTAGCTGATATTTTATTTTGTTGGCAATCTCGACGATATTGTAGCCAACTATTTGTAACAGAGAGATTCACAAAATGAAAGATAATTCTTAGGGTCCATTTTTTGGATCGGATGAATATTCTATAGAGCTGAATTAGGAAATCGGTTTTGTCCATGCTACCCATACTTTTGTTATAATGTTTTATAACTTCCGGTCTCTTTATTGAAATATAAGATTTGTCAGATTTACTCCAGCGTTTGACCTAAAAGATAATGTTATTTAGTTCATCCGGTGTTCCTATTCCTACAAAATTTGATGCCATGTGGAAAATATTATTATCCTTCCATTCAATCAATCTCGTCTGAATTGACAAATTCGTGCATTGATCCTCGGGCAACTTTGTTTTTCAGTTGGTAATTGCATAAATCTGTCATATTCTTTCGAATAGTGCCAGCATACCATATTTTCTTCTCTGCTAACAATTTCACCAGGGATATTGTAATAAAAAAAATTATCAGCAAATAATTTCTAGTTTTCCTGTTTCGGAATTTGTTCTGTTAATCTCAATGTGATAGCGCTTGTAATCCCATAATTTCAAACAATGTCCTTGTCTAGTATTGTAGTTTTTCCTTGGTAAATAATCAAATTGTATACCAAACCACTTGCACCATAAAGCAAGTAAATCTTTATACCCCATGGGTTTGGCTTTTTTCAAATATACTGTTTTATATCCAGTTTTCCTTTGAAGGGAAGAAAAACAGAAGAAAAAGTTGTTCAGGCTCCACCCTCAAAATAGTATGGACCAATAATTCTTGCAGCCCACAGTGTACACCAAACAGTGCTTTTTTCTGGATGCATTGGTTTTTCCTGTTTACCATGTGCATTTTCACTATCTTAGATGCGACAATTTTGGCGATTCTCATACCCATTTAAATGAAAGTGGAACTCATCGCTCCATATGATTTTTTTGCAAAAATCAGCATCCACTTCTTTGTTTTGTGAAACCCAGTTCACAAATGTACGACGATTCTGCTGGTCCTCTGGTTTAAATTCTTGGGTCAGTTGAATTTTGTACGCCTTTAATTCCAGGTCTTTCTTAAAATTCGGTGAGTAGTGCCGTAGGAAATGTTCAATTGCTGTGAACAGTAACGGATTGACGTGATCGGTTTTTCTTGCACAACATCACGTATACGAGTAATATTTCTATCTGAACGACCTCTTCGTTGATAGACAACACTTAGTGTATTAATAACCATACCAATTGGACGATCACTTGGAACATCATTGCGTCCAAATAGTGGTTGAAGTTTTCTTTGCGTAATCATAACTGAGCCGCTTTCGGGTGTTACCATTGGAGCGCTCCCGAGTTACTCCGGAGTACTCCACACGCGCTTTTATACGTTCGGGTGTCTAGCGTGTGATACTCCCGAACTGTTCTTGTTTGCCTCGTCCCTTTCCCCTGAAGCACCTACCGATTTTTTGGTGCTTCACGCTCCAATGTTTTGTTTACGCATGATCAACTGTCACTTCTGTCAAATAGCAAATCATCGTTCGGGTGATTTCTGGCTCGGAATCAATCGGAGTACCGTGCTCTCGGAGCACTCCAAGAGCTTGATACACTGCACTCGAAAGCGGCTCTGGTCTCCTGTTTTAATAACAAACTTGCAGAATAGTTATGCATTGATGCACTGTATAGGATGCCATGATGAATTTTCCATGTGTTTCGCTACCAACTGTAGAAATGCGAACTTCCAACATTCATAAAACAAAAATGGCGCGCAATTCAAATCCTAAAGTCCAACCTGGATCACCTTTTACAATAGTTGTCATGTCATCCCAAGTTGATAATATCATATAATATGTAGTTTGTGGTAAGTTGTTATAAAGGTAATATGCAAACGATTAATAAACATGTACAACAAAAGGTACTTCTTCTGTATTT
This sequence comes from Holotrichia oblita, assembly GCA_023690525.1. Classification (NCBI taxonomy): domain Eukaryota; kingdom Metazoa; phylum Arthropoda; class Insecta; order Coleoptera; family Scarabaeidae; genus Holotrichia; species Holotrichia oblita. Next base: position 43,026,223 of record CM043016.1, on the reverse strand, counting down.
GATTTCGATTCTATTCTAAGTAGATTCAATGGAACACAATCTGAATTACCTTCAGTAACTCTAAATTGAATATACATACGAGTGTGTATGTATTTACAATTTCGCCTATAATGCCATGTACAAATTCCTTCATTCTAACACAACATTATTAGTGTGTATACAATGGTTACTTGCAAATTGTCCGCGAAACTAAATTGGTAAATGTTTACACGAATTACGCACTTTGTTTATTGTTATTTACCTTTGTTATTCGCGAACATACGCTGATATTTATGTGTATACTTACCTATGCCAGGTTACCTCAATGTACGGCTTTAAGTTCAAGTTTCCGCTTATTAAACGAAAAAAATGTGCCAAGACCGTAAGTTTCTCTCGTATTGATTCTATTTCAGTAATTATCGTTCTCTACAATAAATAATAAAATATATATCTATGTGTATGTAGATATAGATTTACAATTTGAAAATACAAAGATTCTAAATGTCTATATTAAAAGTATATAACCACATTGTTTACAGTAATATTTATTATGTGAATAATTTGAATAAACTGCAATTTCCTGTTTTCGTTTTAATGTCTTAAAACACATCCATTAAAGTAACGGATGAATAAAGAAACAATCTAATTTTTTAAATATATTTTTTAATTCCTGTTATTTATTTCGCTAAACGGTAATGTTATGTAAAACAACATTTCGGCATTGCGAGAAATTGCTGCTAAAAACGTTACGTGTATGTTTTCAGGATACTGAACTCAAAATATAACGAACCTGTTATACACAGGTGATTAATGAAATAATAAATAATGAAGTCCATAAAAAAATATATAGCTATATTTATAATTTTAAGTGGTATTTCAATCTTTGTAAGCGAGCTTTTAATTCTTAATTCATCAGTTGTAATGTACATACATATCTATGCACATAGATATTTTATGCAGGAGTTGATGACATACATAATCGTTATTAGATGCTTCAAGTAATGAATGTGTAAACGTGTTAATTGTATACGAAGCTATAGAAATTGTACCCACATATACCTACAGAAAAAGCCCACCGAATTATGCGCGTGGGCAGGTTTAACCATCCAGTAGTGTATTAGTCATATATTTATACTGCACAACAACAAATTAAACGGATAAAAATACATACTTTATAATAGGTGAACCGCAAAATGACACATCAAAATGAGAATTGAATGTTGTTACTTCGGGATTGTATCTATTTATTTATTTTATATCAGTATCAAATTCCTCTTGTAAGTCAAAAGATAAAAGTATGAATTGATAAAAACATGGATCAATTTTTGTTTTCTATTTACTTATTTTCCGATTTACACGATGTACTCTTACACGTAAACAAAAACAAGTACCAAATTTTCTGGAATAAAGATGGAAGGATATTAAAGATTTGCTGGCAGTAAGTATGTAATTGTTTTGATGATAAAATTCTACAGTCTATAGATACAATACTACAGTCAATGTTAGTACAGGCTAATACAGTCAGGACTTAAAAAAAACTGTTGTATGTTTTACAAACATATTTTTACAAAATGCAACTATGCCGTTTGATGACGGCAAAACGCAAAGCAACTATTCCACCAGTCAAAAGAATAATTTTTTTCCTAATTTTATTGGGTAATGACGCTCGATTTCTTTTATTTTTTTTACTTTACGTTTCGATACATATTCAGTCGTATCATTTTCAACTAAAATGTTCGCAAATTAAATTGTTTAGTGATTTTAAAATATGTACATACGTTAATTTAAATGTTTACATATTAAAAATACAAAATAGTATATTATACTATAAGGGAGAGAAATGCGTTATTCTGGCAGAGGTGGAATTGAGCGAAGCCCGAGGGCTACAATGCACCGAGGACAAAATAGCATCTCTCCCAAATGGTATATACTATTTTTTCCACGGTCTCATTAACTTAAAAACACATATTCTGTCATTATGAAGTAAGTAGCACCAGAATTATTGTATTCGGATTTGAGCATTTATTTAACAGTCGTTGAGTTATTTTCAAACAAACAAAAAGAATTGTCAAATTAAGGTGCTAGTTCGGTTTAGTTTAAAGTTTGTTTAGTGCACAATGAATAATTCTGAGTCGGAAGAGATTGTGGAGGCTGCAAATATTGCAATAAGCAATTTGCTGCCTACGAAGTCAAGATCTTTATACGATATAGCCTACAATCGGTTCCAAAAGTGGTGCGCCGAGAAAAATGTTCAAGTATACAGCGAGAATGTTTTGTTGGCATACTTCAGTGAAAATGCAAAGAATTACAAGTCTTCCACATTATGGGCGCAATATTCTATGGTTAAGTCATGCTTGATAATTTACGACAACATAGATATAAGCAAATTCCCCAAGCTGATCGCATTTTTGAAAAGAACTGGTGACGGAAGCGAAAAAATCGAAAATATTGACAAAGGGTGAAATCGACTGTTTTCTATCAAGTGCAGATGACAAAGAATTGTTAATAATTAAAGTAAGATTACTTTTGTTATTAGGTATTTCAATTATTAAGTATTTTGATTTTTTATAGGTTGGATTAATTCTGGGGATTGCCGGAGCTTGTCGAACTGATGAACTAGTTAATTTAACTGTAGATGATATTGAGGATGTAGGCTCTTCCTTGATTGTAAAAATTCCAAACACTAAGACAAAGATTCCACGAACCTTTGTGGTTACCGATGTGGAAAATATGCTTGAATTGTTTCGAAAATACCTGTCCCTTCGTCCTCCCCACGTCAAGCATAAGCGCTTTTTTTTGTACTACAAAGCAGGAAAATGTAGTTCGCAGCCAGTTGGCAAGAATACCATGGGAAAAATTCCGAGTGTAGTAGCTTCGTATTTAAAATTACCTGATTCTGCATGTTATACTGGTCACTGCTTACGAAGATCTTCAGTGACATTACTGGCAGATGCTGGTGTGGATATCACGACAATAAAGCGTCATGCTGGTTGGAAATCAACGACAGTCGCTGAGGGTTATGTCGAGAACTCCATTGAAAATAAGACCAAAATTGCTAATCAGGTTTTAGTAGGTACCACTACTAGGGCAATCACAAAAACTGTAAATGTAAGCGAAAGTAATATTCCTTCTAATATTAATTTTGAAAATTGTACAAATGTAACATTTAATTTAAATGTCAATAAATAATTTCAATGTTATCTTTTTTTTACATGAATCATAAACGTTCTCCATAATGTAAACTCCCTTGGGAGCATTATACTCCGTTGGGAATAATCGACTACTTCTGTTTTAATTTTGATGTCATAGACTGATTTCTACTCCCGACCGTGGAAAAAATAAGTTGTACCTACATGTAAAAGATACATGCAAGTTTGTTTAATACATTTACACAAATTAATAATATCAAACTTTAAAAACAGATGTAAAAAAAGCAGAGATGTATAGTGCAAAAAAATTGTCATATTACTGTATATTACAGATTATATATAAGGTGCAAGAAAAAGAATTCAATTCCAGAACAATAGAAAGATATAATCTAGTTTTTATGTGTAGATATTAAGTAATTGTAGTTGCTGCCAACATATTGAATATCACTTCGGTCGTTGATAGCATTTTTGTCTTTTTTAATATAAAGCATTTCTTTAAAAAAACGTTTGTGATAATTGGTTTCTTTTTCTGAAATGGTGACGTTATCATAATCAAAGTGGTTACTTTGATCTAATGCGTCTTTAGTTAGTGCTGTTGAATTATAATTGTGTATTCGAGTATTGTAATAGTATGCGTATATTCTTTTATCTAAATGCTGTTTTGTTTGGCCAATATATGTGCCATCCCAATTTTTACAGTTAATTTGGTAAATTAAATTTGTTTGTTTATTTTGATTAATAGGGTTTTTAGTTTTAGTGACGAAGGATGGGTGAATAATTTAGTTTATCGACAATACAAAAGTATAGTGTCAATAATATTTTTAGATTTTTGGAAAGATTTTTTGTATATGGTAAGCTAATTGTATTGTTGTTTTTTAATGCTGTTTTGTGTTTGAATATTTTTTTTTGAGAGGATTTATAATGAAGTCTTTTATTAATTTATTTGTTAGAAAAATGATATGGATAACTACTTATGGTAAGAATGGCAAATGTTTTGTTGGAGATTTTCTGGTTCTGAAAATGAATAAGCACAATCAACCAGATTATTAATCGTAAAGACCTTTTATTTAATTGGGGTGTTAGAATAGTAGTTGAGATATCTACCAGAATTTATATGTTTAATTTGGTTTAATATTGTAGTTTCTAGTTTTTCCATAACTAGGTTAGCAATGACGGCCGAAATGGGTGAGCCCATAGCGGTTCCGAAAACCTGGGAATAGGACTTATTGTCGAATTTGAAGTTCAACTGCTTCAATGAAATCATTGACTGGTAGTGGGGTATAAATATAAATTTAATTCCATCTATCTTTACTACATTGAACAGCAATATTAGTAGGGATATTGGTGTATAGTGATATTACATCAAGACTAATAAATTTAAATTTATTGAGTATTTTTTGGTTTTTAATAAATCTAAGAAAATCCCAAGAGTCTTTAACGTGAAATTTATTTTTTCCCAAAATACTAGAAATTGAGGAAGCCAAAAATTTAGACATATTGTAAGTAGGTGATTGTATGCTGGAGACAATGGGACGTAGGGGAATGCTGTGTTTGTGGATTTTGCTATTTTAGCTTTCCTGCTTGTAAGTTATTAATTATATTATCAATTTATCATTTTTTTATTAAATTATGTATTTGTTTTTGAATTTTGGTTGTTGGATCAGTTTGTAATTGGACATAAGTGTTTTTATCTTCAAGGGGTTGAAGCATTTTATTTTTGTAACAAGTTTTGTTCATGATTATAGTTTTATTAATTTAATCAGCATTTAGAATGTATAGGTCTGCGTGATTCTTAATAAATGTGTTTGTTTCTATTATAACAGGGTAAAGAGGGTGTGATTTTAGTTGATTATTTTTCGCGTTTTATTGAAAATTAGTTAAGATATTGACCAACTTACAATGAATATCATTTTGTATATGTGAATCAAGGTTTTTTATATTGGTTTCAATACTAGATATAATTTCAAATATTCGAATATTGTTTTGGAATAAGCTGTATTTGGGACCAAGGCTTAGGATAACTTTGACGTTTTCTGGAATAAAGGTGTTCGTTAGATTTAAGAACCATTCAGGTTGTACTTGTGGTAAGTTGTTTTTTTTTTAATTAATAGATCGTTGTTTCAATTTTTCTATTTTATTTCTTAGTATTTTTTATGTTTCTAGCGAAGATTTTCCAAAAATGTCATTAACAAGGTTAAGAAAGGAGTGTTAGATGTTGTGGTATAAATGCTAATATATTGTCTTTAATTGTTTCAATGCTAGAATTAATAGTAATTATATACCAAGGGAGAGAAGACGGGAAATAATAGCTAAGAGGCTGAGAAAAATCTTCTCTGCCGTGGTTTATATACTATTTTTTCCACTACTAGCATATTTAACCGCTTTCTCAATAATAATGCAATATAATAAGCCGTTCCGATAAATGTTTAATTTAAGATATCCATAGAAAACATGTTAGTCTGTAAAAACAAATGAATAAACATTTAATGTCAAATTGAGATTTTATTCATGTCTTGTCACAATACCAAAAAAAATGTCAGACAGTAGTTGTACTCCTGCAGAAATCCGCAAGGAAGCAAATCAAATAGAGTACTGGTACACTGGCTTGCAATAAAATCTCGTACACCTTAATGTCAAGCAAGCTAATTTTTGAAGATTATTTTTCAATGTAAGCTGACTTTAGATTTGACGGATGTGACACTATGCATAGAGGTTGTGGTGACTTATAAAAATAGTGTACTTTTGGAAATGAAACGTCAAATTAGAAATGTCACAAAAGGTGAAATCAATTTCTAGGTAAAACTAGGTGTACGAGATTTTATTGCAAGCCAGTACGTCAGGAATTAACATAACCTGCCATAATTGCGCTATTAATTATTATTTTAATAAGTAGTGTTTACCAAATTACGTATTTCCTACTTTGTTTATTTATGTTAAATGTTAACCTAACCTTTTTTCTTGAATTGCGGATTTCATTCGTAATCATAATTGTATTAGTGTCAATTGTTTTTATTATTTACTAGTAGGAGATAATTTTTATTATTGACTACTATGAGAGAAATTCATCTTCTCGGCCCGAAAACATACCAAATAATGACGTCTTCTAACGCTAGTAGTGGAAAAACAATTATAATACCTAGATGAATGCCAAATTGGAAAAACTATGATGGTTACGATACTAGTACTGTAGAAGAGAGCTAAATTTGCAATTTTGCATCTGTCGTAAATATTTTCACAGTTACACCTAAATTGTAATAGAAATACGAAATTTTACAGATTTACAACTCTCAGATGTATTTTGACAACTACAATTGTCCAATCTGAAATATACTGATTTCCAACTTAACTACCAGAAACTTTTTAATGGATACAATGCTTGAAATTGTAATCAAAAAATCAGCTGACAGGTATATTTTGACAGCTACAATTGTCAACTCCAAAAAAATTTATAATTTTTCACGCCTGTTAAAGCTCTAGAAACTAAATGAAACTGCTTGATACCTGCCAGAAATTCTTTAAATTTTACACACATTTCCTTCCCCCTTCGCCTGTTTTCAGAACAGTAAGCAAATCAGTGCTTTTAAGATTCGACAGCTTTTGGCAAAGACATACTGTCCGCGTCAAAAAGAAATGGGACACGATTTTGACATTAATTTAGATTTGTAAGTAAGCCTCTCTGTCAATAATAATGCCCATGAATACGAGGTCATGCATCTGTCTTCTTCAAGTTGGTAAAATGCAATACTGCTTTCCATTTGTAAAATTTCTGGATCATGATTAGCAAAGCGTGATCAATGTTTATTAGGAACATGTTCAGCAACTAGCATTGCTAAAAATCGCATAAACGAAGAACGAGATTTGTTTACACCACACATAACCATCACATAACAAAAGAAGTGAGATTATGTTCGTTTTAAACATGCAGAACAGAAAATATTATGTTCCACAGGGGAAAGGCGATTACAAATCATGATCACAAATCTTGTTGTAGTGGGGATGAATCACAATTTCAAATTTTTTAAATAGAACATGATTCGTTCGAACAAAACCTTTGTTCGCTGATCAATGTTAAATAGAAAGTACCTATAGTTTGATAGTTGTCAGAAGTATTTTATGGTTACAACCGATAATACGCTAATAAAGTAAGTGGTTTTCTAGTTTGACAACTCAAGCAAGTAAGTGTTCAAACTATAGAAAACGAATTCTTTATAATGACAGTTGACAAAAGTATGTTGATAATAGGCACTTTCTATTTAACACTGATCAGCGAACAAAACCGGTTTTGTTCGAACGAATCATGTTCTATTTAAAAAATGTGGAATTGTGATTCATCCCCACTACAACAAGATTTGTGGTCACGATCTGCAATCCTCTTTCCCCTATGGAACATAATATTTTTCTGTTTAGTTTGTTTAAAACGAACATAACCTCACTTCTACGTAAGTACGCGTTGTGAGTGGTGTAAACAAATCCGGTTCTTCTTTTGTGCGTTCTTTTCGCAATGCTAGTTGATGAACATGTTCCTAATAAACATTGATCACGCTTTGCCAAATCATAATCCAGAAATTTTACAAATAGAAAGCAGCTAATTACAACTGTCGAAATAAGCAAAAATAAACATTTCATTTTCAATAACTTTGCCAGTTAATTATAGTTGACAGTTTCAAATATTAAGCATTTCCATAATTTAGAAAGAACCTTCAAGGAAATTTGGTACCTATAAATATATTATTATACTCATATACAAAGTGTCAAGTGTATACTCGTGTCCAAAGTTATCGGTGCACTAATAGGTACACTGTACACTGGAACCTCGTCTATATCAGCGATTACGAAACGTAAACATTCACTCATATCCTCTCAAGATGGGTCCCCACTCTTATCCCGTTAGCGGAGAGGAAACGCCGTGCTACGCGCTGATTGGCTCATGTGAATACGTGTATCGGGTGGTGGATGCCGAGCGGATATAAGTGAGTATTATAGTGCGGTGATAAGTGAGGGTGGACATAAGTGAGCGCGGATATAGATGAGGTTCCAGTGTACTTTCTATTTAACACTGATCCGCGAACAAAACCGGTTTTGTTCGAACGATTTATACACAACAGAACCGGTTTTGTTCACTGATCAGTGTTAAATAGAAAGTACCTATTGCTATCTCTGTTATTTTTGGAGCTACAATTTTGGTCAAATTAGCAAATTATTAGTGTTTCTAACGCTGAAAAAACAGTTGAATTACGTATTCCAGAAAAATTTTAAAATTTATAATTTTTTTAAATGGAACACTATACAGTGCGTAAAAGCCAAATGGAATAAATTCATTATTTCGGTTACTGTACATATTTAGAAAAAAATCCCGAAACACGTCAAATTTAAATTATAAATTGACATTCTTTAACGTGAAAATACGATCCCTATCTTCAACCCCCTTCGAATGCCAGGTACAACCCCATTTTTTTTTAAATGGGAAGTATAGGCTTGTGATATATCGTTTGAAAGGTCTCTCTATTCTCTATTCAAAAATGTTATCGTTTTTAAGTTTGTTGTAACAATTAGGGTAGAATAAAATAAAATCACGTTGTTATCGAAATTCGCTACAATATACGCAAAAAATGAAATGTAATGCAAAATGTAAAAAAAATGTAAAACACCGAAAAGAACTATGAGTGCCAATGAAGTAAATGTTTAAAATGTTCTGTTCAAAATGGTCTGTTTGGTGGTAATATTTGTGATATAAAAACTTAATGAAATAGTTGTGTTGGAATTTGGCCGATGTCATAGAAACATTATTAATAGTAGGCTTCTTTGTAAGTATTTGGAAAGAGCATAACGTTTTGACCAAAAAAAAACAAATACATAGCTATCTTTAACTAAAAAATAAACAAATGAGAAGCGTCTAAAGCTTGAGAAATTTGTTAACATGTTGATCATGGAAAATAATAACAAAATATAATGTTCAGAGTACAAAAACAATAAACACAATAAACAAATAATTCATTTTTTATGACCTATTCTTCTTTTCTAATAGTTCGACTAGAAATATTTATGGATTGTCTAATACTAGTTTTTAGATCCATCACATTATGATATCAAATCAGACACATAACATTATTGACAATTTTAATTGATATACTATTTGTTTCTGACTATTAATAAAGTTTCTTTGACGTCGACTAAATTCCAACACAACTACTTTATTATTCATTTAAGTACAATAATGTATTGAAGCTTTTATATCACAAATAAAATTATCTTTCGAAATATATACAAATATACAAGGTGTTCCATTAAAAAAAAAATTATAAATTTTCAAATTTCTCAGAAATACGTAATTCAATTGTTTTTTTACTAATTTGACCAAAACTGTAGCTCAAGAAATAACGGAGATAGCAACAGTGCACCGCTAACTTTGGACACGGTATATAATCAGATATATCTTATGTTTTAATTATATTTACAACAATATTTACCACTTAAACAATATTTCATCAAATTACTAAACTAGTGAATCAGAATTAGGTCATACGTAACTCTCTTACAATTTACAATATAGGAAACCCATCCTCTCAATAACATTCGCAACTTAGTGCTGACTTAGCTGTTTTATTAAGAGCGTTTTCACTTTTAATTTCTGCGTATTTTCTTTCGTCTTCGATCAAGTGAAAGTAGAGCTGTTGGTCAAGGTTATTTAATGGCAACTAACATTGCGTAATACCCCATAATAATTGTAAATGATTATTTTAATTGATAGTATTACTGCATTTATAATTTATTTAAATTAATTATGCATGCATTTATTTTTCCGAAATTTTCAGTCACCATGGGATTAGAATATTAATAATATTAAATATTAATAACTTATATACATATATATAATCTTATAAATATGATTGTTTTTACATAAGAGTACATATGTATGTGTGAAGTCTACATTTGGACGGTGATGAATTTTCTAGAATAAGTATTAAACATTAATAATTGCTGTCAAACCTTGAAGTTGCAATATTAAAGTAAAAACAAAAACAATATAATTTGTGTTATTATTACCAACATAGAAACAATCCAATTTAATTTGGTTCGACAGTTATTCACGTATAAACTTTTTGGCGGTTTACGATTATTATTAATGGAGTTAGTGATTTTTCAGTTTATTGCCGTACGAATCAAAGGAAATAGGTTTACGATTTTTCAGGCATACACTAGTAAAACACAGGTATCGTGTCGCAATCTGGTCGTTCCTTACGTAACAGCAAAATTTGTAATGTTGAATTATTTAGGGGAATGGGCTGAAAAATCTCAATTCACACACTTTCCATCGACATACATACATATTACATATGCATTATCGATACACGAGGACAAGGTGACAAAAAAAACGGAGAAAATCACATTTACTTATACAATTCTGTATATACACAATATATCTAACAAAGTATGCAACGCATGTTAAACTTATTTAATGCTAATTTCTTGAAATATTTTGTCGTTATCAATACTTGCATTTTGTTACCATACAATGAAGAGGTCGCAAGTTGTATTTATCGAAGATTAATAAATGTTGTATATTCCAAATGTTTAATCTCAGGCTAAGAGTTTAATTCGTATTTTAATTTGACGGTGTGATTTACAATCATCATTACTTGAAAAGGATAAACAATCATCTACATACAATGCTGCTAATTTGATGCTTCATGAGCATCGCCTGCTAATTTTTTTTCTCAGTTATTTCATAAATATTCAATACAAGTATTATTAGAATTAAAATGCAAATAGAACTTTTCAAGTTGATAACTTTAAACAAAAAATTCCGATGTTATCCCGAATACTTTCTCAGAATAAGAAATCGTTCATTTACCAACAAAGAGACACGAATTCGAATAATAACTTTGTTCGGAGACGTATTGTAAAAAAGGAAAAGTGACGATTGTTGTACACAACTAATACTCGAGTCACGACTGACACACTTAGATTCTTGTGTCCCCTGTGTGTGCCACCAACAACGACGACAATAAACCTTTAAAACAAACATGATTCGTTGTACTTACACGCAGAAAAGAGAGCCTAAACATGTCTTATATACCTTAGAAACGTTGATCATATTCATGATATTCATTACTAAGTAATTGCTTTAGATTAATATGTATGTAATCTGTTTCCATGATTATTAATTATGTAATTATAAAAGTCCCCTTAAAATAATACAAATAGAATTGTAAAAGCATATGAATCCATGTCATTAATTTAAAAACATGTTTTCACCAATCTTATCTCCATCTGTTTACCAGCTGGCCGCTGATCGCCGGTCTCCGCCCATAATTAAGAATTAATCGCCAATTAAGATTACGTTTCTTTTTGGATATAAGAAATGCAAACGTTAGATATTGAAAATATCACCCAAAATAACGCGATAACCTTCCTCGATAATTAATTCGTTTTATTATTATATCAATTCAATCTTATATCTGCAACTTTCTTTCTTGAATACTAACCGCAGAATGTCAACAACATTAATTAGCAAGTTTATTTTCGCGTATTCAAATAAACGAGATAAAATAAAGAGCAAGTAAAAGTAAGACATGCATACATCGCGCACATGGTAAATTAAAACAAGATTATATTTAACAGAATAGGTTATGGTAGGAATAGGGTTTGGTGCCTCTTTCTGCTTGAAATATTTCGATGATAACAAATGGCGCTAAAACAGCATTTTCAATACAGCGATCGCCGCTGACGTAATAAATACAATAAACAAATAAGCCAGCAAGTTGTTTTGACAGTTGTAGAGAAGAATATCAGAAGTACAAATTATTCTCTGTCTAAAATTAATCAAAATTGAAGCTAAGACGTCGTATTATCGGTATATTTTGCCAGGTTGTACTACTTATACTTTGATTAAAACACAGGAAAAGATTCTTACACGACATTCTTAAGTTATAGTTAAAACAAGCACAAAGAAACATTATTTATTAGTATTTCTTGGTGTGAAAATCATTTTTATGTAAATAGTACAAGTGCATAAACAAAATAAAATATAACAATAACATTCTTCTCAATTTTACAACAGGTAATGCAAACTTTTACCTGAACGCTACTGAAAGAGAGAATTTAATATTGTCGAAGAAAATACTGATACATTTACTGAAATATTAACTTGTACAGAGAGACAAGAAACAAAAAACTCCTTCAGTTCACGTCATGAATATCCAAAAATAAACCGACAAATCCAGATGGTGAAAGAGAGAATTAGAATGCAGCTACGATCAACAATGAAATCGATCTATTCACAAGAGCAAGAAAGATGGCCCTCTCCTGTTTCTGAATACTTAATAGAATCCGTTTAATATTTTCTGTTCGAGAAGAAAAGGGCAAAGAAGTTTTTCGGAGTTTTTGGGAGAAAGAAAGAACTGTTTATTAAAAGTCAAGTAATTCAAACTAATACTAAAAGGACAGCTTTTGGCAAAGACATACCGTCCGCGTCAAAAAGAAATGGGACACGATTTTGACATTAATTTAGTTTTGTAATTAAGCCTCTCTGTCAATAATAATGCCCATGAATACGAGGTCATGCATCTGTCATCTTCAAGTTGGTATTATGCAACACTGCTTTCTATTTGTAAAATTTCTGGATCATGATTAGCAAAGCGTGATCATTGTTTATTAGGAACATATTCAGCAACTAGCATTGCGAAAAGAACGCACAACAGAAGAACCTGTCAACCTGGAAACACAAAAGGGCTATTAAAACGTTTTAATAGACCGCTTTTTTTTCAATAACTTTGCCAGTTTATTATAGTTGACAGTTTCAAATATTAAGCATTTCCACAATTTAGAAAGAGAGAAAAAAGACAAAAACTCAATTATTTTTCGGAAGAAAAACGTTGGTCCAACCATCTCTCAGAACAATGAAAATAAGTATAGTAATAATATAAATCGATATGAACAGACAACAATCCCAAATTTTTGATAAAATATTTATTTTTTTGAAAACAAAAGCATATAGGTCTAGGAAGGTCTTAATAAAATTTACTTAAAACATCATTTAGAATCTAAAAAATATATAATATCTAGAGGATGATCCATTTAAAATAATAAAGTTACATACGCTTTTTCTATAATTGGGACATCCTGTATATTTGAAAATATTTTCTAGCTATGCATCGTACAAATAGGAACAACTTTCATTTGAAACTTTTTTTTCTATACTGTAAAATAAACAAGTTATCAAAGAAAGCGCGTCAGCTGGGACACCTGTGTGTACAGGGTGGCCAAATTTCGATGTTTTAATAGGGGATATCGGTAACTATAAGAGGTATCAAAAAACGGACTACGCATCCTCGATCTGTTTTTTCGAGAAGAGGATGATGGTGAAAACCAAATTTGGCTATCGGCTTTCGGTTTCGAGTTATCCGTGAAAATTCGATTTTTCTCATTTTCGTTTTATCACGATATCTCGGCTATTTATGAAAATTGACAAAAATGACTTTTATGTTCTTCAGGCACTTTTTTGATTAGAATGCAATGGCGTTAGAGAATTTTTGAAAAAATTTTCGAAATTCGAGGTGGGACATAAAGTTGTGTTTTGTTTATATGGAACATATAGTTGACTATGATATCATTAAAAAGAAGATTTTTTGGCCATTTTAATGATATATATCATGTGGGATCTATTCGTTCGTTTTCACTGTATTATAGCAAAAAATTTTTTCCATTGATTTTTATCATTTCATTGCTTTTTCTTAGTAAGCGTGTGTCATTCAACATACATGAATCTGTCAGTAGGTTTATAAATAGTATCAATGGTTTAAGTTGATTATTTGATTGTTGCTTCACCTTAAAATTATAAATTTGCGATGGCTGATGAAAATTACGAAAAGTATCACATGTTGGAATGCTTTATTCCCAATAATAATAATGTTGAACCTGCATGTGAAACATATTTTAATCGTTACCCGGAAAGAAGGCAACCTAATAAATCTATTTTTGGAAGACTGAAAGATAATCTCATTAATTTTGGAACTTTCAACAAATCAAGATCGAATAATTATAATAAGGAAGATAGTGAGGAAGTTACGGTCAATGTTATTGGAATGGCAGTGGCAAATCCTTCAATCTCAAGCCGTCAAATCGAAGTGGAATTGGGTATATCACGACGACGCCGACGTGCGTTATCAGTTTTGAAGAAACACAAGTTTAGTCCATATAAAGTGAGGAAACAACAGCAGCTCCTATTGACTGATCCTGAATGACGCTTAGAATTCTGCAATTGGTATCTTCAACAAATTCAGGAGGATCCATCATTTTTTAGAAAAATTATTTGGACGGATGAAGTCTACATTAGCAGTGCCGGAATTTTTAACCGACACAATGAACATGGTCTGATGATAACCCCTACCGTACCGTCGATGTTCAAAATCAGGGGCGATTCGGCTTTAGTGTTTGGTGGGCCCTATTTGACAATCGTATTCTGGCATACCAAATTTATCAAGAAAAATTAAATGGTCAACGGTATTATAACATCATAAACCAACATGTAGTAGAAGAATTTTTGGAAGAACTGCATTTGAACCAGATAAGAAATGTATTTTTCCAGCAAGACGGAGCACCGCCCCATAACACTGGAATAGTCTCAGGATTGCTGATTGAAAATTTGGGAGACAACGGGCGGACCAGTAAGGTGGCCACCACGTTCGCCGAATTTGTCACCCCTAGATTTCTTTTTCTGGGGACATCTTAAAGACCGGTTATACAAACAAACTCAACATTAACGAACTGAGAGAGAACTTAATTCTGTCTTAATTCTGTTTCTTGTATTCATATTCACAATGCACTTCGGAGCGTTACGAGACGGTGTGAATTATGTATTGTAAATAATGGGCGCCAGTTCGAACATCTATTGTAAATAATTTTTAATCATGTTTTAATTTATTCTCAACATGAAATTTAAAATATGTGTGATTCGTCGATCTTCATTTGTTAAAAGTTCCAAAATTAATGAGATTTTCTTTCATTCAGTCAAAAATAGATTTATTAGGTTGCCTTCTTTCCGGGTAACGATTAAAATATGTTTCACATGCAGTTTCAGCATTATTATTATTGTAAATAAAGCATTGCAACATATCATACTTTTCGTAATTTTCATAAGCCATCGCAAATTTATAACTTTAAGGTGAAGCAACAATCAAATAATTAACTTAAACTATTGATACTATATTGACTACTATGACTTATTCTACTATGACTTATTCTACTTAATTTGAAATGTTCTAAGGAAAAGTTATTTATTAAAAATAATGGTGAGAGTGGCAACTTGTTCAGCACAGTTCGACAGTAATAATGTAGAGATGTCATCAAGAACAGCACTCTTAGGTATGCACATCCAGTCGGTTACATTTTTGCAGTACGTGGTTCCTTTGCTGCGAAAAAGGCAGGTTTGAACGGTTCAAAGTTGTAGTCTTTTTATATTAGATTATGGTTTATAAAACTGAAATATTTCAACTTAATGCGACATTATGATGCACATAATGTGCTACCAGAGAAGTATAAATTATCCAACTGTGCTTTAATAAATGTGGTGTCAACCATTTCTAGTATTTCAATTAATACACAAATTATATCAACTCACTGAATTGAATATGTACCTAGTACATCACTGAGTTAATATCCAATAGGAAGATGTTTTACAATGAGTCATAATTTTTCAAGAATTTATACATTTATCCTGCGCCCTATTTTCAAACTGCTGTTTTAATTTTTCACATTGAGGTCTGACATATCCTTTCTTTTTAGTTTAAAGTGAGAGTATTACTACACTACAAGGAAGTTGCGAATAATTTTATCCTTCTAGAAACGTAACAATTAATCAGTTGTGCAAAGGACGAGCAGGGAAACCTCATATGTCCGCAATGCATGTAGGTAAGTACACACATGTGTATTGAGGTTCACCATTATGCAATACGAAATTGTTTTTAAGGTCGCACCGCGTGCGTGATAAAAGAATGTTTACGTTGGACGGTAATCAGCACATAACACACTTTTATACGTTATATAACAGCAAACTGGTAAATCAACATCTTACCTGCGGAATTCTGCGGTTATAGTTTGACATTCAATCGAACCCAAACCGTAATCGTAGAGAAAACCTTCGAAAGTGAAGATAATTCGATGAAGAAGTTCGATCGTTATTGATGGTGTTAGATCGTTTAACATTCGATTTCTAATATTTTTTTTATTTTCTTATACGTACACGATGCTATATTAGTGAAAATATCAGATACTACTTTCTTTATGGATATTTAAAAACTTAAGTTTTCGTGCAGAAACCCAAACAATGCAGGATACAGATGAGAGAAAAATAACAACCATAACTAAATAATCTAGACGAGCTGAAAAAGAGAGAAACCGAAAAAAATCCCATCGGTTTTACAAACAATTTAAAATCATCCAGCGCAGAAGTATCGGTAGTGTCCGAATCTCCCAACGGCGCTAAGTAGGCCATGACTCAATTTATTCCGAACCAACAAAAACACGGCGCAAAATCGACGTCGTGATTGGCCGTTTCGCCGGGGCTATACAGTAGACGTAGCGAACAAGTGAAAGTGCAAACCTAACCTCGATTTCACTTTCGTTTAGTAGGACGAACGGGTCCCACGACGTACTTGGATTTTGCAATACCTACACTACAACTACTACATACAACGCATACAGACACAGGCAGTTCCGAACGTACCCCACCAATGCCTTCTACGATCCGGTCGTATAGTTGTTTCTTCTCAAAACTCTTGTTAATAGTTGTATTACCGTTCCTTTACTTACCGAGTATTAAAATATCGATACAAACTGATTTATTTTACAGATCTTTGTATTGCTGATTGTCCCCTAACGTTTTTACTTTTTGAAATCCTTCGGAGAATGCAAATTGAAACAGCTTAAAAACGTTAGATATAAACATCATACTTTTATCATCCAGATAAACATAATTATCATAAAATATATAAGAATTATTGTTTTGAGAGTTTTAATCGTCAACCTGTCAATACATTTTCAACAATTGTCCATTACATTTTTGACGCTTGATTTAATTATATACACAGTTGCACTCAAAAGTATCTCGTTCCTGATTTTTTAAATCCGGTAAGCTTTAAGCATTTTGGTACAACTATCGAGTCATCGTTTGCTGTTAGGATGTAATTAACAATGCTACATCTCTTTAAATCTGTCAAAACTAAATAAATAAATTATTTGCTTTAATCCACCTCAACGCTCGATCCGGGATTCTGGGCAGCTACAAAGTAGGACCAACATCGTCTATTTATTTTTTTTAATTATCATTAAACCATTTACAATCTTGCAAACTCAAGTGGTAGGGACAATTGTCGTATTGAAAATATGAAGAATATTTTGCTTCGTATGGGAGTTCGTCTATAAACTAATACAAAATATGAAGCAATGACATACGAAATATTAACTTTTGAATTGCTCTTTTGAAACTAAAGTTACAACACAACTTAGTTTCTATTCGAGCAGGGGGCTGACTCCCAGAATTATTCTGTTTTTCCTGCATTATGGACTATCGCCCGAAAGTTTTTGATAGCTTTCTCATCCTCATATCTCGTGGACAGAAGTTTCACCGCGGTGACCAAAAAATCACTCATGGAGGAGCTTTAAGGTTAAATGTAACTAAATTAAAGCCAAATATTGAAAATTTTCTCCTAAAGCTCATCTCTCCCATTAAGGTTATAAACTTTTGTGTAGTTATTTTACGAACGGTGGTCAAAATATTCGCCGAATAAAAGTGTTAGGGACTGGTAGCTCAATACAACTGTAAATACAAAGGATCAATGTAATCAATGGCATATATATCAGCACTGCGAGCCTAGGAAGCCCATGGCTTCATTGGTAATTTTCCTCAATCGATTTCCATCTTTTGCTACTTCTTTCCATCTTATTATCCTTAACGTGTTTATATCCATTTTCACATCTGTCCTCCAGCTTCCCCTTGGGCGTCCTCTCCCTCTTTCCCCTAACTGTCCTTGCCATTATCTTTTTCGGCATTCTTGACTGCATCATGTGCCGCCCACCTCCCCCCTGCGCCTTCACCAATCTCACTATATTTGGTTGTCCACAAAGTTCACTCAGCTCTTGGTTAGTCCTTCTCGCCCATATGTGTCCCTCCCTCTTCCATCCAAATATTTTCCTCCAAACTCCCATATCGCTAGCTTTGCTTGCTGCAGTTTGCATAGGATGCAGGTCTCATAAGCATACAAAACTATTGGTCTTACTACGGTTTTATATATCTTTATCTTCAGTTTCCTTGATACACCTCTCTTCCTTAGCATCCCATTATGTGCTGCAATACATCTATTTCCTGCCATTAATCTAGCTTGAATTTCCATTTCCAAATACGACTCCCTCTTCGAACTGGTATACCTTCCTATTCCCCGCATCTATTCTTAGATGCCCTCCTCTTCTACATTTTTTATCAGACCATTCCATATATTTCGTCTTCTCCTCGTTTATGTATAGCCCACATTTCCGCCCTTTCTCTTCTAGTCGATTTGTTATCTCCCTTAATTCTTTCCTGCTTCTTGTCAATATAACTAAATCGTCAGCAAACGCCACGCACTGATGTCTCCTCTGGCATATAATTCCCGATCTGTTAAACTAAACAATGTCGCCGATAGGGGGTCACCTTCTCTTACTCCCCTGTTAATTTCAAATTTTGCTGTTGTTCTGATATTATTCTGACCATAGTCCCCGTCCCTGCCAAAGTTACTTTAATCATTCGTATCAGTTTATTGCTAACTCTCATTTGTTCTAACGATCTGTAAAGTTTCTCCGTCTTATGCCGGTTTAAAATGTATAAATAGCAGCATTGTTGGTTTTCCATACGCTTGACTTTCTGCTTGTATTTCCCCCAAAACAAAGATCTGATCCACTGTACCTCTTCCCTGTCTGAACCCACACTGATACTCCCCTAATTCCTGCTCTGCCCTTTCCATTAATTTCTTCTTAAGAAGAAGAATAATTCTTAAGAAGAATAATGGCAATGCACATTAATGTGCATTGCCATTATCTTGTATATTATATTCAAGAGAGAAACACCCCTATAATTCTAACATTCTTTTTTTAAAGATATTGCCAGATATCGTGAAGAAAACAGAAAATTGAAAAATCTTGTCTTGATTTATAAGTGTCATAATCACTCAAACAAGGCAGAGAGTCCATTGATGACGATCAGTGCTGCGGTGATTTCTACATACATACCTGTAAATAGTTAAAAAAATCTCTCTCGAAGATGCTCGTCTCAAGAAAAAAACAAAATGCAGAAATGATTGCCATATCACCTACCACCGCTTTGAAAAACTTCCATCAACATCTTGGTATGTCTATGGTCAGTACGGTCAATGCAAGATAGGTGCTGAGCGTATTTGCACCGTTTCAGAAGTAACAACGGAATCCATGCAGTGGCACAAGAGGCACAGCACCACACAAAATGTGGCCCAAAAGGTACTACAATTGATTGGTAATATCATGGTTACGGTTTTCTGGTATTCAGATGATATTTTATTCAATCATAATCTCTGAAATCAATCGGTATATACATATATGTTGCTTGAGTTTGTACTCCAGTTAGTTGAACAGCAAATTTAGTGCTAGCTTTAGAGTATGAATCGCCCAAACATCGGTGTTCCGACGAAAAGGCAAAATGATTGCTCTACGAGAAAATAGAGAAATAAGTGAGATCTTTCACAAATCGGTATGTATTTATTTGGGTAAACTTATCTACATATGTATTATTTTTCTTTAGTGAGAAATAATTTACCAAATTTTCACTTTGCAAAATTTCTTTTTAGAAAAGCACTATGCATCGGCGGGTTCAACGACATGAAGCTGAAGGGCCTGTTAATAAACGCCGTCGTCCTGACGGATTAGCGAAGAAAACAACAGAAGCAGAAGATGAGGAGCTTCTTGCAACTGCTAGAAACCATCAATTTTGAACATCTACAAAAATATTACAGGAAACAGAAGTTTCACTATATAGCAAAACAGTTAGGAGGCGGTTACAATAAGCCGGCTTGAAATGCTTCAGATTAGCAAAAGTAGTAGATTTTACTGAAGAACACGCTCAAATTCGAAGAGAATTTGCTTTCCAAAATCTGAACGCTAATTGGGAAAATATCAGATTTTCGAACGAAAAAGTTTTTCAAAGCAACAAAAATTTGCATAAAGTGGTATATAGACGAATAAATTCCAGCTATAACGCGAGATATGCATGGACCTGGCGATTAGGTGGCCCATAATGACAGATTAACCGGAAATTGTTACTTCGATATTTTAGAAGGATATATACTACCACTGGCTTACGCTAACGACGGACATATAAGATTTGTGCATGACAATTCTGCGATTCGCACAGCATGAGTTGTATCAGATTGGTTAGAAGAACACCCAGAAATCGATGTCGTGCAATGGCCCGCCAAATCGCCAGATCTGAATCCCATTGAAAACCTATGGGGAAATATAGTGGAGAATAGGATGCTGAGGAAAGGAACAATTTTGTCTTGCCTCTGTTGTGGATTTTTTTAATTGACAAATATATCTTTTTTTGAAGTTATAATTGCGTTTGAAATTACGTTCAGAAGAGATACAATTAGTATTCAACTGCTTAATTATTTCATAAAAATTTTCAAATCTTTGCCGTTAGATATTTATACAACAATAATATCGACAGTATACAGGGTGTTTCTGAATTGATACGAAAGATTTCAAAAGGTGATTCTTTAGCAAAAATTAAGGGGGTCTTTCATATAACTTTTTGTTCAACACCCGTTTCCTTCCAAGTTACAGCCCTTTAAAATTAGGTTAAAAAAATAGTTTTTATTTAATTTATCCACTTTGGAAAAATTTAGAAGAATGAAACAATAAAACTATTTGTCATATGACCTCAGTTGACAGCAGCTTACTTGAGTTTTTTTTAAATAATAACCTCTTTGTGAATTTATGGGAAAAGAATCTGAGCAGTATTTTATTTTTTTGTGATCAAACTAACAATTTTATGATAAAAAGTCAAGACATAAGAAAGTTGCAGATTGAGTCTTTTTAAATCAATTTTTTAAATAGGGGTTGTTTTTTTCAGCCCCTTATGATTACATTTTAGGGTAACAAAAATACTCAAAGACGGCCATTTTATTAGCATCAGTTATCTGCCAAATTTCATTCTTCTAAATTTTTCCAAAGTGGATATATTAGGTAAATAAAAACATTTTTTTTACCTAATTTTAAAGGGCTGTAACTTGGAGGGAAAAGGGTGTTGAACAAAAAGTTATATGAAAGACCCCCCTTAACTTTTGCTAAAGAATCACCCTTTGAAATCTTTCGTATCAATTCAGAAACACCCTGTATATTACACTAGGCAGAACATATGCAAATTCAAAAAAAAATTAAAATTCAAAAATTAATTAATTAATTTAATTTAATCATTATTTTAATGAAACAGTCTTTTAAGTTTTGATATAATAACTAATAGTAAATACAATAATAATAATATACTAATATATATCATTAAAATTTAAAATAATTGCATTAGAGAAGCACGTATTATTCATTATTGGAATAACCATATATCATAAACGACAAAAGGTTTTCTTCCTCTATACTTTTTATACCAAACGACAACTTTCATATCAAATATTATACAGGGTATTCCACGAGAGCCGTTCGTTAGAAGTTTTCGTGGTTAGAAAAACTTAGAATTCTGTAATTTTGTATTTCAGCATTATTCAAGATTCACTTTCATTACAAAATATTTTCAAGATCATAATACTTCCGGTTATACCGGAAGTCGCCATTAACTTCCTTATTTTAAATGGAACACCCGGTATATTATTTCAGTTTTGGATTTCTGAGAAAATTTCATAGTGGATTTCATCAGGTTTCCCTATACCTATTTTCAATTTTTTCTTAGATATCTTGATTT
Organism: Holotrichia oblita; assembly: GCA_023690525.1. Lineage (NCBI taxonomy): Eukaryota > Metazoa > Arthropoda > Insecta > Coleoptera > Scarabaeidae > Holotrichia > Holotrichia oblita. Next base: position 43,004,122 of record CM043016.1, on the reverse strand, counting down.
TTTTGAAAATTTTGACAGATGTAGCCCTGTTTTGCGCATTGCGCCCTCTAACCAATTTCGATTGGTGGAAAGAGCTTCTGGAATAGACGGAAGCACAGGAATGATACTTTCGAATGTCATATTGAGAAACGATTTATCGCATACAGGGTATCCAAAATTTAATGACCAATTACATCATTTTAAAAGTTGAAAAACTTCGTTTTTTCAAATGGGACACCCTAAATTTTATCGGATGGTCGAATGCAGAATTTGATTCGGCATCGATTTGCTATACCTATTTCCAGTAGTTTTCTTGTTAATCCATATTTTTTATTTTTTATTTTAATTTAATTCGGCAGAAACCGAAACATCGCCGCCAAATAAACATCAATGAAACGGTAAAAAATTCCATCCAAAAATCCAATCCAAGGGGGTCAAATCGGGTGATCTGGGTAGCCAGTTCCAAGGTCCCCGCGGGCCAATCCACCGATCCTCGAACATCAGTGACAATTGCCGGTGTACAGCTATAGTGGAATGTGTTGGAGCACCATCAAGCTGATACCAACTGTTTGCTTTATCACGTGGAGGTAGGGCATATAAGAAAATCACTAACAAACTCTCTCAGTATCTCCAGATATCTAGCCGCATTTAAATTTTCATCGTACACTTGATAAGCCACTCCAGCCTGTCCATAATTAAACAAAAAACATTGAAACTAAAGCGGTATTGGTGATGTTCCCTAATAACATGTGGATTATTTTGTGCCCAGTAGTGAGTGTTTTAGCGATTTGTAAATCCTTGCCTGCTGAATTTCGATTCATCAGTCCACATAATCTGATGAAGAAATCCCGGATCTTCGGTCATTTTCAAAATCATAAATTCGCAAAAGTTGACATGTCTTGCCTCATCACCAAAACGTCATCCGTGAAAAGTTATCCCACAAAAAGGATGCATTCCATGTTTTTTTTAATATTCTAATATCTTCATTATCAGTTACGGGCTTTAGGTTATTTTGAGTTGCCCTTACGTTTCCAGTTGCTATAAAGCGAGTTTCGATTCTTGCGAATTTTCCGGGAGTCATTGTTGGTACGTCCGGATATCGTTCATTAAACAGTCTGCATGTTTGTCGAACAATTCGTCCACATTCACCGTGCGTATAAAACAAATTTAACAAATCATTATTGGAATATTCTTCAACATTCACCATTATAAACTGTACTTAAGCAAGTTAACAAAATCCCTAGAACTGTAAGTAGATACCTCATGACTATGTACGATGATACTGCTTTGACATTAAATCAACATTGTTTCAATTCCAATCAAAATCAAGGCTTACTCGGTGGAACTTTTGGAGCTTGATCACCTTTTGATAAAAATATGGATTAACAAGAAAACCACTGGAAATAGGTATAGGGAATGTTATAGACAATCGATGCAGAATCAAATTCCGCATCCTACCATCTGATAAAATTCAGGGTGTCCCATTTGAAGAAAGGAACTTTTTCAACTTTTAAAATGATGTAATTGGTCATTCAATTTTGGATACCTTGTATGCGATAGATCATTCGAAAGTATCATTCTTGTGCTTCCGTCTACCCCAGAAGCGCTTTCCACCAGTCGAAATTGGTTAAAGGGCGCAATGCTCAAAACAGGGCTACATCTGTCAAAATTTTCAAAAGAATCAAGATATCTAAAAAAAATGAAAATAGGTATAGGGAAGCCTGATGAAACCCACTATGAAATTTTCTCAGGAATCCAAAAATGAAATAATATACCGGGTATTCCATTTAAAATAAGGAAGTTAATGGCAACTTTCGGTATAATCGGAAGTAGTATGATCTTGAAAATATTTTAAAATGAAAGAGAATCTTGAATATCCCTGGAATCCAAAATTACAGAATTCTAACGAACGGCTCTCGTGGAATACCCTGTATATGTATGTATAGTGACTCAGGTAAGAAGACCTATTTACCCGCTTCGCCGCAGAGGATTGCGGTCTCGGTATCCGTAAGGATCACTTTCCTTTCTCAGCGTTCGTTTTAAAATGTCCGGCATAGTACATCTGAACTGCTCGTTATGCCAAATGGAAAGCAGTAACTGAGTCAGCTTGAAGCTGAGCATTTGAAGTTGCTGAATTTGTAACAATGCGATATCAGAAAGGCAGAGGTGGACACAGAACAGGCACTAGTTTAAACACAACTATAGGCGTTTTTACACTTGAGGTCGAGATATAACTATATACGGCTCATACTATCCGCGTTAGAAAAAAAGGAACATGTCTTATAAAGATTTTGACATTAATTTAGTTTTCTAATTAATAATAATCATAGATAATAATAGCCATCGGTCATCAATGTCATTTTTGTTTGAGATTGTGTCAATGCTTAATCACGCGATTTTGACACATTTGCGATGACATTTACGTGAAAATGGCGTGCTTATGTATCGGTACAATCGTCAGCACGAACTATAGACACATCGAAAAAAATCGTAATTAGAGTAGGCTATGTGAATGGATTGTTACTTTAGCCACTTTCACATAATGGCATTTATTCCTTGACATTTAATTTGAGGTTATAAACTTTGGTTACAATAAAATGCCACATAATAAATGTCATTATGTGGTAGTGGCTAAAGCAACGATCAAAAACATTTACATAGCCTACACCAATTATGTTTTTTTTCGATGGCACGTTATAACTGATTTGTAGTTCATGCTTAGGGTTGTGTCGACGCATAAGCGAACCATCTTTTTGACGTAAATGTTATTACAAATATGTTAAGATCGCGTGCTCAAGCATCGGTACAACCTCAAGCACAAACTATAAATATGGTCCTAAAAATCACTATACTTTAAACTTAAACCGAGTTCAGTGCTGAACTTAATTGAGGCCCACTTGTACAATTCTCCGGTGAACTACAGTTCAACTGAACTGAGGTTCAAAAGTGAACCGTCGCTCGTGTAGAAGGGTACCCATCGGCATTTGGTATTGACACTGTAGGTAATGTAGCATAAATATTATTACTATATTTTCTAGGCACAATTACTTTTGCCTTAGTTGTGGAAGTTGATGAATCTTTCTTGAAAGAAAATGTCAGTATGGAAGTTCCTTCTACAAGTGTCGACTTTGCTAGCTCATCAAATTTTACAGCTAGTACACTAAATTTACCCCAAGCAATGGGAACTGTAAATGAAATTGGTAAATTATTAGAATTAGTCATAAACGAATATGGATATATTTTTTTTATTTTAGAAACATCAAAAAAGCCAGCAGCTGATTGGTCAACATACACACCTGACAAGTTGCACCAGCCCAAATCTTCTGCATTGCAGTAGAAATCAAGAGGTATCTTTGATCAAATAATTATTTAAACATGCATTTTTAATTGCACTGTGATTTTAGGAAACGATGTTTCAAAAAAGATTCAATCCTGAGCTCTTTCAAAAACTAAAGTGGAGCAGACAAAAGAACAATGCTTACAACAAGAGAACACTTTGCGTATGAAGCATATGGAAGAGCAACATGCTCTGCAGCTGCAGTTAATTCGAGAGGAGCATGAAAAAAAATGGCAAAAATGGGAAAAACAAAAACATAATATAGAATTAAAAATTTAGCATAAAAAATTAGATTTATAGTTTTAAATAAAATGTTTGCACTATTTTTTTAAGTTTTTTATTCCAAATATTTCATATCTATAATAAAGTTTGGAAGTAATCAATTAAGTTATTTCGGGTAGCGTTATTTACATTATGTTGTCTGATAGCTCCAGGAGGCACCTCGACATTGATTTCAATATGCTCTTGCAGTACAGCATCTATTGGGTCTTCTGGCTCATTCCTCTGCCTTGCAATATTATGTAGAACAGCTGTTGCAAGCAGGATAGATTCCACTTTATCATAGTTTAACTTGATGCCTGTAGAAAGTATTGGAAATCTACGCTTCCAAATTCCAAAACACCGCTCAATGGGATTACGAGTTCTAATTTGAGATTCGTTAAATAAATGCTCTTGTGGGCTGCGTGGGTTTAATAATGGTGTAATTAAATAACTTTTTATTCCATAACCGCTATCGCCTAGTAACATGTTGTCCTGAAAAACTCCATTTTCAAATAAAGCTCTAACATGGGAATTAGCAAATATTGTTGCATCGTGGGTTGAGCCAGGCCATCTACACACAACATTTGAGAACTTTAAATTTGCATCACATATGGCTTGGACGTTAAAAGAAAAATATCCCTTTCGGCCTCTAAACATTTCAGGGCTATCGACACTTGGAGCTTGTATTTTTGCATGTGTGCAGTGCAATGCACCTATGCATCTTGGAAATCGTGCAATTTCAAAAAAGCCTCCTCGGACTGCATTAGTCTCTTCAGGTGTCATTGGCAGTTTTATATACTCATTATGCTTTCGAGCTATTGCATAGAGAACTTTTGTAACAATTCTGCTAGCTGTGCTTTCGTGAATTCCATGGATAACACCTGCTACTCTCAGGAAAGATCCTGTAGCTAGAAAGCGTAACGTGAGTAACACCATATCTTCTGCAGATACAGAGTGGTTCCTAAAAAATAATAGATGCTCACAAAACATTGCAAATAAATATCATTTACACAGCATTCACTTACCTAGCTGTATTATTGGCAATTTCGTCTGATATTTCATGGATCACAAAACGTACAGTGTCTTTAGACAACCTATATCTCTGCCGAAATTCTTGTTCTGTCCATATATTAAAATGATCTCTACGTTGCATATAACGATTTGGAGCTCTACGATTTTCTACTATTCGTATTAACTCCACGAAATCTTCATCATCAGTTAACTGTTCATAAATATCGTCCATCGTCCAATTTCTGTCAAAATCTGTTCCCGCAGTCAACTGAACTACGCTTGAACCAAGGATGAATGCCGTTCAAATAAATCCAAATTTGAACTTAATTCAACTGTTGAACTTGATTTGTACAAGTGACAATTGTCGTTTAAACTTGGTTCAGTACTGAACTTAGTTTAAACTTGCATTGTACAAGTGGGCCTGGAAACTCTCTTTGTACATATACAGGTGGCCTTTAGTAAAAGTGCTAAAGATTAATTCAATTCCTTGTCGAGAAATTAACAGCGGACAAATTTTATATTTGTTAATATCTCATTATAGCAGTCATTTTTATAATACATAATATAGAATTATAATGCAAATCATCAACCTATAACAAATGACGTCAGTTAAATAGATTCAAACACCATTAAACATAAATATATATCTTTTATATTCTCTAAAGTTATTATTATTGTTTGGTTTCCTTGTATCAAATCAATAACGAATACTCATATACCACTATGCTCTAATAGCTAAAAGGTATCTAAGTGCTAAAGGAAATAATCAAATAGATGAGAAAAATCTGCTAATGCCCTTGCATTATCCTTAACATTTACGTGTCCTCTATAATCGCACTAAGAACGAATTCCGCTATACTTAAACACTTAACGGGTCCACAGGAGTTCCTCTCCGCTTCTACATTATACTCCGTCCGTGTTTCTATCTCTATATACACAGATCTGTGCTATACTGTGCGTATTAAAGCGTATAAATAGATATGTGCAATGCTAATAATATCGGCATTTAGTCAGCTGTGCGTGTATATTCGGCTCCAGCATACAGAGTTAACTGCGATCTCTCGCGGGAGCGAGTCCTCGCCTCGCTTATTGCATCTCCCCCAGCAGTAGCGACCTACTTCCGTATTTTTAACACTTTTTCGAACGCAAGATGTGTTTCCGTTCATGACGGTTTGCAGTTGTTTTCTGTATCTGTTTTAGCGCATAAAAAACTATTATTAGTGCGTTTTTTTTTTCAGGACGATCGCTGAGACGTTGCTCCGCGTATTCCTCTACGCTGTTGTCGAATAGATTAGTATATGTTTGCGTAGATGTTTGGTTAACTAAAATATCTGTTGTATCACATGAACAAAACCGATAAATATATTGTTCAAATCAGTCAGAATCACAATTCTAAATTTCTTGTCTAATTGATGAGACCCGAAACTTAATATTGTACGACTTCAAACCAATATGTTAATAAGTTATTGGTGTTGTATATCACAGCGTTTGTCCGAGCTTAGAAACAGAGGGAACTGGGTCGTGTGCTCCTTATTGCCGGTTAGATTGCATCACATTATAACATACTGGCTGTCTTATGAGAATACAATTTGTAGACGTTAATATACGTCGCTTATAGCTTTTTGTATAATTAGTGCAGTTAATGAATGCTCAAAAATGGATAGCAGACAAACCTTTTTTTTATTAATTTTTAGACTCTATTCGAAGATGAATGAGAAAGATAAGCATTTTAGTGATGACCAAAGTAATACCAAGAAAAATGTTATTATCGATGAGAATACTGTAAAATAGTGCACGGTCTTCTCCTATAGTGAGTGATGAAACGTTAGATTTATTGGCGCAAGATAAGGATATACCAATACTGGTTTGGAGTGAGGATGGACAGAAAATGAGGTAGATCCGTGAATACGAGGATAATAAAACAAAGTAGAGCTTCAAAACTTAATTGGCGTTCAAAGTATTCTTCTTTATCATCTATAACGTTTGGAAACGAATTTCGAACGAAGTTCGAAAGCCTCAAGCCAGGCATTTTTCAGAATTGACTGAAAATATTTGTGGATGGTGAAGCTAATCTCCCCTTCCGATGAAAAGCGACATGTAAATTCACCTTAAAAAATACCTATAAATCGTTGTTGGAACCGAACGTATTTGAAGTGTTTCTGGTTACTAGTACACAAACTCGTAATAAAGAAACATTCTATTCTGGTGTTCTGTAAAATTTTTACTAGTGGCAAATGATCGCTATACAAAACGAAATTTGAACCATATAGGTACATGTGAAAATGTTGGATTGCCCAGGAGCATGCTAAAGTCTCCTTTTCGATTTGGCTGTATCGTTTTTCTGCGTCCGAAAGCGTTCTACTGGCATAGGCTATTACATTATCTTCTTGGGCTAAAATAGCACCTAGTCCTCCGGGTCCAGCATCTACGTACAGTAGGCAATGTTAATGGTTGGACAGTCCTGTCACAGTATAATAATACGAGAAATACCGAAGCTATTGATACCCTTGCAATAATTCTTCGCTTTCGCTCAAGGCCGTACACATACAGGTAAAATCGTATCGACAAGAGTTTCTACATTGCAGGGTGATTTAAAACCCACTTAGCATGCAAATACGGTATAATATAATGCACACAAAGGCACTAATATTCATGTGTCTATTTATGTAAATATTTTAGATTCTCCTACAGTATCAATAGAGTTGAATAAATATCGGCAACAGTAACACACTTCTCATTGGTACAACTGGAAAACTGTAGCAGTTAGAGGAGAGTTCTCTTACAAAAGAACTTTAATTAAAATCATTCTTTCCGTATTTGATATTTGGGTCGTAGTCACGTTACAATAATAACTTAATATAAGATTATCATATGTATTGATGTATTCTATCATTATTGAATTATTATGAATGTCAAAGAGTTCTTTTTGTGTACGTAAAGAATTAATCAGGAATTATTACAAATTATATATTATATGAAGAAAGTTTAGTTGGAAACACACATTTTTGGTATTCCACAAATTGTGTTTTCAATTACCAGGGGTATTACAATATAAAAAACTTTTTTTAATGTCATCAGTGGTAAAGCAACTAAATTTTTGAATCTAATAAATTTAATAGTACAGTCAACCGGAGAAACATCTACACCTTCTTTTTATAAGTGTTGGTTATATGAAGTATAAGAAAAAAAATCTTTCGAGTTAAATAGGTTTTTATTCGCTGAATATAATTATTTCACTGCTATATACACATAATTTTCATTAAAGTGTTTACTTAAGGAAAAATAAATAAAAACAAAAAATGGACGATGGGTGACTGGATTTTGTTGAACGTAGTTCAAAATTCTATTACCATCTTCTGGATTAATTTTGGGTGGTTGTCCAGGCCTCGATTTATTTCGTAGAGCTACATCTTCGTTTTCGGTTCGCCAGCGTTATGTTGAAGTACAGTTAGAGAAAAAAAAAGAAGGTTTTATAGAATTCCACAGAAGTAACGGTTACTAAAAATTTAGACCAATGAGGGATATCATAAAACAAATTAATACTCGTTGGCATATTTTGTTTGTTAATAGAAGGACTAAACGTTATCTAATGATGAGTGAAATGTAGTTACAATCAACTTAACATTTCAATTAATATTTAATGTGTGTGTGTAATGTATATTTGATTTAAAAAGTTTAGAATCAAGTTTTTTTGGTGTTGATATCACTGACTTTCAATTTCTATTTATTAGGCAAATAACCGTTTTAAGCCATCAAGCCAGAACATCAATGTAACCAACACCAATAAACTAAAGTACAAAAAATAGAATAAAATAGTATCTGTGCAATGCACTCAAAGAATTCATATAGAACAATAAAAAATAGATTATATACTTACCGATACACCAACTTCTGCAGCAACTTGCCTGTAGGACAAACCACGCTCCCAAAGGGTAACTATTTTTGCTCGCGTTTCTATTGTTATTGCGGGCATCTTTACGACGATTACAGAAAACTAAAGATACAAACTCAAGACGAGAGGCTTTTATATTGAGAACGAATAAAGCAATATCAAAATTATTTTTCGCCCGCTCTTTGGCTTTAATGTAATAACGTAATTAAAACATATTCAAATGGTGCTCATAATTGGTTTAGCTAATCATTATACATAAGTTTATATTAAGAAAATAAGAACTTTCTGAGAATTCGTTACAAAGACACTCCTCATTGAAATTAACAATTCTTAAAATTTAGGGTTATGTATTTCAATATTTGGAATCTGAGTTCCAGTTAAGAGATCACAGTACTTCAAGCAAGATTTAATTATTAGGATAATATTAAACAGTAATTTGTTTTGCATACAATAGCTTATATTTATTGTGGTCTAATCCCTACTTTACAGTTTATGGTATTCATGGATTAATAAATTTGGTTTAAATATTCGGCGTATGAGACTGTAATGCTTCGAAGGAAATTTGATTGTTAATACAATACTAAATTACTAAACAAATTATTCTAATAATTCTAATAGATATCTTGGAATTCATTTATCTGCTTTCTCTATAATTCTTGTTAAAGATTATAAGTCAAGTGTCATTAAGAATGATTATAAACTAGACATCATTAGCGTAATATTAAGATTTAATTTTAGACTCGTGGAGAAATAAGATCGAATAAATTACGAGTTTAGTAAGTATTATTTATCAAGATTATTTGAGTGAATGATTAAAATATTGAAAATAGGTATCGTATAGTATCTATATATCGTTTGCTTGACTTTGATAGTTTCGTAGGGGTATTCCAATATGATGGTAAAATACATACATCAATCCGGATCCGAATATCAAATATGGAAAGAGCGATTCAAATTAAGGACTTTTTTATACGAGAACTCATTTTTAACTGTTATAGTTTTCGAGTTCTACTAATTAGAAATGTGTTGCTGTTGCCGCTATTTTCCAGTTCTATTGCACATGGTATATGCATTTCAACAGCGTAGGACAAATTAAATTCAAAATATTGAAATAGTCACATAAAGATTAGTGACCTTGTGTGCATTATATTAGACCGTAAATTTGCATGTGTAAATAGCATTTAAATCGCCCTGAAATGTAGAAACTCTTATCATTACGATTTTACCTGTAGGTGTATGGTCTTAAATGAAAGTTAGGGAGTATTGCATGTAATATATCGGATATCTTCGGCGCGGCTTGGGTGTTATCATATTGTGACAGGACTGTCCAACCATTAACATTGCTTACTGTACAAGTGTATGGGTTTATTCATGTTGAAATATGCCAAGTTTGTAACATGGCTTATGGTTTTAGAAAATTGAAGACATTTTCGTGTTTCTCGTTCCATTCCCAATCAGCGTTTTTCAGTGTCAAATCACGTAGCATTTTCGTGTTTTCTGACAAATTGGGTAGAAATTTTCCTATGTAGTTTATCATACCTAATAGACTACAGACTTCTGTTGGATTGTTTGGTCTGGGTAGGTTTATGATGCTGTCGATCTTCTTTGGATCTGGATGTATGCCATCTTTCGCAAATATATATATATATATCCAAATATATATTGTAAGATTTCGTTCACTTAATCTGGTTAGTACCTTTTCTAAAACTTTGTTATATTCGTCTACAGTGTTGCCATGGACCAAAATGTCATCACTAAGATTTATCACCCCAGGTATGTCTGATTTGGCCGATGGTATTTTGAAATATTTCGGCAGATGCATTTATGCCGAAACTTAGACGTTTATACCTATACAAACCTGTGTGGATGGAGAATGTTGTTATGTACCTTGACTCCGGGCTTAAGATAAGCTGGTAATACCCATCCTTTAGATCTATTTTGCTAAACATAACCGAACCATTTAGCTGACTGATGACGTCCTCTATTGTGGGGGTGATGTGTCTTTCTCTGCAGATGGCTTTGTTTGCTTCCCTCATGTCCACACATATCCTGATTTTTTCAGGATTGTTGCGTTTCGGCACAATTACTATTGGCGAGATCCACGGTGTGGCACCTTCAGCTTTTTCTATGATGTCTTGTTCCTCTAGTCGTTTAAGTTCTTGCTCTACCTTGTGTCTTACATGGAATGGTATTCTCCTGTGTTTTTGAGCTACCGGTGTGATGTTGTCATCTATGTGCAATTTTATTTTACACTCGATTAGTTTACCAATGCCTTTACATATATTTGGGTATTTACTTATAACATATTGTATGTCTATGTTCCCCGTTTCCGACAGAAATGGCAAGTGATGTTTGGTGCTGGACATGCTTGCCTGTCATCGTTGTGCCATTTATTTCCACAGTTCTTACATGTTTTGTTGTTTTCTTGATATTTGTTTTTGAGTTTTGTCGTTGTGTGGTTTTTTTTTTTTAATTCTTGTTACTACTTCATTGTGATTGTTCATTTGTCCCACTTGTTTTTCTATAGCTTCATAGGCTTTTCCTTGTGATAGTAAGTGTTCTAGAGAAGGATTCCCTGCTAGAGCATATTTACGTAACTTCGTAGATGTTGTATATTGGATAATTTGTGATTTTATTTCTCGCTCCTTCTGTTGAAATTCACAGTTGCTGCTTAGTTTTAGCAGTCGTGCATAGTATTCGTCTATTGTTTCTGTGTGTAGTTGTTTAGCTTGACGGACATTATAAATTTCAAATTCCGTATTTATTTTAGGAACAAAGTAGTTGTTTAATTTTTGTGTTGCTTTTTCGTATTTTGTTGGAGTGGATGCAGGAGTTATGGTAGGATCGGGAAGAGAGCAATAAATATCAAATGTTTCCTCACCTATACAATGGAGTAACATCGCTTCCATTCTTGTATCATCTGTTATTCCTGCGGCGATTAGGAAGTTGTCGAATCTTTTTAACCATTTTTGCCATCGGACGCCACCGTTTTCCGTGTTTGCGTGCACGTTGAAAGGTTCGATATTTGTTAGAATATCGGAGGCCATTTTAGTTTGTTAGAATCCGTAATCAGATTGCTTTTTGTTTGTTTTTGTCTTTTGGGTTCACTTTATCTGTTTTCTTGTTTACTCGTCGCCAGATGTAGTGTTTCTGGTTACTTATACACAAACTCGTAACAAAGAAACAGTTTCATAAAGATGTATCTTTCGGGTATTGCCGTGGTTGTTGTGATAAACTTGACGTTTCGCTGATCATACTGTCAGCTTCTTCAGAAGTTCTCTAAAGACTGATGTTGATGTCTTCTGCTCCTCGTTATATACCCAGTCCCTGTTCCGCTCCAGTGATACGTATCCGTTCCAGTGCGCTGAACCGTATCCGTTGTCGTTCTCTGATCCGTGTCCGATGCTTCTCCTCGATTCGTGTTAGATGATCTCGGATGCGTCCTCGTTGGTCCTTGGTGCTTCGGGCTCTCCAGACTGCCGTGAACCTCACCAACCAACAGTTATCTGAAGAACAGACCAGAGTACTATCGAAAGGACTAAATTTCGCTATTGCACCCAACAGGATACCGAAGGATGAAATAATCACCCAAGTGGAATGTGCAATAAGGACCTTACCAGCAGAAGAAGCAGAGCAAATAAGACACGAGACGTGCAAAATACTCTGCAAAGCCAAACCACCAACCAGAAACATCTCCAAGGCAGAAGAGGACGCACTGAAAGAACTCCGCAACAATAAAGACATCATTATTCTACGTACCGATAAGGGAAACGCAACAGTAGTAATGACCAGGACAGACTACAATGAGAAAATCAATACCTTATTGGATCCTGAACATTACAAGAAGCTAAGCAGAGACCCTGCAGCTAAAATAGAACGTCAGACCAGGAAAACTATCAAAGAGTCAACCATACCGAAGGAAGGACAACGACGTCTACTGCCGTCAGAAACGCAGACTCCAAGACTATACGGACTACCCAAGATACACAAAACTGGAAACCCTCTACGACCGATTGTGAGCACCTGTGGATCCCCAACTTACGAACTAGCCAGATATGTTGCCAAACAACTACAACGGTACGTGGGATTGACAAACAGTTTTATAAAGAACTCTGAACATTTTGTGGAGATTCTGCATAAACATGAAGTAACCAGTGAAGACATACTAGTGAGTTTCGACGTGGAATCGCTCTTTACCAACGTGCCAGTGGAAGAAACCCTAGAACTCATCAGGCAACGGTTTATACCACAAGGACTACAAGAGGATATAATTGACCTCGCAAGACTATGTTTAAACACCATCTATTTTCTATGGAATGGAGATTTCTACGAGCAAAAAGACGGCGCAGCCATGGGATCACCACTCTCACCAGTCATCGCTAATATTTTTATGGAAACCTTTGAAGAACAAGCCATCAGCTCTAGTGACAAGAAACCGAAATGCTGGTACCGCTACGTGGACGACACATTCGTGATCTGGCCTCACGGTATGGACAATCTACACGCATTCAAGGAACACATCAACAGACAACATGCCAACATCAACATTACGATGGAGTTAGAAGAGAATGGCTGCTTACCTTTTCTGGATGTATTGGTAAAACGCAACGACAGTGGAAAATTGGGACATGGATTATACCGCAAGAAGACGCATACGGACCGATATCTACACGCAACCTCACATCATCATCCACAACAGAAAAGATCCCTGGTCACTACACTACTACATAGAGCGGAAATGATTAGTGATGCTACCAACAAAACCGAGGAAATTCAACATGTGAAAGCTGCACTCCAGAAGAACGGCTACAAACCACAGGAGATTCGGAGATTAGCCGGAGCCAAAAAGAAACAGAAGGATGACTCAGAACTAAAGCCAGTAGGATACGCACACCTGCCGTATATTGCTGGAGTCACGGACAGACTGAAGAAAACCTTGGAGAAGAAGAACGTCAACGTCAGGTTCAGCACAGTCAAGAAAATAAAAGAACTGCTTCCATCCAACAAAGACTCCATATCGAGACTACAAGCTAAAGGCATCTACGAACTTCAATGCCAGTGCGGGAAATCGTATATTGGACAAACCGGGCGCAGTATACAGTGCAGAGTGAAAGAGCATCGCAGAGATGTCGAACAGGGAAATACTGGAAAATCTGCAGTAGCTGAACACTACCACACCGGAAGCAGTCACGTAATCGACTATAATGACGTGAAGATACTAGCCAAAAGCAATCACTACTACCCACGGATAGTAAGAGAATCCCTGGAAATAATGAAGAATCCGAACAACTTCAACCGGGAAGACGGATACAGATTAAGTAAGGTATGGAAGTTAGCGCTGGAGAGCCCGAAGCACCAAGGGCCAACGAGGACGCATCCGAGATCATCTAACACGAATCGAAGAGAAGCATCGGACACGGATCAGAGAACGACAACGGATACGGTTCAGCGGACTGGAACGGATACGCATCACTGGAGCGGAACAGGGACTGGGTATATAACGAGGAGCAGAAGACATCAACATCAGTCTTTAGAGAACTGAAGAAACTGAAGAAGCTGACAGTATGATCAGCGAAACGTCAAGTTTATCACAACAACCACGGCAATACCCGAAAGATACATCTTTATGGAACAGTGGCCGTGAAAGCCTACATTCGATTAAGAAACAGTTTATTCCACACAATATTAGCTCGTTACTCTAAAATGAAAACAACCTTCTTTCTTTACATTTTGTACCAGCCTAACATTTTTAATTCTTATCTGGTAACTTACTAACTTATTGCCAACTTAAAATACTACAGTATTCAATTACTCTGACTTTTTTCCAAAAAAGTTGTAGTAGTACCAAATACTATATAAATACATATACGTGGAAAGAATAGTTTCCTAAGCGAAATATAGATGTCGCCTGTAGATATGCCTGTTGTACCTGTTGATGTCGACTATAACACGTGACGTATAATAGACATATCGTCGGTGCACAAGAAAAGTGACGCATGTCAAAAATCCTCATTTCTCAGGAGAACAATTTTAAAATACTCTTGTGTATTTTGAAGTTGTATTTTTGTATTTGATAATTGACTCTCACTCTTCTGAATATACTGTGGCATGATCTATATTTCACTAATGGATCTGACACATCTTTGACCATACTAATACTTAGTATTATATTTGGTAGTACGGTAGTACTTCTTGGTGTAGCATTAAGTTAATTTTAAGTTCTTGAACAACCTCGGACAAGTAGTATTGGGTGTACTGTCTGCGTTTCTGTTCAACTTTGTAGCACCCATCACGACACCAATTTGCCCTTCTTCATGAAGGATTTGCTTTTCTGTTGCGGATTCAATACTAAGGATGGCTTCGATCATGGTATAGATACACCTTGTAACATTTGATGATCACCGGGCACATTTTCGAAGAAGACTGCTGAACTGGCCCTTCCACTTTGCTCCTACCTATGTAAATACTATCTTAATTTAATAGCCTGAGACGGTGCTTCGTTCCCGACTACTATTAATACTGTAATGTTGCTAGTGCCATGTATGCTGGCATACAAATATATTAAGGTTTGATGTTTAGAACACGGACATTAAACGTCAGCCACATCGAGTGATGGCGTCATATCCGACTAATTTCAGTGTCATCTTTGTATTTTTTTTAATAAATCGCTTTTTTGCCCATGCAGGGCGAGTTCACCGCGAAAAGCAACTCGGCCAAAAGACCTGTTGCGCCCCATGTCGTTTTCGCCCTCTCGACCTAGTTGTACCAAACAAAAAAGTCCATAATTTAGTCGAGAGAGATCGACCCCAAAATAAATCCACCTTAGCCTCTCCGCTGCTAAGCAGTCGGCAAGTAGAAGGGGTGGAGAGGCAAACTGATTCTTTCCTCATCTGGACGAATTACAAAAGGCTTACAATGTCTCACGCCGGCAAATCCATTCCGGCAGGAGCGGTGGCTAGCAGCGAGTTGAGATCTGATAGAAATTTTTATGCAACTATACGAACTTCAACACGTCGCTTGTGGCCCTATGATCGTTCGCTGGCACCTGTTGAAATGTCAGCCATTTCCTTGTCTCTGATCTGAGAGTGCCTTGGTATCCACCTCAACGTAATGCTCTCAGGAATCGTTACTTTTCATCGTGTACTTTAATTTGAATCATTTCATGTAATGGGCGTTCTGTTTAAATTAGGTTTTGTTTTTAAAATCCTAGTATACAGGTGGTCAAAATATAAATTATATATAGCCGGAAGCGCTAGAAATTTAATATTATTTTCATTGAAGAGAACATAATCGACTAATATATAATTATAAATTTTCAAATTTATATTTTGACCAGAACGCCATAAACTTCTAATGAAAGGTCTCGCGTTCATTAGAAGTTTATGGCGTTCTGGTCAAAATATAAATTTGAAAATGTATAATTATATATAGTCGATTATGTTCTCTTCAATGAAAATATTATTAGATTTCTAGCGCTTCCGGCTATACCGGAAGTCGCCATCTACTTTATTATTTTTAATGGAACACCCTCTATATTTTTACATATTTGGATTTCCCCATTTTTAAGCTTTATGAATATCTTTACTTTTTGCAATTTGATTCGGACGATTTGTAGTTATTCGATTTTTTCTGAGAAAAATTGCTATAGCAGAGATTTATTCAAAAAATCAGAGAACACTCGATTTTTCGGATATCAATTTAAAATTCATAACATACTTAAAAAACATCTTGGAGTCTATTTTAGCGCCGGGAACGGCGGTCTACATTGCGTGCTTACTTTACTATGGCACGTTAACTCTTCGAAATCTTGAAGAACCATAACTTAAGCTTTTCAAATAGCACCCCCCATATTTTATTACTTAGTCGTCTTCGGGGTCCAATTCTACATCTTTCATGCCCCATATGTACTATACATACAATTCATAGTTTAGGAGATAATTCGATTTTTTTAAAATTGCACACATAACTCATCGATACTTACCTATCCAGTGTGTCATGGAAAATAAGCGTTCTCAATGATTTACTGTCATGAACGGTCTCGCTGAGACACCCTGTATGTATATGTAGTAATATTTTTCAAATTAAATGTATGGAAATTTGACAAAGCAACGATGCCATTTACAACACCTTGGGAAACATAACAAAAACAGTGCTGTTTCGAGTTTATTTTTCGATCTTCCCAAGATTTTTAACATTATATGAATAGGGTAACGGGAGTAGCTATGCAATTTGAAATTAACACCGTGAGACTGATATTTTTGTCGTCACCTATTAATATCGAGCATGGCATTGCGCAAAATTCGGTATTTGAACCAACATTATGGTGCGACCGCAACGGATTACTACATTTTAAAACGACAGCTTGAAACAGTAGCTTTTACAGCTAAAATAGTGCGAAGTGTATTCCGGAACATAATACAATTAGAAAGGAAAGGAAATTATTGGGATAGATAACCAAAATGAAACGATGATTTAAAAAATTTCCATTTAATATTCTAAATCCATCGTTTGATTTTGGCTGCCTATCCCAATAATTTCCTTTTTTAACGTCCTACAGCCAGTACTTCCACTCTACTTCTAATAGAATTAAGTTTTTAGGACTACCACGCTGTTATATCATCTTCAGGACTCATCATTTCACTCTTTTCCTCCTCTAATTTTTTTATTTTCTTCGTCGTCTAAGCCAACGTCGTCTACTACCAAGTTTAACTTCTTTAATAATACCAGAAACTAATATTCTCGGTTCTTCCTTTTCTACCACATCTAACAGCTGTAATAGATGATTGCTAAATCTTTAAAAACAAATTGGTTAAACCAACCGTTTTTAAGTTCTGTTGTAACGTGTCCCAGATTAATACCATACGTAGATTTAGATTTAATTGAGGGTGATATTTCACTGTGACCTATTGATCTATAGCGCCCTCTTGAAATACCTCTCATCTGCTGAGGGTTGCCCGCCGTCAAAGCTTCCCATCCGTCTAAGGCCTTAACATATGTAAGGGGACAGTAAGTTTCACCAGTTGCATTGTGATCTCTTGACAATAGACTGGAATCGTCATAAAAATTAGTTTAGTCAAAGTTGTGTATGTTGCTGGGATCAATATCAACTAAAAACTGCTGCAATTCTTGAGAATATTTAGAAACTACCTCCCTTGATATTTCAACTCTTGTGCGTTTTATATTTTCAGAAAGACGTCGCGATGATTCTCGAGAATGTCTTGTCACAGAATTTTTAACGAATCATTTTCGGGCGTACATATATTTATGTATGTATATGGCTATACATTCCGAGTGGAATTGATATGGCTCATATTTGAGCTCATATAACTCATTTCTTTTTGATGAGTTATTCCAATGTATCACTCTTGTTTTACTCTACAGTTCTGGATTCGTTATGGCCTGCTTCACTACGTCCGTCCATTCTTTCCTGTCCTGGATTTTATCTTCCCATCCCTCAATTCCAATTCTCATAATATCTCTTTTTACTTGGTCTTCTCATCTGCTTTTTGGTCTTCCTCTTCGTCTGTCTACTATAGGCTTCCATTCTGTTATCTTTGCTCTTGGTGCCTCCGTCCTATTAAAATGTCCATACCATCGTATTTTTTCCGATTTTATTGCACGTACTATGTCTTCTCCCTTCAGGATATTCGCTACTTCAAATTCATCAGCTTCCGATATTTTTCGTATCGACTAAATTAGTTTCATAAACACTTCTGAAGGCATTAGGTTGACCTTCCGTTTTAAGCATATGCAACTGCTTTACCTCATTGGCCAATGAACTTTTAGTGATTACGTAGTTCCCCGAACCACCTCGGATAATCAATTATTTAGATTTCACTGCTTCTAGGCTTAATTTCGGATATTTTAAATTGTAGGAATATGAACGGGTTTTAAACCGTTGTACATAGCAAGACCAATCCCATCTTTGCAAGTTACATCAGTTTAATTAGCAAATTTACTAGAAAATAATATTTTGAGGTTAAAATAGCTGAATATTAATTACAAATGTTGACATTTCCGATACGAAAAGAAATAATAAACGATCTTTAGAAGCAACGATGGATCAACATTTGTTAGTACATCCTATCGATGTTTATAACCGTTCAAATAATAATTAGTTTTATTAATTATATAAAAAAATAAACACGAAATCTTGTGGTCGCTAGGTCGTAACATTCCCAAACAAATAAGAATTTTATTTGTATTTTGACGTCTGCTAAATAGCAACACTAATTGAATGGAAAAGTTAATTTATCAACTAGTAGCATGCACTTTCAATTTTATATGATGACCAGTGTTAAATATTACGAAACGTTTGACGTAATTCGGATTTTGAGTTACTGCTGTTTAATTCACAGTTATCTAATTAAAACGGTTCATTTAAGTTATAAACAATGATAAATTACTACTCGGCGTAAATAATTTTAACCTCTCATACATTTTTTTGTCATTCTCGAATTTATAATTTACATAACACCCTGTAGATAAGATGAATACGTGCATTCATTATTCGACATTGTCAACTCAGTAAAAAAAACAAAAACTGCAACATCAACAAGTCTGCTAATGTAGGAATGTTTTGAATCAGCATCTAGAATAAACAATTATGAAAGTTTGCACTTCTTATTTAAACAAAAAGTAGAACTTTTAATAGAAAAAAATAATGATCAACGCAAAAAAAGAATTAAGATCATCTTTCTTAAAACGATGTCGTTGTGAATATATTTATATTTTGTGCATGGATTTGCAATTTGTGCTAATTGTTATTATTTTATTGGAAAAATACTACTGAATTGTTTACTGTTGTTAATACTTAACGTGATAATTTTCGCGCAGATGTTGGCATAAAAATTTTCGATAAATATTATTGGTCAAACTAAACAATACTTAAAAAAAATATTTAATTTCAAAGCAATCTCTATAGAAGTTCTCAAGTATGGTGTAAATCTGAGATGAATGGAAATTTTCTCCCCTCTTATACCGCATAATAACAAATAATGACTTCAAAGCATTGCTTGAAGTGCAATTTAAATTTGCCGAAACTATCATCGGTAAACAAAATGTTACGTAACCTTTGGACGACCATTTTTCTCAGTCGAAAAATTTATCTATAGGTGGGTACTCACAAACCTTTGAAAAAATAGTTTATCAAACATGACGATAACCGAAAATCAATAAACGTTTCTCTGAGTAAATACACCAAATCGAACAGCAAACCAGAATGAATGATAGATCCAAGCACATAAATTTAAGCGTAGTTGGGTTCTGTTTTTTTTTTCTTTTTGGGAGTTTTTCCAAAAAATTCGTCACGTCACCCGCAGGCCACCAGTATGTTTTTCACGATGAGATAGGTCGTGGCCAATACGATGTGCTAAATTCATCTACGTCTGATACGTGTTTATTTGACCTTGGGAGGTACGAAAAGGTAAAGGAAAAAAATGCGCTTTGAGTTCCTAGTTTTGCGCAATATTTGACAAACATCGAAATATTGAATATAAACATATTTATAAGTAATCTACTATGTATGCATTATTAGCTGGTAAAAATGTTAAACGTCAAACGTTGTGTCAATAAGGTTTTAGACAAACCCAACCTTTTATTCGATTTGGAGCCATTAAATAAGCTTTCAGGGTATTTTTTTATCTTTGGAATATTATTTGGGATTGTAAATAAGTGATAATGCGTTATGAACGTTTCAAGTACACCGTATTAGTTGTAATTATAATATAAAACTAACATGATTCTACTTGTCGAATTGTATGTTCTCACTCACTGTTTATTCAAGTTTTATTAATTGAAAATTTAATCGTCCAGATAAACATTTAGTGCTGGAATTTCATACTTACTTTCTACTGTAGCATTACATTTCACTTTCACCCCTACGGTTTACACTTCTTATTTGATTAGCTGGCATTATTCTACGACGTTACATTTTAAACAACACATCCATTTTTATGTTTTTTTCTATTTGCATCTATTTAGTAATGAAATTGTCAATAGCGACAAGAATAGAAACATCAGAAAATCGCAGAACAGAACAAATAAACATATTGTGCTGTTGTCGGTGACATTTTGCGACCAATTTACAACTACACCGGAGTATATTTTTTACGATTTTAAACAAACATTAAATATGTGTTTAAATAATTTCTACTTTCTGTCGATAATTCAGTTAACTATACACACGATGTGTTCTTTGGAGGTTACAATATAGCACGTGTTCTTCGTGTATGCAGACGTTCATTAACCACACTCTAATTATAATGTTAGTATTTGTGTTTTATGATATTATGTATTTGAGTTTAAAATTTTCGGACAATAGCAATAACTATGTCTCGTATGTGTTAGTAAGCAATAAACCTGTATTATTATTTTATTACTATAGCTTTTCTGCACAACGCTTCGCTCGCACAGACTATAAGATTTGTATAATTTTTTTCATATTAATTGCATTCCTATGTCGCCACATCTAACAAAAATAAATCAACAAACTGTACATCAGTGTACACCATAAAAATATTATTTCCCATCCACCCCTTACATCCCTTTAGGTGTGGAATTTAAATTGCGCCTACAATATAAAATCACTCCCTCTCCAAATTTCAAATCTCTATCCTTAGCAATTTGGGTTAGGCGATGGTGACTCAATCAGGATACAGCCTTTCATAGCGGACCTTTGAACTTTTAGATAACCCTAAAGTATTAATTACCGTCAGTTACCGCTGTTTTTTTCCTAGTTACTAAAAAATTGGAGTGCCTTATTCATTATGACAGTAAACTTTAATGACTGCAAACGTCAATTATGACAGTAAAAAAACGTGAATTATGACAGTAAACTTCAATTATGACAGTAAATGTCAATTATGAAACTTCAATTATAACAGTAAACATCAGTTATGACAGTAAACTTCAATTATGACAGTAAAAAACCTGAATTATGACATTAAATTTCAATTATGACAGAAAGCGTCAATTATGAAACTTCAATTACTACAATAAGCGTCAATTATGACAGTAAACTTCAATTATGACTGTAAACGTCGATTGTAACAGTAAACTTCAATCATGAGAGTAAACATCAATTATTACAGTAAACTTTAATTATAACAGTAAACGTCAATTGTAACAGTAAACTTCAATTATGACAGTAAACGTCAATTGTGTCAGTAAATTTCAATTATGACAGTAAACTTCAATTATGACAGTAAACGTCAATTCTGACAGTAAACGTCAATTGTAACAGTAAACTTCAATTATGACAGTAAACGTCAATTGTGTCAGTAAATTTCAATTATGACAGTAAACTTCAATTATGACAGCAAACGTCAATTAATTTGGCGTGTTTATTTTCTTGTTTTTAATAAAAAAAGTAACAGATTTTCTTAATCAAAAATTATACACGCCGGCAATTGTTTTGTTAGCAGAATCAGCATACTTAAATGCCCTTAGATTATTCTTTTCTAAGGAATGTTGAAAGATTTAATTTATGCGAGCGAACTTGAAACCAGAGAATAACTCGTTAGAATTATGGATGCCGCAGAAGCTATAGAGCATATAGAGCGTTTTAGACTCTGTAGGGCCTTTTGCATAAACTTGTTAGGCTGGAATTGAGACCATCTTTGGTACGGTTACTTCCATCTTAATTCAAGAGTACCTCAGGACTAATTTTTACAGCCCTATAGCTTTTTACCTTATACATCACCGATTTACCATCTGTTCAAGGCTGCAACCTGGCGACTTATACCGATAATGCTGTGGAATCAACTTGTCGTAAATAGAATTCGGAAGTTATCTACTAAATGGAGGTTCATAAACAGTAAAAGAACTGCTGTGTTCAGATTCACATACAGATTTAGACCTCCGCCTTCAATGTTGTAGTTCTTCCATGAAGCTCTTCGGTCATGTACCTTAAGCTGATTCGCAATCAGGGGTTGACTTCGCGTCAACACGTCAAGAAAAATATTTCATGGCAACAAAATTGTTGATCCCATTAGTCTGTGGCAATAGTACCTTACATCAATGTTGGTCTATCTACGAGTACAAGCCACACTAACTATGTAGAGGCCTGAGATGTCCGCGAATCCATTTATACAGGAGACGATAAATGGCATGGACCGCTCATCACTCAAGGTTAAGTTCTCAGTTGATATTTTCGACTAATCTCTGAAGTTGCACAAACCTCAATTCATAATCGAAGAAAAAAAACACTGCAAAACTCCATTGCAGTAACCACACTGAAATACCGAAGAAATGAAGCCACAAAATGAAAATCAAAACACCAGAATCTGAGGAACGCATTCACACAAGACAAAGGATCTAAAATGAAGGTGAACCCAGGAAAAAAAAGTTTTTCAGCACCTTTTGACAACCCCGTATTCAAATACATAACACCCCACATGGTAGTTGATTGATTAAATGCTTGATTAATTATGTTTTCAAATTGTTTGTGTATGTGTATTTTCATGTCTTTGCTAGAAAATTACTTTGGCGTAAATAATAATTATTGTTTGGGTAGTATTAACATCTGCATCGGCTATAGTTGTATCTTCGTGTTGATTATTTCTTCTCTGCATTATTGATGTGTTAGTATTTGTGGTTGGAAGACCTTTAAAGCAGCATGGCTGGTAATTCTTTCGAATTTAATGAATCCATATTATTCTAACATATTGCCGTCCAACTAACCGAAACTATTCTCGCGAAAAGAAGCTCGTGTAATATTATACCGAGGCAACTTGTTCAAATAAACTCGTACCGTTTATTTATAAATAGCGTTCCATCTAACTGAAAATACATTTCCTGGCAACATTCGCGTAGACTATTTACTATGGAGATCACATCATTGATAGTAAAAATCTCCTATAACAATTACATTGTACATTTCACGTTTAATATTTGAGCAAAATGATCTCTTCTCAACGTTTTACAAACCCGACAAAACATCGCGTTAAACGTATTTTGTAAACGTTACTTGTTTCGACAATGTTTACTAGGCTAGTTGGATGACTCATTTTTCCAAAAGAGATCTTCTAAAATCTATTTCGAAAATTTCCACTGGGTTATGTTCGTCGTGACGGGCTACTAGTCACTGTGTATCTTCGTGAAATATAAATACCATAATCTTTGTGAGTTATTTTTACGGATTGTGCGGTATTTTTATAGTGCCCGAAAAATCTCTGTTCTTGCATAATTCCGTTTATACAAGTGATGCAAAATTTGGGTCAGCGACAGAATACAGTATCCATTCGTTGATATTCAGTATTTTATTTCTAGAAATTGCTTTTTTAACTGTGACAGCTGCTGAAAACTAAAAGAAAAATAATAAACGCGAATAAATCTGAAATAAAGTTTGTGCTGTCACAATAAGTGTTCATTCAAAGTAAAGCACGCGCATCTTTATGTAATTAATATCCTATCTCTAATCACCATAGAAAATGTCCTTCGTTAATTGCGCGACGCCTACGAGTTACTGCGTTGATAGTCTCCACTCATTATCGGTTGGAAAGGTGCATGAAACAGTAACGTCTCACATTGTATATCCCAACAAAATAACACCGTTTAAATTTTTTTGTAGCATCACCGAAGACAAAAATATTTGCATAATGATTAGACAGTTTTATAGACATGTACGCAAAGAAAACATGATTGAAGATGAAACGCAAAATAATAAGCGCTTACTAGGTATGGTAATTATCGATAATTACTGATAAAATTTCCAGTTCTAAAATGAATTGTTGCATCCATTTTTCAGATATGTTTTTTGTTTGTTTTTAAAACAACTACGTCGGTTTAAATGTTATTTTATATCTGCGAGCATCTTAAGGAAAACAAAACGTTTCATCTTCATAAAATTTGCCAATGCTACAATAGCAATAGTAGCCGCTCGATTATGTGAACTAATTAAAATCTTACCTGTTCACAGAATCGAAATGTTCACTCAATCGAATGTGCAGTTGAAAACGTTTATTTATATGTATTCAGTTACATCAAAAAGAATTAACAAATGAAAAATATACATGTTCTACATAGATACGTACATACATATGTACCGGGTGTCCAATTTTCGATGGTTTTGGGGGGTATTTCACTTATTCGTAAAGATAGAGAGTTGCGGTTTTCGCATTACTCTGCATTTTGGAACCCCCCTCGTATCTCAGTTATCGTTTAACTTATCGAAAAGGTAAAAAATGTTTTTATGCAGTCTTTTATGTAGACTCCACTGGCGTAGATAGATTTCCGCTGAAGACAGTAATTTTTTAGATATTAATCAAAGTTATGTTTTTTTTTTAATGAGACATCCTATATATTTTTTGATTGTTTGGTTAAGCTTTTTACAAGCTTTTCAAAAATATATAACACTTTAGATATATTTGCATTTGAATGAAAATTCTAATTAATAACTACATTCTGACACTATTCTGACATAAACCACCTAAAACTCGTAAATTGACATAAGACGCAGTTGTTTTTTTTTATTCGCCATGGCCTACTAACAAAAAAATTATATTTTTAATTTAAAATGCAAATATATCTAAAGTATTATATATTTTTGAAAAGCTTGTAAAAAGCTTAACCAAACCGACAAAAAATATATAGGGTGTCCCATTTAAAAAAACATAACTTTGACTAATATCTAAGAAATTACAGTCTTCAGTGGAAATCTATCTACGCCACTGGAGTCTACGTAAACAACTGCATAAAAAACATTTTTCACCTTTTCGATAAGTTAAACGATAACTGAGATACGAGGGAGGTTCCAAAATGCAATATTTTCAAAATCACCCTGTATCTCGAAAACGAAGTGAGCTATGAAAATTTTGTTCGCGGCATCTTTCGTTTCACAAAAAAGTAGCAGAGTAATGCGAAAACCGCAACTCTCTATCTTTACGAATAAGTGAGATACCCCCCGAAACCATCGAAAAGTGGACACCCAGTACATACATGAATACGTAATCATTTAAAGAAGTCAGTTTTGTTTGTTAAAAAACTGGTTAATTTTGTTTGGACCTTTTTTTCTTTTAAAGATCTTAGAACTGCCATTTCTTTTATTCTTCGCAAAGTTAATAGATCTTCAGAATTTAGCATGTTTTGTTCTGCCCAAGAAATCACACAGAGTGTGACACGCCGAGCATGAGTACACACGTTTATATTTGACGCAGTAGTTTTCTTTGATTCTAGTGCATTTAACGTGACTTTTTAATCAAAACTACATTTCTGTGTGGTGAGTTTCTTTCGTCCGTAGTGTGTTGCAGTTTTTGATCGTTTGTGACTACTGTTACCTTTGATTTTGCTTGTATCTATCTACATACTTATATATGTAATGATGTCACGCTCCAATACAACCAAAGTTCTAATATCGTCGATGAAAAAGGATGAACTTATAAGAAATCTGGAAAATATGGGTCTAAACAAAAAAGGTAACAAAACGGAACTGGTGACCAGACTAAAAGAAGCGATGAATGCTAGTGTCATAAAAAGTGAACATGACGATTTAACGGATTCTGAGGGCTTTTCAAGTTCACCTGAAACATTATGCAATAACTCTGGTACGTTAAATAAAAAGAAAAGGAAGAAATCATTAGCATTTCGTCTAATAAATAAGCTGAATGAAATGGAAAAGAAACTTAAACATATCTCAGTTTTATATACAAGAGAGATCGACTGTAAGTATACTTTTTCTGAGCAGTTACCTTTTAATAATAGTCTAAAGCGGATTGATTTTAAAACTGTTGATTATACTTTGTTAAGATCTTATTTATTAAATATTAATTGGGCTGATCTGTTATCTAGCGACAACATTAATGTTAATGTAGACGTGTTTTATAACTGTATCGCGGATGGTCTAGTTCAATTTTCACGACACAAACGTAGCAAAGACCGTAAATTTCCACATTGGTTCAGTAGAGATACCATGAGAGTTATTAGGGAAAAATTGAAAATTCATAATAAATGGAAACTTTATAACAATAAAATTGATTACTTAACATTTCGTTTGTTGCGAGCCCGTTCCAAGCTCTTAATAAAACATGATTATTCTTCATATATTTCAACTGTCGAGCGCAAGATAGTATCGGACCCGAAGAACTTTTGGTCTTTCGCACGAGGCCGTGCTTGTAATGATGGCATCCCTACTTTAGTAATCTATAATGGACGCTCAGCTAGTGATGGTCCATCCATCTGCCAACTATTTTCGGATTACTTTGAGTCAGTGTATGCTGGTACTGCAAATACTGCTTCTAAACCTGTACATAAAGCATCATATAATAATATTAATTCATGTCATATTGATGTAAAGAAAATCATGGACAAAATCAATCAGTTAGACATAAATAAGGGCCCCGGAACCGACGGCCTACCCGCATCATTTATTAAGCAGTGTTGTTGTGAGTTGGCAACACCCCTATAGATTCTGTTTAAAATCTCGTTGAATACTGGCGTATTTCCCAACTTATGGAAAAAATCTCATGTCATTCCGATTTTTAAAAGTGGTAATAAATCAAACGTCTGTAACTACAGACCAATATCTATACTCTCTACTGTAGCGAAACTATTTGAGTCAATTGTCTATGACGCGTTGTTTTCATCAGTTCGGCACATGATATTACCTGAGCAACACGGATTTTTTTCCCACTAGATCTGTTACTACTAACCTAGTTCAATACAGTGACTTTATATCTCGTTCCATGGATTCCCGAATCCAAGTTGATGCTGTTTACACTGACTTCAGCAAAGCATTTGATAAAGTTAATCATGCACTATTAATTCGTAAGCTTGCTGAAGTTGGTGTTCATGGAGAACTGCTTATGTGGTTCGCGTCGTATATATCCGGCAGAACGCAAGTGGTTGCCTTAGGGGGATATTTTTCTGAACCTGTAGAATGTGTATCGGGCGTAGCTCAGGGGTCACATTTGGGACCTCTACTCTTCAATATATATATTAACGATATTGGTCAGTGCTTCAGACACTCCCAATTTTTATTATTCGCTGATGACGTCAAGCTCTTTTCACGTATCACTGGTTTGTGTGACTGCTTGTTATTGCAGGATGATCTGGATATTTTTTATTAAACATTGATAAATGTAAACACATCACATTCACTCGAAATAGTAATAAGATTATTTACTCGTATAAAGTTCACAATAGTACGGTAGAAACTGTTGAAAACATACGTGATCTGGGTATCACTTTTGACTCCAAGATGATATTCGACATTCATATCGGCAATATTGTAAACAAAGCTTATCGTATGTTAGGATATGTCATTCGTACTTGTAAATATTTTACCTCAGTGTACTCCCTTAAAACTTTATACTTTGCATTTGTGTACAGTCACTTAAATTTCGCTACTCAAATATGGAATCCTCAATATTATACCTATATTTCAAGATTAAAATCTGTACAGAAGAAATTTCTTAAATATCTTTGTAGGTCTGTACGTGCTAAAGAACTTGGATACCGTGAGGCTTGTGTGACCTACCGGGTGCATCCCCTAGTGGAAAGGCGACAACTAAACGATTACTTATTCATAGTAAAAACTATGCAAGGTATTATAGATTGCTCTTCC
Organism: Holotrichia oblita; assembly: GCA_023690525.1. NCBI lineage: Eukaryota > Metazoa > Arthropoda > Insecta > Coleoptera > Scarabaeidae > Holotrichia > Holotrichia oblita. Next base: position 42,976,081 of record CM043016.1, on the reverse strand, counting down.
TTGCTAGACATGGTTTCATTTCGGGTACCCGAACGTTCCTTGCGCAGTCCTCCTCTGTTATTTGTCCCGTATTGCAGTACCAATGCCGCTATTAATTCTCCCTTAATGCGAATGTTTAGAACATACAATTGCATTAATATTGACAATTTCGTACTAACTCTGTCTCAGGTCAAAAAGGAGGCTGCTGCTGCCATTTGCGAGTGTATCTAATTTAATGAGATACAATTATTATAATTTATGGATTACAATCTTCTTATGCTTTTTATGTATTTGTGATTTTCTAGTTTTAACTGGTGCTGGTATTTGTATATTTCTGTTTGCTTGAAATAACCTTATTTTTCACTATAAAAAAAAATGTAAGATACCATGATACTTATTTTTACGGATACTTTATTGGATTTGTATCTGTTTGTATCCTCAATCGTTAAATAAATAAATAAACTAAAAAAGCAATTAAAAAATAATACGAAAGTCACGGAGAAATGCTTTGCAACGATTGTACAGAATGATGTAACAGAAGCTCCTGTTCAATCAATTCTTAAATATCAGTCTGTAGCAGATATTATAGAATCTCATAGAGTCCTACTGTTAACTGACAGTCACGGTAGAGGTTATTGCTTTGAGTGAAACTTGGCTTTGTCCTACTACAGATTCTAGTAAACTAAATATTTCGAACTATATATTGGTGCGTAGGGATCGGGGTACTAGGGGCGGCGGTGTTGCTTTTTATATTAGTCATAAAATACCCTACAAACTCATTCACGTTTCAGATGCAATAGAGCAGTTATGGATTACATGTACGCTCGATAATGCGAAGTTGGCAGTTGGTGTGACATATAGACCACCATTCTTTAGTTATTCCGATTATCTCAATGAATTTGAAAATACACTTTTAGATATAATACCTCAGTTTGATAATATAATTGTTCTCGGTGACATTAACATCAACATGCTAGCTGATGCACCTCCTTTTAACGCTTTTCAAGACTTGCTAAACTCGATCGGTTTTGTTAAAATTATTAATGCGCCCACCAGGGTGACTTCTACTACTGCCACCTTAATAGACGTTATATGTGTTTCTAACTTGGATTTTGTGCAGACTGCTGGTGTGTTGAGTGTGCATGGAATTTCTGATCATGAACTAGTTTACTGTAATTTACGATTTTCTTCTCCTAATTTGTATCCACAATACAAAACAATGCGTTGTTTTAGGTATTTCGACTATAATTCTTTTTTAGGTCATTTGTATCGAATTCCATTTTTCATGTTATTTGATATGAATGATGTTGACGAGAAAGTACATTTTTTAACTACAAACTTAATAAATCTAGTAAATTTTCATGCTCCATTTAAACGATTTAAATTTACAAGGCCACCAGCGCCTTGGCTTACTGGTACTATAAAAGAAATGCGGAGACTTCGTGATAATGCGTTAAAGTCTTTTAAAGTTAATAGAACACTAGAGAAGTGGAATTACTACAAGCAATTGAGAAACATCACTAATGATGCTGTATGTAGAGAGAAAAAGGCCTTTATGGAGTACCGAGTGCGTGGCGGTGGTGGAAACTTGTGGAAAGCTATAAAGGCTATAGGTGTTACCAGTACAAAAGCGGTAACCATTCCTGAGCATTTGCGCTGTGCGAATAAAATAAATGATTATTTTCTTAGTTCTGTCCCAAATTCCCCAATTGATCATAATCTCTTAAATTTTTATAGTAGCAAACAAGTCAATGATTTTAGTTTTAACTTTACTCCAGTTGGTGACGCTGATGTATTTGAAGCTATTAATTCTATCAAAAGTAATTGCTTTGATATTGATGGGCTAAATGCTCACATAATAAAACTTGCTTGTCCACATATTGTACCCTATCTGAGGGACATTATTAATACCTGTATTATTGACGGTACGTTTCCAGTAGCCTGGAAGCGCGCTATGGTTAAACCGTTACCGAAGATTAATAATCCTTCTAAGTTTTCAGAACTAAGGCCTATTAGTATACTCCCGGTGTTATCTAAGGTAACAGAAAAAACTTTAACTGCACAATTGCAAAATTTTATTTACAAAAATAACATCTTGCCTGAGACACAATCGGGCTTTCGGCCTGGATACAGTTGCACAACTGCACTCTTAACAGTAATTGATGATATTGTTTCAGAACTCGATAGGGGTAAAGCTACCATCTTGTGCCTCCTTGATTTTTCAAAAGCGTTCGATACTATTAATCATGAATTGCTTGCATCTATTCTGCATTTTATCGGATTGAGTGATACTTCCGTGCGACTATTATTTTCCTATGTCACTGGTAGATGTCAGACCACTGTTATTGATGAACAAGCTTCCGACCCTCTTACATTATTGTCCGGTGTACCACAAGGATCTGTACTTGGTCCACTTTTATACACTATTTACACCTCCCAATTGATGAATAATATAAAGTTTTGTAGGTCCCACCTTTATGCAGATGATACACAATTGTATTATTCCTTTATACCGGCAAATGTCCGTGCAGCCTGTGCAAACATTAATATAGATTTACGGATTATTGTTGATGCAGCCACTCGCCACGGTCTGAGGATCAATCCTGCAAAATCTGAAATAATTTTATTTGCCCCTGCTAATCTGAGGAGTACGCTACTGCCTAATATTGAAATAAAAGTTGATGATGTTCAGGTACCCTGTAAAAACACAGTGAAAAGTTTAGGATTATTAATTGACGAAAAACTTAGGTTTAACGAACACGTTAACAAATGCATACAAAAAGCATACAATAGCTTACGATTAATTATACAAAATTATTACATCTGAAAAACCTGCTTATTTGTATAATAAGATAACGTTTAGGTCTGATGTTCACACCTTAAATGTTAGATTTAGAGGTACGCTTACCCCTCCGATCCATGCCCACCAATTTTTTAAAAGATGTTATTCGTATCAAATCACACACCTTTACAATAATATTCCTCGACCTATTCGTGGGTGTGGCTCGCTTATCACTTTTAGAAATCGCTATTTTAATCATTTGTTCACTTCACAATTTAAGTGAAGAGGGGCTGGGGGTTTGGACAGGTTGATAAGACTCGAACTTTGCCGAATTGCGCCATTGACAAGCTACAGAGTCCTGTACTTTACTAACATTGCGATCATTGTTAGAGTAATTAACTTCGCACGTGAGTCATATACATATTTGCTCGCCTATAATGTGTTATAGTTTTGAAAGTTGTTCAAAGGGTTAAATTGAAAAACAGGTTAACCTGAATTTCGCCCTATTTCTGATTATATTATAAATATGTCTGTATCATCTATTGTAAATTTCTGTTTTGGTATGATGAAATAAAGTCCTTTATTATTATTATTATTATTATTGTAAAACCTTAAAGGAAAATCTTCTACGAAATTTCAATATCCTAAGCTATGTTAAACCAAATGCTGGTATTTCCGATGTTGTACAGGGGCTAAACGAAAAAAATGGAGAGTTTACGGAATCGGATTATGTCTTCATACAAGCGGGTTCTAATGATGTTAATGGTTGTTACGATAGTGCAGAAATTGGTAAGATGCTGAAAAATTATTCTGATATTATGAAGATAACAGGACATACTAACACTGTATTGTGCACAATTCCCTTCCGTTATGATGATACTAGATATAATGGTATAATTGAACACCTCAATCGTAGATTGTATGATATGTCGAAGCAATACCCAGATGTTGCAGTGTTCACGATAAATAATATTCTCTACCGAAGGTATTATACACGACATGGACTACATCTGGACAAACTCGGTAAACGGATTGTTTGCGAATACCTTAAAGAATTTGTCCTTGATAGCCGCGTTAGCAGTGATCCCAACATATCTAAAATATTTGACGATAAGGAAAGCAACGTAAGTAAGGACTTGGGAAACAGTTATAAAAAACAACAAGCAATTGATGTTCTGGAAAATTTCCTGTTCAAATTAAGGCCGCGTGTGATACATTAAGTAAAAACAATTTTTTAGAACTACTGTAAGTGACAATAATAAACAAAATTCTAGATCGCGTGATAAATACTTTGATATCGTGTTTTTAAACATTCAGGGGAGTCAGAGTCACAAACTACGGCAGTTAGAGGTTGAACTTATGAATGGAACAAAAAATAATTTAAAATTTATATGTGTGGCAGAGATATGGGGTAATGCAGCAAATTTTTCCATAAATAATTTTAAACTTGACTCTCAGTTTTTCCGTACAAATTATAAAAATGGCTGTGTTGCTCTTTGGTCTCGTCTGGATTTAACGACCCGCAGTACCGATCTTAGTAAGTATTGTATCGAAAAGGATATAGAAGTATGTGGAGTATAGTGGGAAGTATGTGACACTACTAGAGTGATGATACTTACTTGCTACCGTTCTCCAACAGGTAATTTTGAAATATTTTTAAGTAAGATATATATAGTGTTTCTGTAGTGATTAAATGTAACAAACTTGTAATGTTAGAGAATCTACTGAGCACTTACGGAATGTGTCAGATAGTTGCTGTATCTACTCGTGTCTCTAGTACGAGTTCTACAATCATTGATCATGTATATACTAGTCTGGGTGCTTGCCGTTACGCTCAAGCTATAGATTTTATTTTTTCAGATCATAAAATGATTTTGGTCAATAGCGGAATAATGCAACGGAACTCGAACTCTATTGTTGTCGAGAAGCGCATTTTTTCTAATTCTAATATCAATCGTTTTAGATTAACGCTCGCCGATGAACGATAGGATGACATGTACTCAGGCATTTCACTGAATGACAAATTTAATAATTTTTATAATATTTTCATGTATTATTTTAACCTACACTTTAGTATAAAACGAGTCATAGAGAAAGAAGTGAATGATCGTGGGTGGATAACGAAGGCAGTCAAAATATCCAGTACTAATGTTCGAAATTTATTTTATATACAACAAAAGTATCCTCATTTATCAGATATATGTATATCACAACTCTAAGACAGAACATAAAAACTTACTAAATGCTACAAAGAAAAGATATTATGCAGATAAAATAAGAAAATCGAAAAACATTAATCAAGCAGCATGGAAAATAATTTCGGTGGTTACTGGTAAAGCGAAAACTGAAAATAACTTAAGCCTCTTACAGCTATTTGCACCGGTTATGACTAAATTTTGGATTAAATAATCTTGAATTAAAGTTTATTTAAAGTTAAACATACGAAACGTTGCACAGGCAATAATTAAAGTTGTGGTTAACTAAGCCAGATTTAATGACCGTTGGTAGAACTGAATACATAGTCATTTTAATAGAAAGAGTTTTATATTGGCATTCCTGGAAATTTATCAGGATTTTCCCCTGGAAAATTTGTTTTAGAAATTGTAACATTATTGATGTACAAATTATCTGTATGTTAAAATCGAATATATACAGCGAAAACCTAAGTAGGTAGTAAATAAAAAGAAAGTGTAACATGGAAAAATAAATTTTATTTTGTAGACATGAATGACAAAAGGGCAAGAGCCGCGAATTTTTCTAGCGAGGAAAAAATCCAATGTCTAAGTTTGATCAAAAAATATAAAAATATTATTGAATCCAAACAAACAGGTTCGATATCATGGAAAAAAAAAGAAGAAGTCTGGCAGGCAATTGAAAAAGAGTTTAATTCTCATTCGCTAGTATTCAGAAGTGCTGATGTTCTGAAACGTTTTTATAATAACAACAAAAAAGAAATGAGAAAATTAGCAGCAAATACAAAGGCAAATATGCAGGCAACGGGTGGTGGACCATCATCCTCCAGCCAAAGTAGTAATCCAGTATATGACTTAACACTTGACATCATAAATAAAAAAACCGTATTTGGTTTGATAAATAAATATGATGATGATGCAGAAGTAATTCTACAAGAAAATTTGTTATACACTATTTATATATTGAATATATTTCAGAAAGACAGTAATAGAATATACGAAGATACTCAGGAAGGTTTCATACAAAATTTTGAAATTACTAATGAGGAAGACACTAATAATGTAAAACCTAAATGTAGATATATATGTGCTGCGACTTTTACATTTTTATTGTTATTTCAGGTAGAAACTATTATCATTGAAATGGATTCCGAAACAAATAGCCATAAAGCAGATAAAGTATGTTTTATGTTACACTTATAAATAAAAATTAATTATATATTTTAGGATACTAATGAATATACTGCACAAAATGATTGGGGTGCTTGTACATCACAAATGTTAAAAACACCAGTGAATCCTAAATTAAAAGAAAAAAAGGACAAAAAGAAACGTGGGTACGCAGAAGGAGACCACAAATTTCAAAGACAGAAAATGTTGCAAAAAAATATGAAGAGGTAGCAGAAATAAAAAAAAGTGTTCTACAACTGCAGGAGAATATTCTCAAAGCACAACAAGAGAATATAAAATTAGTGGAATCGTCAAAACAGCAGGAACACGTGATTAAATTGAAAAGGGAGGAGGAAGAGTTCATATTACGCAAAGAGAATCTGCTATTAGATATAAAAATTAAACAGGAATAACTAAAAGCCTTGTATTCTGCAAACAATAAATAATTTCTCATTGTTATTAGATCTATTAATATTATATACATACATATAAGTACTATCGTAGACTTTTCTTTCTTACATTTCAAACTGCTTTATGTAATTTTCTCATCAGAATAGGTGTTAGCAGAATAGTTAAAAATTACTAAACTTCTAATAGAGCATATATATATTTATTTATTTTATAATCTTTGTGCAAAATAATTATTTATTAATTCTGTCCGTGAAACAGCTGCTATGTCTTCTCCTGGATCATTTTGAACATTTCGAATGTCACCATTCAAAATCATGTCGTTCAGTACATGTTCTTCAAGTTCCTCAGGGAGGGGAGGAGCTGTATAATCTGCTGCGTCTAATGCTATGTTATGAAGTACTGAAGTAGCTACTATAATAGTCAAAAACGTGTCTACTTTCAATCTACAGCCATATGCTAGTATGGGAAATCTACGTTTAAGAACTCCAAACAGTCGTTCAATTGGGTTTCGTGTACGAATATGACTTTCGTTATATAATTGCTGCGCTGGTGTTTGTGGATTTAATAGTGGCGTCATAAGGTACGTCTTATTTGCATACCCACTATCACCTATAAAAATAATGTGAATATCCTATATACTTGCACATAGTACACAAACTTACCTAACAATAAACAACCAGGAAACATATTATTTTCAAAGTTTTGTCTTATTTTAGAATTGTTAAATATTGTTGAATCATGGGTACTTCCTGGCCATCTAGCTACAACATTCAGGATTTTCAAGTTTGCATCACAAATGAATTGTCCATTAATTGAAAAATACCCTTTCCTGTTTCTAAATATCTCTGGATCATTTCCACCTAAAATATATGTATATTATATGCATAATATCAGTTGATGGTATGTTATTTCTGACCTGGGGATATTATTTTAAAATGAGAGCAATCAACAGCTCCAATCACTTTAGGAAATGCTGCAATATCAAAAAACTTCTGGTATGTAATCTGCACTGATTGCATTTCAGTTGGGAACTTTATATAGTTGGCAGATAATCGGGCAATAGCTTCAGATACTTTAACAATAATTCTAGATATAGTTGAAGGATGCATTCCCATGAAATCTGCTACTGTATCTAAATGACCTCCTGTGGAATACAACCTCAAACAGGCCAGTAATTGATTTATGGGAGACACACAATTATTACTGTAAACATATAGGTGTAGACAAGGCAAATTCAATGCAATTGCTATTACATATCTAATGGATATTCCAGGTCCTCTTCTATTCGAATAAGTAAATCTTGCACACAGTCTTTGCTCAACCTAAATCGTTTTCTAAATGTAGCACCATCCATGCTCTCGAAGTAATTCATTCTTTGATTTACTTGGCGAGGAATGCCATATTCTAATATATCCAGTATATTTAAGTCATCTTCATCTGGCTCCTCAATGTCTTGATCAAGCAATATATCATCCATAATTTTATATACAAACGGTCACTTTCTGACCTCTTAACCTATTCGTGTATAATATTGAAGAGCATGTTGCACATGCGCCAATACTTAAACCATACTTTACGTAGAGATTAATTTTAACTATTGATTTACATTTTAATCTTTTGTTAAGACCTCCGTGCAACTAAAATTCCGATTTAACTAAGATTTAATTTTAATTATAATTTAACTTGATTTAACTAGGGACGGTGCAAACGGCTGTTAGTAAACAGCAATTTAATCAAAGATCCAAAAGAAGTTTTTAATTTACTGAACATAACTTGACTTTCATACACCACATGCCTTACAATTTTCTTGTAGTAACACAGTTTCCCCTTGCAATGTGTGCAGAGCCAATATGATTCGAAATTACCAACAAGAAACCACTGATTACGTTATAATCTTACTGAAGCCATGCTGATTTTCGAAAACTTCTAATATACGGTGCGTAATACTCACAAGTAAAAGACCTATATAGTGCCAAGAAACTCCTCAAGAGAAAATACTAGAAAAGTAGAGATGCGATCTTTCAAGAAATGAGGCAATAGATGTCGTTGCAAACAAAATGTCGAATACGGCAAGTTTCAAATCCATTTACTATACAGGGCGTTTCACCGGGAACTGAATCGATCGATTGTGAGAAAACTATAGCCAGGAATGATCTGAAATTTTGGTATTATGCTAAAGTCGATGGGGGCCACTCGCCTAAAGTATTTTCAAGATGGCGGCGCTTCGGCATATACCGGAAGTAAGCACCAACTTCGTTATTTTAACTAGAATACCCTGTATATTGACACGTTTTTAGATTCTACGTGAAATTCTAAATATATTTCATGTATAATGTCATATACCTAAGTCTAATACTTTTTGACTTATTTACATTCTTATGCTAAATTTGACGTTTGCAGGCAGATAATCAATTGCACTTTTTCCATATAAGGATTAGTTTATTATTTATTTTGAAGTAAGGTTTCTCAAGTAGATGACCTAATTAAATACTATTTGCATAAAATTGTTACAATTATTCATACAGAGTGTTCGAAATATACGTCTGAATATGAAATCGGAAAAATTACCGAAAGTCAATTTTTTTAAATGGAAAGTGGCAATTTTTGTTATTTTATCTTGTTCTGCATTAAAAATAAGGGTAACGTTGTATAAGCATGTCTCTTATAAAAATGAATAGTTTTCGAAATATTGGAAAGTTAGTATTTTTATCTTCTACAATACATTACTATTTGCATTACTTCTTTTTTTATTAATAGTTAGCCATGATAGCATTTACAAAATTATAAATTATCAGTTGTCGAATAAAAATCATTTACTTTATAATAATTACAATAAGTCAAGCCGGATCGATCGATGCAGTTCCCGGTGAACCGCCCTGTATACCCATACATTGATTTGCCTAAAACCCAAATTAGATGAACTTAATACTAGAAATAAACATGAAAGAATCTGAAATTTAGATGAAAGTGGTGAAAGCATTGATCGAAATAAAAAAAATAAGTAACACCCCAGGTGGAAACAATACAATAATATTATTAATGTGTAGCGCAAAAGCTTTTTAGACAAAATTACTTGAAAAGCTCTTTTCCCGATTTATTTGTGAACTTTGAAGAACACAGCTGCCAATATCATTGTAAATATTTTCAAGAAAAAGTGTGATTTTTTTATTCAAGAGGAACCTTATTCCAAAAACAAACAATATTTTATGAGCCAAAGTGTTGCAAAACATTATTTTTGAGAATTAAGAAAGATATTTAAAGCAATTTATCTGTATTATTTTATTTTTGCCCCATGAAGTTTTGAAGTATTTATTTATTTGTTCGTAAATGTCTATTATGGGTATTATTATCACATTTGCAACAAATGTCGGGGTAATTGTGATATCGTGACATCGTTCATTTTTGGACAATAAACTATAGAACAAATTTGAAACATTGTGAAATAACGCTGCACATTTTTTTTTTAATTTTAACTCAAACGGGTTAATTATAATCGTTATTTAAAATATTGAATTGAAAAAAAAATGACTACCACACCCTGCATAATCTGAGCGCATAAAGATACATGCATAATTTTAGACGAGTTGATGCAACGAGTTTCAGATGCAGGATGCTAATAGTTATGACAATGGTATTGTCTTTTTTCCTATGTATGTACCTAAGCGTATTCAGCACAAGTAGTAAAGGTTCGTAAAATTTCCCTTTCGGAGTCAAGGTATCTACTCCTCATTATCGTTTTCATCTAGTTCAACCTGTCAGAAACTGGCTTTCACGAAAGTCCAGGCTGCCCAGAATATCTTCTTTCTAGTTCTTTCTAGATTTATCCATCAGTATTGATGTCTTGGGCGATGTCAATTTTTTTCCAATTGCGGTTATCTCTAAATAAATGAAACGAGCGAGAGTAAAAATTATAAAACTGCAAATAAAGGTCGTTTATGTTTCTTCAATTTAATCTAAAAAAATTTATTTCAAACCTAAGGCTAACAGCATAACTCTTGCTTTTGAAGATTGAACAATCCAGACGGTGGTAGTAGGGGACACTGTAGACCGCATCATTTTGTAAACACAACGAAAATTGTTACATTATTTTAGAAACCATTTCCAAATTAAGAAATTAGGAAGTTTTCTTTAGATGATGCTCTCAGCAGAGTAGATCGCCTGAAATCCTTGTTAGGAACTCTAACCGATAAATGTAAGTGCCAATACAACACCCTATATATCATCAGTATATACATAAGATAAACTTAATTAACATGCCCCATGCTACAGTAAAGCAGATATATCTTTCCTTAAACACAAAAAATAAGTGGATATACTCGTATGTAATCGAATTACTCTTGATATGAAACTCGATGACATAGAATTTATATTGAATAGCAAATATAATGGAGGCATATTTTAATTGCATTTTACATACATACATAAATTTTATCTTTACGAGTCAATTTGTGGATTTATCAAATTAAATGGATTTATTTGTTTATTTGCATTTAACGTTTTACCTATCTCCTTTTTTTCTACTGACAAAGTTTCGTTTGCGTACACAGTTGTTTGATATTAATGTTATCTATCCTTATAAACAATTTTGTTTATCGTTAATAAGATTACTGTTTTATATTTTTCCATTTCTATCCGTTAGTGTTGTTTGACAAATAGAAATTATAAATAGATTATTAATAGAAGCAAGTTTATGGAAATTATAAATTTAATTCGCGGAAAATACGGTGTAATAAGTGTAATAACATCTAGTCGCAGGTACTTTACCGGATTTAAAGCTTTTCAAAATTTAACTCTGTATTTGAAATTATAATTCTTTCTAAACTTTGTAGTGGCTGTTAGATCCTTAATTCAAAATAACGTATAATAATAATCTCTTTTGTCAATATCCACTCTAATATCTGATTTCCTTTTGATGAAACCACTCCTTTCTTTGTCTGGAATTATCGACAGTTGCATTTTCTTGCTGAAATATCCAGTTTCACGTCAGCAAATTTTCACCCAAGTCTATCAGAATCATTTCCAGAAATCTTATAGAAGAATTAGAATTCATTTGCGTAAACGTAAAACATATAGGGGTTTTATAGCTATGGAACTATGGAAAATTCTCTGAGTGTATTAATTAAAAACGAAATAAAATTAGACGAAGTAAAATATATTTTTTTAATACATTTAATTCCTGTGCTAAAGTTCCCTCATTCATACCAGATTGTCGCACATACTATACACACAGTACTCCAGTTACATTATCGTAACGCAAGATGATACCAATGCGGAAATAGTAGCTAGAAAGCGCATGTGCCTCACAGAGCCCGTTAGAGAGCGCACAAGGCCAAGGTCATCTCTTTACTTAACATATTATATATCTACATTACTGCGACAATAAGCTTACCGCAGTTTAAGTCGCCTTAGCATGTTCTCATGTAAGTATCTCCTTTAATGCGTCCCATCATCTTGCATTCTTATCCTCCTTCTCTTGTATAATAAGAAGAAACGCATATATGTATACGCGTATATCCATCTGAAGGTGCCATGTGTTTTTATAATTACTGACATTTACATGAACGCTGCCCCGCAGCCAACGTAATTATACTACATTAAGAGCGACTTAGCTGTATTTTTCAAGAATGACAAATTAGTATTGACTATTGTAGTTAATTTACGCATAAATTAAGTATTTAAATCGTGAATATCTCTATATATCTTATAATATATATCCTTCTTGTGTAATTGATGCTACAGTACTCTTCTGATATCGTAATATAATGAGAAAATTATCTTTCTTAACGAATACCGTAATTGTAATGTCTTAATAAAAATGATAATTTACAGCAGAAGCATACCCATTTACCATAAGATGGGATTATTGTGATTCTACTTTGATAACAACTTTCATCTTATGCAAAACTGTTTACAGCCGCAATAACTACATTTACAGCTATCTTTCTGAACGCATTCGAATATTTTCTTTATATTGGCAACAGTGATAGATATACTACAATTGACTGCAATATGGCGAATAATGATTAGAAGTCAGCACAACATATATGTTTGCATTTCTATGTACAAAGAATATAAAATATAAATAAAATTAATAAATTTTAGTTCAAAGTAGCCCTTGGAAATTATACCTAATTATGTCTTAGCTTGTTACTTAAATTTTAATAGCAATTTTGTTGGTTATGATATTTGAATGAAAATTGTTCAAAGTGTCCACCTTGTTCGAAACATTTCTCACATCTTGTAATGGAGGAAAAAACGTTTTGTAGTATCGCATTGTCAATTCCATTAATTCTTTCAGCAATTCTGATTTGAAGGTCTGCAAGATCATGTATCTGTACTCGATAAATTGAGTTCTTTAAGAATAGCCATAAAAAGAAATCACATGGGGTAATGTCACAAGATCTTGGTGGAAATTCATGTTCAGTGTTTAAACTTATCAACCGATTTTGAAAAAATTGCTGCAGCATATTAATTGTTTCACCTGCTGTGTGTGCTCTAGCTGCGTCTTGTTGAAAGTAATCCTGTGTTATTTCTTCATCGTCACGCTGTTCGATAAATGGCATAATCATTTCTTGTCGATACCTTTTTCCTGATAAGGTTCCGTTAAAAAAAATAGGGCCAATAATTCTCCTTCGACTAATCGCACACCATACACCAATTTTCTGCGGATGAAGTGTGGTTTCAACAAAAAAATTATGTGGTTTCTCATTAGTCCACATCCTCATATTTTGTGAGTTACCATATCCATTCCGATAAAACCATGACTCATGAGAAAAAAAGGTTTTGTCAAGAAGGTCATTATCAAAATGATTTAAGAACCACTGACTAAACGTTATTCTTCTGGGATAGTCGATTTCGTTGATTTCTTGATAACAGGTCATGCGATATGGAAATAAATGTAAGTCGTTTTTCAAAATTGTATGACATGTGCCAATTGATACACCCACTTGTTGTAATTATGCTCGTACCGAAGTTCTGTACGCTTTTTCGCCCGACCTGCGCCTTCACACCCTGTTCCCCCTCTGAAAACCACAACGAAATGTGTCACTGTGTGCCGAAAACTGTCATAATCAAAGATGAAGTTAGGGAACTCATTTCTAAATTCTTCTAAACAATCTTGAAGAGAATACTGCCATTGTCCGTCAATCTTACGTCCGTTTCGAAAATAAGATTCTACCATGAACGATTTGTGTTGTATAGTGAAAACCATGTTAAATCAATTTTAAATTACAAATGGCCTACTAGCGGCAAAGCTTATTTGAACGCTTTATACATCGTGTGGTTCTGAACAAATTATAAACTTAATTGGTCGCCACTTTCCAAGCTCAATTAACATAATAATAATAATAATAATAATAATCCATGCCTTAGCATCCCCCAACAGCTTGCGCCAATTACAGGAGGCATCGGCTGGCCATGAGTTAGGCATTACGCCTGCGGCTGTAGACCGACTTAAGATGTTACCTTTCCGCATTTGCCGTGGAATTTGGAAAACTACAGAAAACCAAACTCAGAAAGGAAGCACCGGGGTTCGAACCCGGTACTGCCGTACTGCTAGTCAAGTGAGCAAGCCGCTAAGCCAACAGCCCGACAATAATCTAGACATAATCTAGAACAATCTTGCAAAAGTAATTTTTCAAAAAGGGAAGCTGGCTGAATCTTGCGGCAAGACATTTGAAGATGTTGAAAAGAACTAAACAAATTAAACTTTTCAATAATCGTATAAACTACTGTCCATTCCAAATAAGAATGGAGCAGATGACGCTACAATCGAAGCACATATCACACAAGAACAAGTTTGTGATTTGCAAAAATCGCGATAAATTTAAAATTTGTTTTTGATTGTCTAATAATTGACTGTCCACTATGTAGAATAAGATCTTTACGAACACTAATAAAACACATTTAATGGTTCTAAATGCACTTTCATGAGCTTCGTCCAATTTGTCATATTTCATTTGACATATCCGTTTCTTTGGCGGCGTTTCCAGTTAACTCTATACTCTATATCTCCGATGGTATTCAGAAGCTCTAAAAATACAATTTTGTATGAAGAATCAAGATGAAATGGATAAAGAAAACAATAAAGTCCAATAATCGCAATGGAACACAAACGACGCTCACATAATATAACCTTTTTGATGCTTCTGACATTTATGCAATTTTGACAAATTGTTCTTCTGTAAATGTGCACTAGATTTTAACCAATCACAGACGTTTATTTTAGACCCTATATATTCATAACGCTCCTTTCTTATTTGGAATGAGGTATAGGAAGGGTATAGGTTACTACTAGACAATACATGAAAAAGAATTTTGGAATAGAAACCATTTAGTACACCTATTTTTGAAAAATCTATTACAGTCTGTTTTCTTATCTAGTTTTTTTTTGCTTTTGATTGTACAGGGTGGGCAAATTTCGATGTTTAAATAGGGGATCTCGGTAGGTCATTAATTCAAAAAAAGATTTATTAGGTTGCCTTCTTTCCGGGTAACGATTAACATATGTTTCATATGCATCTTCAGCATTATTATTATTGAGAATATTAAACCGGGTCGATGGCCGCAGTGGTTAGGCGGCTAACTATTGTTGTGAGAGGACGATAGGTGCCGGGGTTCAATTCTCTGGAGGGACGGTGACATTTTTTCAGAGAGTTTAATCCCGGATCGACTTGCCATTCGCTGTTGGGAGCAAAGTGATTAACAGCGCGGCATCATAAAAGGCGATATGATGCTGTCACAAAGCCATTTAAACACAATTTACACACACTAAACTACACCGCAAGAGTTGCAGTGATAGCCAGACAAGTAATACAGCTTACGGAGTCACTGCAACTAAGCACCCACCACACATTAAAAAAAAAAAAATAAAAAAAAAAAATAAAGCATTCCAACATATCATACTTTTCGTAATTTTCATAAGCCATCGCAAATTTATAATTATAAGGTGAACCAACAATCAAATAATCAACTTAAACTATTGATACTGTTTATAAACCTACTGACAGATTCATGTATGTTGAATGACACACACCTACTAACAAAAAGCAATGAATTGATGAAAATCAACGAAAATGCTAATTTTTTGCTATAATACAGCGAAAATAAACGAAAAGACCCCACATGATATATATCATTAAATGGCAAAAAATCCTCTTTAATGATATCATAGCCAACTATATGTTCCATATAAAAAAATACAACTTTATGTACTACCTCGAATTTCGAAAATTTTTTCAAAAAATCACCAACGTCACTGCATTCTAATCAGAAAAGTGCCTGAAGAACGTAAAAGTCATTTTTGTCAATTTTCATAAATAGCCGAGATATCAGGATAAAACGAAAATGGCAAAAATTACATTTTCACGGAACTCGAAATCGAAAGCCGATAGTCAAATTTGATTTTCACCATCATTCTATTCCCGAAAAAACAGATCGAGGATGTGTGGTCCTCTTATAGTTACCAAGATCCCCTATTAAAACATCGAAATTTGCCCACCCTGACATTAAATTTAAAAAAGCTAATACCTCGTGAAAAGATCAAATACACAAGAGGAAGTGCTATGATACCACAGCTTCTGAAAGGGAAACATAAAACTGGTTAGAAAAACTAAGTTCCAACCAAAAAACCTCGTAAAGATGTGAAATGAGACATCTTCAATTCGAACTTTCAGCAAAGGTAGGGAACAGAAAGAGATTAACAATTGCGTGTCTTTCTGAACTTTGTAGTCCATAATATTTTTGAAAACCAAAAACGCGTCGGTCGTTCAAATGTGCAAGTGATTTATTTTGGCAACTAAGAGTACCCATACAATGTAGGCATCTCCGGCAGAGAGACTGCAAAAGTCCTTGTACGCAAATCGAGACAAGGATTTTCTCGCTGGTTTGGGGATGATTCCAAAATGCTGAACGGCACAGGAATTGGAATTTAGAGAGATGGAAATCCCGACGACAAAGCCATCACTTTGGAAGCCGAAATAATTACGAGGCAACGAAATAGCGGACAAGTTAGCAAGAGGTGCCAGCGAACGACCATTTATAGATCCAGAACCGACGTGTGGGAATTCTTGTGAGTCACAGTCTTTGTCAGATTTGAACTCGCTGCTAAGTATTGCTCCTAGTGGAATGCACTTGTCGACGTGAGACACTGTAAAACTGTCGGGACTCTCTGGAAACTGTGGGAGTGCGAAGGAATCTCCAATCCATCTACTTGTTGACTGCCTAACAGCGGACAAAGAGAGGCGTATATATTCTTGACCAGGTTACGGACTTCTCTGTCTGGATGCGATCTTCTTGAGAGGACTAAAATGGCATAGGGGCACAATAGATCTCTCTTTTCGCCGCCTTTGCCCTTCAGGGTCGTCCCGCCCTGAAGATATTCTGTATGATTTTTGGTTTGTTTAGTCCTCAAAAAGATTTAATTTCAACCATTCTTCAATTCTAACAAAATAAAACTGATATTATGCTAGATAATAATTCTACTTAAAACAAAACTTTGACCTTTTCTTGCCTATTTTGTGTGCTCGCTAGAAGTATCTTTCAACAAACTAAAAATTAAATAAAATACAATTTTATGTCTCCTGATCAATGCCATTCCCATTTACTTTTGTATTGTGTCTCGTATTTACTGTACAATGACGCAGTCATAACCTAAAAGCCCTCATATCAAGGATTATTTACCATTAGATAAAGGTGGTACCAAAAATAAATTACCTTACTTAGAAAGGTTCCATCAAATTATAAGGTTCAACTAATTCTAGAGGTGCAAACTATACAAGCTAATCGAACAACATCAATTTGAATTTTATGCAATCAAAAATGAGGGCATTGAAAAATTTTTAAAAATTAAAATAACTAATAGTTTGCAATCGGACCTGCTTTCTTAGGAGGAGACTACATTTATCTAACATTTATTTAAAATCATAAAATAATTAAAAGATGTTCATTTCAGCGTTTTGCTAATTTCATTTGCCTTTATCAACAAACATTTTAAAATATTTTTTTCCTTTTATGAAAACAATATTATTATACTGTCAGGTCAATTATGTTAGTCAAACACAAAGGATCTACTCAACATATTAATTTTTTTCGGCTGCACCGCACATAACATTATCCTGGACATCATTTTTCTGTTTTTAAGTCAAATTATCCTTGAAATAAACAATATTTTGTTTAAGCTCGAGTGAAAGAAAAATGTTTTCACTTGTGTAAAAGTAAAAAGTAAATAGTGAAAAGTTTGCGATAATTCTATTTTTAAGAAGTAAATAGTGAGACAATTTTTTTTTCGAGACAACACCCAAATTACCAAATTTATTCACATTTTTCGAAAAGTTTTCAGATAAACTTCCACTCTCCCAGCGTATGAAATTGTATTTCTAACAAATCGGCGCTTTAATCCACTCAACGGCAGTAGTCAGCGAATGGTTGGGAATTTTGGTGAAAAATGGATTGCCCAATCCTTTGCCAGATAAAACCCTATAAAGCATTTCTTATTACTTTGATAAAAAAATACTCCCAAACTTTATGATCAACGCTGATGCGCAAACACTACAGAGTACAGACCATACATTTTGAAACAATTCACAGATTTATGTTGTGAAAATGTGCTACGAGAATCAGCCCGTAAAACATACTCCTCAATTCTAGATAGGACTCAGTAGAGGCTATGCTAAATCTGTTTAATATTGGTTTTAAATAATAACGATGCAAAAATCTTTCAAGAAGTTTATTGCCGCTTTTGAATTGCCTAGTTGCATAAGTAGCTGGATTATTACGTTACTATGCTTTTAGCTATTAATCACTATTGACATTTTTCGATGCAATCATATTAAACAATTATATTTATCGAAACTCAATCGCAATATTACAAACTCTGCACAACATTGTCTTAATTTCTTGACAAAACTACAAAAAATTATTTATTATGTGTATATAACTATATAAAACTTGATACTAGAGGTAATTTCTATATACTGCTCTACTATATACATAATATACTACTAAAGAGCATTGGCTGAAGCGATGCCCCGCGTTTGTGGTATAAGAGCTTCTAAGAACTTGGCAGGTAGGTTTCCGAGTCTTTCCCGCTGATCTTCTTGTATCGCTTTTCGCCGTTTCCGTTTCAATATCAGTGTTTCTATGAACTGTGGTACATCTGAATAGTGAGATTTTTCACGCCAATGCAGCCACGTTACTGCTATAAAGTATAACCACAAGCCTGTACAACAAGAAAAAAAAACATTTAAGAATTTAGTATGTAAAAGTGTAGAATATGACTACATAAGACTTGTTTTCCTTTGTCAAAAAGTTATGCTAAGCTAAACAAAGCATAAAATAATGTAATATAAAATTTATTTTGCGTATCATGTTTTTGAAAATTAAACGTAAAGAAATTTCAATAAATATACCAGTCAATAAGAACAACTAAAAAAAACGCAGCTGTTTAATTCCTCTTTATCAATATTAGATCGACTGGATTCTGTTTAATAGTGTGTAGATCAGCTTTGCCCAACCTCTAAGACATGCTGAATAATATCTGAAATCTGATATCCAACGAATATCAAACAATGATAAATAAGAAAGAGAAGGAGAAGCGTCTGATCCATTGAAACCCTTCTCTGCAGCATGTTAGATCACTCAATTTTGAATTGATGTAGAACCTAAGACAATCCTATAGCCTGAGCATACATGTTTTGCAGCTTCAGAGGTTAAAAGGATGAAGTTTTTGGTTGAAGCAATACGGTTATGTTTTGCATGTTTGCCCACTTGTCCAGTTACGAAGGTGTTACCGTTTAAATTGTGCATGTCCTTGGTAGACTAGTCCTTACTGCTTCTCTCTTAATAGTTTCTGATGTCATTCTGAACAGCGTAAATATCAGAAAAAAAATTACAATCCTTTGTCAACTCATTTTAAAATATTGACGTTAAAAAATTGATTAGCTCTCATTGAAATAAATGGACAATCAGAGTATTATGCTAGATACATTCCAAAGTGATGACAAAACTATATTGTTCAAGTTTGTCTTTTCCAGTTCCTTGAAGGAAAAATATTGGCAATAGGCTTCTAAATCCATCAATGCTAGAATAAATAACGCAACATAGAAAGTAGCAATATATAGAAGTAAGATTGTAGGTCATTTTCAAGAAGCAATCGTTATAGTTTTCTATTATCCCATCTGCTCTGGAGGTTCTTTCAAATTAGTTGTCCAGAAGCTTTTACTTTATTGCTCTCATTATCTTTCACTCGAACACAGTTCCTAACATTGCTTTATTTAAATCTTCACTTTTACAAAGTTCTTTTTTAAGATCAACAGTTTCTTATACAGGATAACAACCTGAACTACGAAAGCCTATTGATAGGAGAAGGTAGTGGGAGATAAAATTAAATGTACCCATTTTAGTGATGTCACTGACAGGAATGTCAGTGGTTATGTCAAATACTGTGGCAAATTATAAAACCACTTTATAATTTGCACTTTTTCATTAATTGTGTATTCCATTAGGATAGTTTGATGGTTCGGTAAAGTATTTGACATAACCTCTGATATTCCTGTCATATAATAAGTTGACAATAGTAAAATGGCTACATTTAGTTTTAACCCCACCACCCTCTCCTATCAATAGGCTTTCACAGTTCAAGTTGTTAGCCTGTATACTTTCGGAGTTCATCCGTCCAGGAGATTTCAAAAATATATTTTACGGAGTGATTCAATCTCCTTATTGAATAAGAACTAAAGCAAAATCTGTGACTGTACAATCAGGAAATAATAGTTCAAGAATAGTTCAACGGCAGATATTGCACAGAATGAAATCAAAACAATTGGCGCTATTATTTAGCTGTATTGTATTAACAAGTGTAAGTGGTAGCTTTTATTTATTATTTATTATTTTTGAACCAAGATTTAACGTTATGGAATGGTACAATAATTTGGAAGATGACCAGAGATCATAAATGGTGCTAGATACTCACGGTAGAGAGTCTAAGAGGCCAGAAGACTATGGAGCAAGAAACAGTTGACAATCAAAGTGAAGATTTTTTTTGTTTTAGGAAAAGGCTATAGCACAAATTGAACGAGATCATCAGCTCCACAAAATATAAGTACACAATCACACAACATAATTCTTCGATTAACTGGTCCAAAAGATGCTACCACGGATGATCCAAGCTAAATTGTTTCTGATGTTTTTGAATGACGACTTAATAGCAAAGAGTACTTGATTATTAATAAAACATTTAGCTGAAGGAGAAATGTCAAAGGCACTAACAAAACAGAATTACAAGCATTAATCGGGATTCTTTATTTGGCAAAATATTTTATAATTGTGGAACAATTCAAAATGAAATGGAATAGAAGCTATATATCTGGTTATGTTTAGAAAGTTGATTTCAATTCCTGATGAGAGCTTTTCACTTTGATAATATGAAAACCTGATATGAGAAACGCAAGGTCAAACTGGCACCAATAAAAGACATTTTTCAACATGCCGTGAACAATTTTCAAAACGTTTACAATATCTCCTGTTTAACTGTTGATAAACAACTGACTGCTTTTAGGAAAAAATCTCAACTTCGACAATATAATTCAAACAAATCAGCAAAATATGGCATTAAGATTTTGATCTTGTACACAGTAAGTATGCTTACGTCTACCAAACCTGTTGGCCCAGAACAGAGAAGCAAACAGCTACCTGCCTGAATTTCATAAAAAACGTTGCAGGTAGTATCTTTCATGCCAAAAAAAAACAAAGTCGTAGTATCAATTCCCAATTCCCAACGTTGCCCAGTTACTATATTTTTAATTTGCTCAATCTATCTGGCTGCACCTATATTACTTATTTAGAAGTAATAATGAACTTGCCAGGCCTAAAAATGACTCTAAGATAAAATTTTCGGGAAGAAACTTTCCAACTTTTTCAATTAACAAGACCGCAACAGCTTTTGAGGCTCCCAGATCTCTAAAAAAGGTTCTGTAGGTATGTGTCATCTTTGTGGCAGAAGACGTAATAAAAGTACTAGAATATCCAGCTCATCTACAGGAGTTTACCGAAGCTGCGCCAAGACCATTCCCTAGCCGAGCGAAGAAAGTATGTAATTCATTTTAATTCTGGCATAGATGTCATATTTATTTTATATTAAAAATAAGAAGGTAGAAGAAGCAGATTTATTAACATTTAAAATAAATTTTATTGATTTATTATTTCGAAAAATTAGAACAAATTAAGATTTAAACAAGTTTAATATTTAATTTAAACTTAACAAAGCCTGGCTTTTGTAAGTAAGCTACAGCTTACTCACAAAATCGATTATTCACAATCAACATCAAATTCTTGCTAGAAAAAGAAGAAGAATACATCTATTTACATACCTATACATATTAGAACATGCTGGGAATATTACTGTGGTAGTATATGAATAATTGATACATATGTATATAACAAGGCATTAATACATAAAATATTCATTCCAAAACAATATAGGAAGCTGTTATGAAATATGCGATATATACTTAAAATAATAATTGTGTGAAAACATCTTATTTAATAGCGAATAATTTAAGAAACTATTGCAAAGAATTGACAATTTTCCATGAACTTGCGACATCTATGAACCTCTAGTCAAATTAAAATCACTTCCATGTTTAATATAAAAAGACATCTGTTGAAACATAGGTTAGCTGTTTTATAGATTTCTGTATTAATCTGAAGATCTTTCATTTTTAAATTAACTATTATTCAGTAGAGGTCGCTGAGATCGACATTTTAAATTTTATATATTATTAATAATATCTTTATATTATTAATTTAATTGAATTAAATACAAATACATACCTTGAACGCATAATAGTGGCATAGAAGATGTGAACGCCGCAAATGGCTTAAACTCATTATCCTCAACCGTATGCAGAATCAGGGCTATAAATGTCACAATTAAATGCACTTGCCATAATGCCAGCAATATAAGTACACAAACTAGAATTTCACGATTGTTACCCTGCACAAAGACACCTGCTTTATTATTATTCATTTAAAAAAACAAACATTATTAATCTAAAATTATTTTCAATCTATAATATAATACGCACCTGTTTTACGCCAATCAAAAGAAATACGCACGTTATCAATTGAAGAGTGGCAAAAACGTATACTATAATAACAGCAACCTTAGGTGAATGCGGCATCGAGTACAGTATACCCCAAATCTCAGTATTTACAAAGCCGCAAAGGAGTAAAAACACGCACGTAATCTACAAATCAAATAATTTGTCGACACTTTCATGATTCCGTTCATTTTACATGGGAGACTTACGATAAAAACGATACATAGAATCACGCATATATTCTTCTTAGTATTTCCTCTTGTACGAAGGGCCTTGAGAACAAACATTGGTCGTTGACGTTGGCTATTACATATTGCAATGTTTTTGACGTAGCGAGGTAACCTGGTGTAACCTGGTACTTGTCACATGTCATGTGTCACATAATCTACAACATGCCGCAAAATTCCCTATAAGAATCAAGTGGAATCAAGACAAACATAGAAGCTACGAAACCGGAACTATGGCCATCGAGAGTAAAAGTAAAAGGCTTTTTAGAACGGCTACACCTGAAAGCTCCCCAAAAGATCTAAATTATGTGGAATCGAATAAAGAAGCTTTAAACTTATTCTCTATTTTATGTGACAGTTTGGTCATTCAATTTGATATCTGACAACTTCTATCTGCCGCACATGCAACATTTTTGGAATTGGAACGTGACTCTATTTTGAATTGCTACAACATAGTTCCCGTGTTTTCTTCTATTGAAGACACTTTCATATAGAAAGTTATTCATGGAACTGGTTCCTTAGAACTCGATGTTCTCGAAATCTAACAATTCTGAAAACTTGTAGATAGGGTCATCTGGCCACTTAATTTAAATAGCATGATATATTTTGTAGGAGTTTTTTAGTCAGGCATACAATTATACATCAAAACTTACTAAGGTGTCCTATATCAAAAACGAGCCACAGTTATTGAATGTTTTGCCATGTAGAGTTCTTAACATAACGTTGCTGTTGATTGTACAGTTAAAAAGCTTAAATTACTCAAAAATTGCTTGTTTTTAAGATGAGGGATCTCAGTCAGTTTTTCTATTTAAATTAAAAAAGTTCATGTGTCAAGAGCGTAAAAAAATCGCTAATGAGGCTATATTACAATGTCATCCATTTTTTACAAAAAAAAAAACATAGCCCATATAGTCCTCAATCAAATTCCAAAAACGTTTTTCGAAATTCCTCACCGTTAAATTATAATAGTCCACCCCATCTTGGTCGTAACATCCTGCAATACATCCTACAAATTGCAAAGAATATTTAAAAAATGAAATCCAATTTCACCTAAACTATTTTATTATATCAGAAAAATATCAAAAGTAAAAGTTACATGCAGTAACAAAAAATAATCATTGTCAATATAAAAACTAAACAAAGAAAATAAAGAATACACATTGCCATAATAGTTATTTTTATATCAAGGCCGCGAAAACACACTTTAACGTACGCAGAGAGAAATTGTCGCCGAGGCCGCTTGCGGCCGAGGCAGGACAATCTCGAGTACGTTAAAGGTTTTCGCGGACGAGATATACACAACATTTTTTGGGTAACCGTGCAAATCGTTCCAAAATCGTTCAAACTGTTTTATATAAATTTACACACATCGGAATATTTTTATTGCCAATTTCAAAGTGACTTACTTTATATGCGTTGCCATAGAAATGACACGACTAGAATAAAATACAAATACTTAATAGTTGTCAAAATAAGTCGTAAAATGTCTGAAACTTCTGAAAGTGATAATATTTCTATATCTGGAACTCCTCCGGATATAAAAAGTGCTGCCAATTTCGCAGTTTCTAACTTAATACCCGAAAGATCGAAGAGGCAATACGAAAAATGTTACAACGATTTTAAGGTCTGGTGCAACGCTAAGAAGGTCAAAACTGTGAGCGAAAACGTGCTATTGGCATATTTTATGCAAAAATCGGCGGCCCTAAAAAGTTCCAGCTTATGGAGTTTGTACTCCATGCTTAAAAGCATGCTGAATATAAAGGAACAGATTGATATAAGGACATTTTTAAAATTAATTCCTTTTTTGAAGAAAAAAGCAGTAGGCTATAAAGCCAAAAAGTCTAAAGTGTTAACAATGGAGCAGATTAAATTATTTTTGGAAAATGCTGAGGATGAAAAGTATTTACTGTGGAAGGTACAAAGATATAAACAAGTTCTCTTATAAATTGCTTAATTTACTATTAGTTTTACAGGTAGTTTTAATTATGGGCGTATCAGGTGCCATGAGACGTGACGAGTTAACAAAAATAACCGTTGACAACATTCAAGACACCAGCAATATTCTTATAATTACTGTTCCTGATACAAAGACGGACATAAACCGCACTTTTACAATCACAAATCCAGATTACATAAGACTTTATCACAAATATATTGCTCTTCGTCCGAAATATGTTACCTGTCATAGGCTGTTTTTGAGATACAAGCAAGGAAGATGCTATGCACAAGTTATTGGGGTACATAGCATAGGGAAAATACCGTGTTTGATAGCAAATTATTTGGGGTTGCCGAACAGTGAGCAATATACAGGCCATTGTTTTAGGAGGAGCTCTGCTACTCTCCTTGCTAACAGTGGTGCTACAATATCAGTTCTTAAGCGCCACGGTGGCTGGAAATCTGCTACTGTGGCCGAATCGTATGTTGAAGATTCTATAGAAAATAAAAATAAAATTGCTAATTCAATATCCGGTACTTCATCACAATGTATTTACAATCAAAATGAAATCACTGCTACGGTTTCAAATTATAATTCAAATAAAAATTTAGATTTTACTGCTTCTGGTGTAAATATTACTAATAATACAAATTGCACAATTAATATTAATATGTATCCGAAAGGTTTGTAATAAATACACAAAATACTCTGTTTTATTGACAATAAATGATGAAATATGTCAAATATGTGTTAATTTGTTTATTTACTTTTACGGCCGCTGCTATGGGCAGCGTCCGCGAAATTGCATTTCGCGTACTGGTTTGCGTACGCGAATTGACAACTTCGCGGCCGGTTGCCTAAAAATGGCTTTTTGTACTCGCCTATCAAAACCTGTCATTTCACGATTCGATTTGCGTGCGTAAAAAGTCACTTTAAGCACGAGTGCGTAAAAGTAAAGTTGGTACTTACTGGAACTTGATTAATTCGGTGACATTTTAAAATCATATATCCCTAACCTGAATAATATATGGTCATAAACGATAACGTATTTAACAATATGTATTATTATTATAGTTCTCGTACAAAAAATATTGTACAAACTTCGTGCGTGAAACATTTCGCGAATTCGTGTCCATAAAACTGGTCACTCATTCGCGAAAAATGATTTCACGCACTTGGTTCGTAAATAACTATTATGGTATTACGTGTAACAAAAGTTGCCTCCTATTCACTCCTATTGTAATGGTGCAAGCAGTTCAACACTATTTAAATAGAGGGCGCACATGGTAGTAATAATTCTGTTATATTATGACAGTTATACCCATACCTACACGCCACTCTCTAAATTTGAATTTTATCGGTCAGTGCTGCCCTCTAACAATGGGGTGAGTTTAGGATTGAAAATTTGTAGTATATTGGTTTGTAGCTTCTTTATTATTATTTTTTTTATATGTATTGTATTTGACAAATTATTGAGTGGAATAATGAAATATATAAGGATTAGGAGATGACATGTAATTAATTAGTTAAGCAGGGCGCGGACTAGGTCCGCATTAGCAGTAGTTGTAAGTTAGCTTAGATATAGTTAGCTAGAGTAGGGACTATTTTGTATATACAGGAATATATATTTAGAGCAGGGCAACCCGGTGTAGTACCTTTGAGTGGAGCACCGGGTTTAGGGATGTATTGTAATTATTTAAGTTTTATCAATAAATGAATTGTAGCTCGACTAAAAGGCGGGAATATTAAATCAACTTTAAAATAAAATGTTTCCTCTACCGAATTTTGTACATTTTCAAATGAGAAATATTCCATTAAAAATATATAAAAAATTCATTGGAAATATG
Organism: Holotrichia oblita; assembly: GCA_023690525.1. Lineage (NCBI taxonomy): Eukaryota > Metazoa > Arthropoda > Insecta > Coleoptera > Scarabaeidae > Holotrichia > Holotrichia oblita. The sequence goes on along the minus strand of CM043016.1, from coordinate 42,949,440 downwards.
TATACTGTAAATACGGATACATATTTGAACAAATTTTTAATACATTCCGATATATTTCCTACCATTTGAAATGTATAAAATTCAGTAATGTAAACTCACAAGACAAATCTGCTTATACATATAATCACATGTTAGATAATTAAAGCTGTTTTTAATATATGTAATGGCAAAAAGTTAAGAGAGGTTACAATACCATGGTTTCATTTCTGTAAGATTTATTATACATATATTACACAACTCGTGCATACAAGAATTATTTTAGTGATTTAACATATTTATTATATGCCATTATTAATATCATGTCCTTTGCTTTTTAGAAAAGTAATATGCCTGTTAAAACTTGCCGTAAAATGTGTTGCACGTTGCACCCCAGAAGATATTGTTTACCTTATTAAATTTTAAAAATTCTTTGTTTGTTTCACTATGGACAGGACACATCCCGTTAAGATTAATTCATTTCTTGACATTCTCGTATACAATTTTTGATATTTTAGTCAATGAACACATATCCAAGACTATAATATTCATTTAAATATTTTAAAATGCTGCATACCGTTTTATTAACCACTGTTATAAAACTGTTTAACAACAGCTTTCACACCCTATACACTTATATTAAACTATAATTATTGAATTGTTCGCAATTAAAAATAATCAAAATAGTACACAAATAATAATAACATAACCTAAATAGTAATCTATTCCAATTTTATTCTTCAAGGGTTCCATCTGCCGTGATAAATATCAACTATTCTGCCTCCCTAAAATATAGAGGGCTGCACTAGTTCCATTTTAAATCTTGGCGGTCAGTGCCAGCTCCATAAAGTTAGCCCCTCACTATAAGCAATTATAATAAATCTCACTTTTATTCGTTTGTAGGTGTTTGATAGCGAATTTCCAACGTTTGATAGTCAATAGTTCATTAGCAAACAATAAAACAAATTCTTCGGAAAAACCTATGTGATGTTAGCCCCTCATGTCGTCATTTTGACATCAAATTCAATTTTATTTTAGCAGAATCGTTTGTAGGTGCCTGATAACAAATTTCCAAATCTTGATAGTTTATTAATAAATAATAAAACAAATCTAGTAGGATATTAGGCAGGGCAAATCAAAATTACATCAGAAAAGCGTCTATCGGGAACATATGTAATTGTAACTCATCCCGGCCACATTTGCCATCGAATTTAAATTCCTTTTGAGAAAAAATCGTTTATGCGTCGTTTATAGTGTTTGATAACAAATTCAACGTTTGATATTTGATCATTTATTAATAAGCAATGAAAGAAGTTTTGCAGAATATTGTAGGCAAAAAAAAACATGCGAAAATCCTTTTAAAATAAAAAATCACCTATATTAGTTATTTATTTTATAAAATTATTATAATAAAAAAACAAAGAAAAGAGGAAGTACTGGATTCAAATTGGATTT
>CM043016.1:42865788-42947509 GCA_023690525.1 Holotrichia oblita | reverse complement strand
ACAGGGTGTTTCTGAATTGATACGAAAGATTTCAAAAGGTGATTCTTTGGCAAAATTAAGGGGTCTTTTCCATGCTTTTTGTTCAACACCCGTTCCTTCAAGATTACAGCCCTTTAAAATTAGGTTAAAAAAATAGTTTTTTATTTAATTTATCCACTTTGGAAAAATTTATAAGAATGAAACAATAAAACTATTTGTCATATGACCTCAGTTGACAGCAGCTTACTTGAGTTTTTTTTAAATAAATAATTGTGAATTTATGGGAAAAGAATCTGAGCAGTATTTTATTTTTTTGTGATCAAACTAACAATTTTATGATAAAAAGTCAAGACATAAGAAAGTTGCAGATTGAGTCTTTTTAAATAGGAAAATAGAGGCGCATTAAAAAGTTCTGATGCAAAATATTATAGGGGTTGTTTTTTTCAACCCCTTATGATTACATTTTAGGGTAACAAAAATACTCAAAGACGGCCATTCTATTAGCATCAGTTATCTGCCAAATTTCATTCTTCTAAATTTTTCCAAAGTGGATATATTAAATAAAAACATTTTTTTTAACCTAATTTTAAAGGGCTGTAACTTGGAGGGAAAAGGGTGTTGAACAAAAAGTTATATGAAAGACCCCCCTTAACTTTTGCTAAAGAATCACCCTTTGAAATCTTTCGTATCAATTCAGAAACACCCTGTATATTACACTAGGCAGAACATATGTAAATTCAAAAAAAATTAAAATTCAAAAATTAATTAATTAATTTAATTTAATCATTATTTTAATGAAACAGTCTTTTAAGTTTTGATATAATAACTAATAGTAAATACAATAATAATAATATACTAATATATATCATTAACATTTAAAATAATTGCATTAGAGAAGCACGTATTATTCATTATTGGAATAACCATATATCATAAACGACAAAGGTTTTCTTCCTCTATACTTTTTATACCAAACGACAACTTTCATATCAAATATTATACAGGGTATTCCACGAGAGCCGTTCGTTAGAAGTTTTTCGTGGTTATAAAAACTTAGAATTCTGTAATTTTGTATTTCAGGATTATTCAAGATTCACTTTCATTACAAAATATTTTCAAGATCATAATACTTCCGGTTATACCGGAAGTCGCCATTAACTTCCTTATTTTAAATGGAACACCCGGTATATTATTTCAGTTTTGGATTTCTGAGAAAAATTTCATAGTGGATTTCATCAGGTTTCCCTATACCTATTTTCAATTTTTTCTTAGATATCTTGATTTTTTTTGAAAATTTTGACAGATGTAGCCCTGTTTTGCGCATTGCGCCCTCTAACCAATTTCGATTGGTGGAAAGAGCTTCTGGAATAGACGGAAGCACAGGAATGATACTTTCGAATGTCATATTGAGAAACGAATTATCGCATACAGGGTATCCAAAATTTAATGACCAATTACATCATTTTAAAAGTTGAAAAACTTCGTTTTTTCAAATGGGACACCCTAAATTTTATCGGATGGTCGAATGCAGAATTTGATTCGGCATCGATTTGCTATACCTATTTCCAGTAGTTTTCTTGTTAATCCATATTTTTTATTTTTTATTTTAATTTAATTCGGCAGAAACCGAAACATCGCCGCCAAATAAACATCAATGAAACGGTAAAAAATTCCATCCAAAAATCCAATCCAAGGGGGTCAAATCGGGTGATCTGGGTAGCCAGTTCCAAGGTCCCCGCGGGCCAATCCACCGATCCTCGAACATCAGTGACAATTGCCGGTGTACAGCTATAGTGGAATGTGCTGGAGCACCATCAAGCTGATACCAACTGTTTGCTCTATCACGTGGAGGTAGGGCATATAAGAAAATCACTAACAAACTCTCTCAGTATCTCCAGATATCTAGCCGCATTTAAATTTTCATCGTACACTTGATAAGCCACTCCAGCCTGTCCATAATTAAACAAAAAACATTGAAACTAAAGCGGTATTGGTGATGTTCCCTAATAACATGTGGATTATTTTGTGCCCAGTAGTGAGTATTTTAGCGATTTGTAAATCCTTGCCTGCTGAATTTCGATTCATCAGTCCACATAATCTGATGAAGAAATCCCGGATCTTCGGTCATTTTCAAAATCATAAATTCGCAAAAGTTGACATGTCTTGCCTCATCACCAAAACGTCATCCGTGAACAGTTATCTCACAAAAAGGATGCATTCCATATATTTTTTTATATTCTGTGGATTGATGTTTTTGAAATACCCAAATCCAACGCTGCTGTCGAAATTGAACTCCGCGGATAAGCTTGAAAAAACGCCAACACATTCACCACGTTATCTTCATTATCAGTTACGGGCTTTAGGATATTTTGAGTTGCTCTTACGTTTCCAGTTGCTATAAAGCGAGTTTCGATTCGTGCGAATTTTCCGGGAGTCATTGTTGGTAGGTTCGGATATCGTTCATTAAACAGTCTGCATGTTCGTCGAACAATTCGTCCACATTCACCGTGCGTGTAAAACAAATTTAACAAATCATTATTGGAATATTCTTCAACATTCTCCATTATAAACTGTACTTAAGCAAGTTAACAAAATCCCTAGAACTGTAAGTAGATACCTCACGAATCTGTACGATGATACTGCTTTGGCATTAAATCAACATTGTTTTAATTCCTATCAAAATCAAGGCTTACTACATAGGTAGAACTTTTGGAGCTTGATCACCTTGTGATAAAAATATGGATTAACAAGAAAACCACTGGAAATAGGTATAGGGAATGTTATAGAAAATCGATGCAGAATCAAATTCTGCATCCTACCATCCGATAAAATACAGGGTGTCCCATTTGAAAAAAGGAACTTTTTCAACTTTTAAAATGATGTAATTGGTCATTAAATTTTGGATACCTTGTATGCGATAAATCAATATGTCATTCGAAAGTATCATTCTTGTGCTTCCGTCTACCCCAGAAGCGCTTTCCACCAATCGAAATTGGTTAAAGGGCGCAATGCTCAAAACAGGGCTACATCTGTCAACATTTTCAAACAAATCAAGATATGGCGACTTTCGGTATAATCGGAAGTAGTATGATCTTGACAAAATATTTTAAAATGAAAGAGAATCTTGAATAACCATGGAATCCAAAATTACAGAATTCTAACGAACGGCTCTCGTGGAATACCCTGTATATGTATGTATAGCGGCTCCAGTAAGAAAACCTATTTACCCGCTTCGCCGCAGAGGATTGCGGTCTCGGTATCCGTAAGGATCACTTTCCTTTCTCAGCGTTCGTTTTAAAATGTCCGGCATAGTACATCTGAACTGCTCGTTATGCCAAATGGAAAGCAGTAACTGAGTCAGCTTGAAGCTGAGCATTTGAGGTTGCTGAATTTGTAACAATGCGATATCAGAAAGGCAGAGGTGGACACAGAACAGGCACTAGTTTAAACACAACTATAGGCGTTTTTACACTTGAGATCGAGATATAACTATATACGGCTCATACTAACCGCGTTAGAAAAAAAGGAACATGTCTTATAAAGATTTTGACATTAATTTAGTTTTGTAATTAATAATAATCATAGATAATAATAGCCATCGGTCATCAATGTCATTTTTGTTTGAGATTGTGTCAATGCTTAATCACGCGATTTTGACACATTTGCGATGACATTTATGTGAAAATGGCGTGCTTATGTATCGGTACAATCGTCAGCACGAACTATAGACACATCGAAAAAAATCGTAATTAGAGTAGGCTATGTGAATGGATTGTTACTTTAGCCACTTTCACATAATGGCATTTATTCCTTGACATTTAATTTGAGGTTATAAACTTTGGTTACAATAAAATGCCACATAGTAAATGTCATTATGTGGTAGTGGCTAAAGCAACGATCAAAAACATTTACATAGCCTACACCAATTATGTTTTTTTTCGATGGCACGTTATAACTGATTTGTAGTTCATACTTAGGGTTGTGTCGACGCATAAGCGAACCATCTTTTTGACGTAAATGTTATTACAAATATGTTAAGATCGCGTGCTCAAGCATCGGTACAACCTCAAGCACAAACTATAAATATGGTCCTAAAAATCACTATACTTTAAACTTAAACCGAGTTCAGTGCTGAACTTAATTGAGGCCCACTTGTACAATTCTCCGGTGAACTATAGTTCAACTGAACTGAGGTTCAAAAGTGAACCGTCGCTCGTGTAGAAGGGTACCCATTGGCATTTGGTATTGACACTGTAGGTAATGTAGCATAAATATTATTACTATATTTTGTAGGCACAATTACTTTTGCCTTAGTTGTGGAAGTTGATGATGTTTCAAAAAAGATTCAATCCTGGGCTCTTTCAAAAACTAAAGTGGAGGAGACAAAAGAACAATGCTTACAACAAGAGCACACTTTGCGTATGAAGCATATGGAAGAGCAACATGCCCTGCAGCTGCAGTTAATTCGAGAGGAGCATGAAAAAAATGGCAAAAATTGGAAAAACAAAAACATAATATAGAATTAAAAATTTAGCATAAAAAATTAGATTTATAGTTTTAAATAAAATGTTTGCACTATTTTTTTAAGTTGTTTATTCCAAATGTTTCATATCTATAATAAAGTTTGGAAGTAATCAATTAAGTTATTTACATTATTTTGTCTGATAGCTCCAGGGGGCACCTCGACATTGATTTCAATATGCTCTTGCAGTACAGCATCTATTGAGTCTTCTGGCTCATTCCTCTGCCTTGCAATATTATGTAGAACAGCTGTTGCAAGCACGATAGATTCCACTTTATCGTAGTTTAACTTGATGCCTGTAGAAAGTATTGGAAATCTACGCATCCAAATTCCAAAACACCGCTCAATGGGATTACGAGTTCTAATTTGAGATTCGTTAAATAAATGCTCTTGTGGGCTGCGTGGGTTTAATAATGGTGTAATTAAATAACTTTTTATTCCATAACCGCTATCGCCTAGTAACATGTTGTCCTGAAAAACTCCATTTTCAAATAAAGCTCTAACATGGGAATTAGCAAATATTGTTGCATCGTGGGTTGAGCCAGGCCATCTACACACAACATTTGAGAACTTTAAATTTGCATCACATATGGCTTGGACGTTAAAAGAAAAATATCCCTTTCGGCCTCTAAATATTTCAGGGCCATCGACACTTGGAGCTTGTATTTTTACATGTGTGCAGTCCAATGCACCTATGCATCTTGGAAATCGTACAATTTCAAAAATGCCTCCTCGGACTGCATTAGTCTCTTCAGGTGTCATTGGCAGTTTTATATACTCATTATGCTTTCGAGCTATTGCATAGAGAACTTTTGTAACAATTCTGCTAGCTGTGCTTTCGTGAATTCCATGGATATCACCTGCTACTCTCAGGAAAGATCCTGTAGCTAGAAAGCGTAACGTGAGTAACACCATATCTTCTGCAGATACAGAGTGGTTCCTAAAAAATAATAGATGCTCACAACATTGCAAATAAATATCATTTACACAGCATTCACTTACCTAGCTGTATTATTGGCAATTTCGTCTGATATTTCATGGATCACAAAACGTACAGTGTCTTTAGACAACCTATATCTCTGCCGAAATTCTTGTTCTGTCCATATATTAAAATGATCTCTACGTTGCATATAACGATTTGGAGCTCTACGATTTTCTACTATTCGTATTGACTCCACGAAATCTTCATCATCAATTAACTGTTCATAAATATCGTCCATCGTCCAATTTCTGTCAAAATCTGTTCCCGCAGTCAACTGAACTACGCTTGAACCAAGGATGAATGCCGTTCAAATAAATCCAAATTTGAACTTAATTCAACTGTTGAACTTGATTTGTACAAGTGACAATTGTCATTTAAACTTGGTTCAGTACTGAACTTAGTTTAAACTTGCATTGTACAAGTGGGCCTGGGAAACTCTCTTTGTACATATGCAGGTGGCCTTTAGTAAAAGTGCTAAAGATTAATTCAATTCCTTGTCGAGAAATTAACAGCGGACAAATTTTATATTTGTTAATATCTCATTATAGCAGTCATTTTTATAATACATAATATAGAATTATAATGCAAATCATCAACCTATAACAAATGACGTCAGTTAAATAGATTCAAACACCATTAAACATAAATATATATCTTTTATATTCTCTAAAATTATTATTATTGTTTGGTTTCCTTGTATCAAATCAATAACGAATACTCATATACCACTATGCTCTAATAGCTAAAAGGTATCTAAGTGCTAAAGGAAATAATCAAATAGATGAGAAAAATCTGCTAATGCCCTTGCATTATCCTTAACATTTACGTGTCCTCTATAATCGCACTAAGAACGAATTCCGCTATACTTAAACACTTAACGGGTCCACAGGAGTTCCTCTCCGCTTCTACATTATACTCCGTCCGTGTTTCTATCTCTATATACACAGATCTGTGCTATACTGTGCGTATTAAAGCGTATAAATAGATATGTGCAATGCTAATAATATCGGCATTTAGTCAGCTGTGCGTGTATATTCGGCTCCAGCATACAGAGTTAACTGCGATCTCTCGCGGGAGCGAGTCCTCGCCTCGCTTATTGCATCTCCCCAGCAGTAGCGACCTACTTCCGTATTTTTAACACTTTTTCGAACGCAAGATGTGTTTCCGTTCATGACGGTTTGCAGTTGTTTTCTGTATCTGTTTTAGCGCATAAAAAACTATTATTAGTGCGTTTTTTTTTTCAGGACGATCGCTGAGACGTTGCTCCGCGTATTCCTCTACGCTGTTGTCGAATAGATGAGTATATGTTTGCGTAGATGTTTGGTTAACTAAAATATCTGTTGTATCACATGAACAAAACCGATAAATATATTGTTCAAATCAGTCAAAATCACAATTCTAAATTTCTTGTCTAATTGATGAGACCCGAAACTTAATATTGCACGACTTCAAACCAATATGTTAATAAGTTGTTGGTGTTGTATATCACAGCGTTTGTCCGAGCTTAGAAACAGAGGGAACTGGGTCGTGTGCTCCTTATTGCCGGTTAGATTGCATCACATTATAACATACTGGCTGTCTTATGAGAATACAATTTGTAGACGTTAATATACGTCGCTTATAGCTTTTTGTATAATTAGTGCAGTTAATGAATGCTCAAAAATGGATAGCAGACAAACCTTTTTTTTATTAATTTTTAGACTCTATTCGAAGATGAATGAGAAAGATAAGCATTTTAGTGATGACCAAAGTAATACCAAGAAAAATGTTATTATCGATGAGAATACTGTAAAATAGTGCACGGTCTTCTCCTATAGTGAGTGACGTTAGAACGTTAGATTTATTGGCGCAAGATAAGGATATACCAATACTGGTTTGGAGTGAGGATGGACAGAAAATGAGGTAGATCCGTGAATACGATTTATAATAAAACAAAGTAGAGCTTCAAAACTTAATTGGCGTTCAAAGTATTCTTCTTTATCATCTATAACGTTTGGAAACGAATTTCGAACGAAGTTCGAAAGCCTCAAGCCAGGCATTTTTCAGAATTGACTGAAAATATTTGTGGATGGTGAAGCTAATCTCCCCTTCCGATGAAAAGCGACATGTAAATTCACCTTAAGATTTAAAAAAAAATACCTATAAATCGTTGTTGGAACCGAACGTATTTGAAGTGTTTCTGGTTACTAGTACACAAACTCGTAATAAAGAAACATTCTATTCTGGTGTTCTGTAAAATTTTTACTAGTGGCAAATGATCGCTATACAAAACGAAATTTGAACCATATAGGTACATGTGAAAATGTTAGATTGCCCAGGAGCATGCTAAAGTCTCCTTTTCGATTTGGCTGTATCGTTTTTCTGCGTCCGAAGGCGTTCTACTGGCATAGGCTATTACATTATCTTCTTGGGCTAAACTAGCACCTAGTCCTCCGGGTCCAGCATCTACGTACAAGTGTATGGGTTTATTCATGTTGAAATATGCCAAGTTTGTAACATGGCTTATGGTTTTAGAAAATTGAAGACATTTTCGTGTTTCTCGTTCCATTCCCAATCAGCGTTTTTCAGTGTCAAATCACGTAGCATTTTCGTGTTTTCTGCCAAATTGGGTAGAAATTTTCCTATGTAGTTTATCATACCTAATAGACTACGGACTTCTGTTGGATTGTTTGGTCTGGGTAGGTTTATGATGCTGTCGATCTTCTCTGGATCTGGATATATGCCATCTTTCGCAAATATATATCCGAAAAAGTTTATATTTGTTGCGCTGAAGATACATTTTTCTTTGTTTATTGTAAGATTTCGTTCACTTAATCTGATTAGTACCATTTCTAAAACTTTGTTATGTTCGTCTACAGTGTTGCCATGGACCAAAATGTCATCACTAAGATTTATCACCCCAGGTATGTCTGATAGGATTTGGCCGATGGTATTTTGAAATATTTCGGCAGATGCATTTATGCCGAATCTTAGACGTTTATACCTATACAAACCTGTGTGGGTGGAGAATGTTGTTATGTACCTTGACTCCGGGCTTAAGATAAGCTGGTAATACCCATCCTTTAGATCTATTCTGCTAAACATAACCGAACCATTTAGCTGACTGATGACGTCCTCTATTGTGGGGGTGATGTGTCTTTCTCTGCAGATGGCTTTGTTTGCTTCCCTCATGTCCACACATATCCTGATTTTTTCAGGATTGTTGCGTTTCGGCACAATTACTATTGGCGAGATCCACGGTGTGGCACCTTCAGCTTTTTCTATGATGTCTTGTTCCTCTAATCGTTTAAGTTCTTGCTCTACCTTGTGTCTTACATGGAATGGTATTCTCCTGTGTTTTTGAGCTACCGGTGTGATGTTGTCATCTATGTGCAATTTTATTTTACACTCGATTAGTTTACCAATGCCTTTACATATGTTTGGGTATTTACTTATAACATATTGTATGTCTATGTTCCCCGTTTCCGACAGAAATGGCAAGTGATGTTTGCTGCTGGACATGCTTGCCTGCCATCGTTGTGCCATTTATTTCCACAGTTCTTACATGTTTTGTTGTTTTCTTGATATTTGTTTTTGAGTTTTGTCGTTTGTTGTGTGGGTTTTTTTTTTAATTCTTGTTACTACTTCATTGTGATTGTTCATTTGTCCCACTTGTTTTTCTATAGCTTCATAGGCTTTTCCTTGTGATAGTAAGTGTTCTAGAGAAGGATTCCCTGCTAGAGCATATTTACGTAACTTCGTAGATGTTGTATATTGGATAATTTGTGATTTTATTTCTCGCTCCTTCTGTTGAAATTCACAGTTGCTGCTTCGTTTTAGCAGTCGTGCATAGTATTCGTCTATCGTTTCTGTGTGTAGTTGTTTAGCTTGACGGAAATTATAAATTTCAAATTCCGTATTTATTTTAGGAACAAAGTAGTTGTTTAATTTTTGTGTTGCTTTTTCGTATTTTGTTGGAGTGGATGCAGGAGTTATGGTAGGATCGGGAAGAGAGCAATAAATATCAAATGTTTCCTCACCTATACAATGGAGTAACATCGCTTCCATTCTTGTATCATCTGTTATTCCTGCGGCGATTAGGAAGTTGTCGAATCTTTTTAACCATTTTTGCCATCGGACGCCACCGTTTTCCGTGTTTGCGTGCACGTTGAAAGGTTCGATATTTGTTAGAATATCGGAGGCGTAATCAGATTCCTTTTTGTTTGTTTTTGTCTTTGAATTCACTTTATCTGTTTCTTTATCTTGTTTCTTCGTCGCCAGATGTAGTCTTTCTGGTTACTTATACACAAACTCGTAATACAGAAACACTTTATTCTACACAATATTAGCTCGTTACTCTAAAATAAAAACAACCTTCTTTCTTTACATTTTGTACCAACCTAACATTTTTAATTCTTATCTGGTAACTTGCTAACTTATTGCCAACTTAAAATACTACAGTATTCAATTACTCTTACTTTTTTTCCAAAAAAGTTGTAGTAGTACCAAATACTATGTAAAAACACATATACGTGGAAAGAATAGTTTCCTAAGCGAAATATAGATGTCGCCTGTAGATATGCCTGTTGTATAGATGTCGACTATAACACGTGACGTAGCGAGACTAAATATTATATTGATAAGAGTTTGCCATGGAGTCGAATACGTATGTCGTATCTTATTACATTTTTTTTTAATTCAATATGATTAAATTGTCAGGTTAAGTGTCATACTGACATTAATATTCATCAGTATATTCATCTAACTGTAAAAAGTATGTTTTAACAGTGATTTTTTAAAAAATGTACATGTTTGAATAATATTTTAATTTAAAAATAAAAAAATTACAATAATTGTTGAAAATGAGCTCCGGCTTGTTCAATGCACAAGTTTACGCGTGTGTTCATGCTATCAAATGCATTTTGCAGCATTTGTGGTGTTATGTTTGTACATTCCTCGATAAGTCTCTGTTGTAGTTCTTGCAAATTAAGTAGAGGCGTTCTAAAATTCCTATTTTTCAAATAAGGGAATACAAAATAATCCATAATGGTCAAATCGGGTGACCTCGGAGGAAATTCAACTTCCGTATGCAAACTTATAAGTCGATTATCAAAAAACTCACGGAGAAAGGCTATAGTTTCTCTTGTCGTATGGGCTGTTGCGCCATCCTGCAGAAAATAACCATTTTGAAGTTCATCTTCGTGAAGTTGTTGAAAAAAATCATCAAATATGTTATTTCTGTACCTCTCTCCATTAATGGTGAAATTGAAAAAGATCGGTCCAATTATTCGTCTACGAGAGACCGCAATCCAAACAGCAATTTTCTGAACATGTAGTGGAAATTCAACAAAAATACCTATATTGATGAATATTAATGTCAGTGTGACACTTAACCTGACAATTTAATCATATTGAATTTTAAAAAAATGTAATAAGATACGACATACATATTCGACTCCATGGCAAACTCTTATCAATATAGTATTTAGTCTCGCGGTATAATAGACATATCGTCGGTGCACAAGAAAAGTGACGCATGTCAAAAATCCTCATTTCTCAGGAGAACAATTTTAAAATACTCTTGTGTATTTTGAAGTTGTATTTTTGTATTTGATAATTGACTCTCACTCTTCTGAATATGCTGTGACATGCTCTATATTTCACTAATGGAACTGACACATCTTTGACCATACTAATACTTAGTATTATATTTGGTAGTACGGTAGTACTTCTTGGTGTAGCATTAAGTTAATTTTAAGTTCTTGAACAACCTCGGACAAGTAGTATTGGGTGTACCAGGTGACCGTGACTGTCTCTTGTCTTTCCAACTGGATACCCTTCCGTCGGGTCTTTTTCGTACAACCGGTCTCTACTTTCTTGGCGCATAGGAATGTCATAGAAAGAAATGTAGATCTTATCACCTGCTCCAATTATAGAAATATCCCAATGACCATCTCTTCTTACATCCCCAGCGTTTCGCGGCTAATTCCTATACGATTAGGCTTCTGCGTTTCTGTTCAACTTTGTACCACCCATCGCGACACAAGTTTCCTCAGATGTAATTCTTTATGAGGGATTTGCCTTACTGTTGCAGATACAATACTAAGGATTGCTTCGATCATGGTATAGATACACCTTGTAACATTTGATGATCACCGGGCATATTTTCGAAGAAGACTGCTGAACTGGCCCTTCCACTTTGCTCCTAACTATGCAAATACTATCTTAATTTAATAGCCTGAGACGGTGCTTCGTTCCCGACTACTATTAATACTGTAATGTTGCTAGTGCCATGTATGCTGACATACAAATATATTAAGGTTTGATGTTTAGATCACGGACATTAAACGTCAGTCACATCGAGTGATGGCGTCATATCCGACTAAATTCAGTGTCATCTTTGTATTTTTTTTAATAAATCGCTTTTTTGCCCATGCAGGGCGAGTTCACTGCGAAAGGCAACTCGGCCAAAAGACCTGTTGCGCCCCATGTCGTTTTCGCCCTCTCGACCTAGTTGTACCAAACAAAAAAGTCCATAATTTAGTCGAGAGAGATCGACCCCAAAATAAATCCACCTTAGCCTCTCCGCTGCTAAGCAGTCGGCAAGTAGAAGGGGTGGAGAGGCAAACTGATTCTTTCCTCATCTGGACGAATTACAAAAGGCTTACAATGTCTCACGCCGGCAAATCCATTCCGGCAGGAGCGGTGGCTAGCAGCGAGTTGAGATCTGATAGAAATTTTTATGCAACTATACGAACTTCAACACGTCGCTTGTGGCCCTATGATCGTTCGCTGGCATCTGTTGAAATGTCAGCCATTTCCTTGTCTCTGATCTTTGAGCGCCTTGGTATCCATCTTAACGTAATGCTCTCAGGAATCGTTACGTTCTTTCGTGCACTTTAATTTGTACCATTTCATGTAATGGGCGTTCTGTTTAAATTAGGTTTTGTTTTTAAAAGCTTAGTATACAGGGTGTCTCAGCGAGACCGTTCATTAGAAGTTCTGGTCAAAATATAAATTTGAAAATTCAGAATTATATATAGTCGATTATGTTCTCTTCAATGAAAATATTATTAGATTTCTAGCGCTTCCGGCTATACCGGAAGTCGCCATCTACTTTATTATTTTTAATGGAACACCCTCTATATTTTTACATATTTGGATTCCCCTATTTTTAAGCTTTATGAATATCTTTACTTTTTGCAATTTGGTTCGGACGATTTGTAGTTATTCGATTTTTTCTGAAAAAAATTGCTATAGCAGAGATTTATTCAAAAAATCAGAGAACACTCGATTTTTCGGATATCAATTTAAAATTCATAACATACTTAAAAAACATCTTGGAGTCTATTTTAGCGCCGGGAACGGCGGCCTACATTGCGTGCTTACTTTACTATGGCACGTTAACTCTTCGAAATCTTGAAGAACCATAACTTAAGCTTTTCAAATAGCACCCCCCATATTTTATTACTTAGTCGTCTTCGGGGTCCAATTCTACATCTTTCATGCCCCATATGTACTATACATACAATTAATAGTTTAGGAGATAATTCGATTTTTTGAAAAATTGCACACATAACTCATCGATACTTATCCAGTGTGCCATGGAAAATAAGCGCTCTCAATGATTTACTGTCATGAACGGTCTCGCTGAGACACCCTGTATGTATATGTAGTAATATTTTTCAAATTAAATGTATGGAAATTTGACAAAGCAACGATGCCATTTACAACACCTTGGGAAACATAACAAAAACAGTGCTGTTTCGAGTTTATTTTTCGATCTTCCCAACTTTTTTAACATTATATGAATAGGGTAACGGGGGTAGCTATGCAATTTGAAATTAACACCGTCAGACTGATATTTTTGTCGTCACCTATTAATATCGAGCATGGTATTGCGCAAAATTCGGTATTTGAACCAACATTATGGTGCGACCGCAACGGATTACTACATTTTAAAACGACAGCTTGAAACAGTAGCTTTTATAGCTAAAATAGTGCGAAGTGTATTCCGGAAGATAATACAATTAAAAATGAATGGAAATTATTGGGATAGATAGCCAAAATCAAACGATGATTTAAAAAATTTCCATTTAATATTCTAAATCCATCGTTTGATTTTGGCTGCCTATCCCAATAATTTTATAATTTTCTTTTTTAACGTCCTACAGCCAGTACTTCCACTCTACTTCTAATACAATTAAGTTCTTAGGACTACCGCGCTGTTATATCATCTTCAAAACTAATCACTTCACTCTCTTCCTCCTCTAATTTTTTTGTTTTCTTCGTCGTCTAAACCAACGCTACTACCAAGTTTAACTTCTTTAATAATACCAGAAACTAATCTTCTCGGTTCTTCCTTTTCTACCACATCTAACAGCTGTAGTAGATGATTGCTAAATCTTTAAAAACACATTGGTTAAACCAATCGCTTTTAAGTTCTGTTGTAACGTGTCCCAGATTAATACCATACGTAGATTTAGATTTAATTGAGGGTGATATTTCACTGTGACCTATTGACCTATAGCGCCCTCTTGAAATAGCTCTCATCTGCTGAGGTTTGCCCGCTGTCAAAGCTCCCCATCCGTCTAAGACCTTAACATATGTAAGGGGACAGTAAGTTTCACCAGTTGCATTGTGATCTCTTGACAATAGACTGGAATCGTCATAAAAATTAGTTTAGTCAAAGTTGTGTATGTTGCTGGGATCAATATCAACTAAAAACTGCTGCAATTCTTGAGAATATTTAGAAACTACCTCCCTTGATATTTCAACTCTTGTACGTTTTATATTTTCAGAAAGACGTCGCGATGATTCTCGAGAATGTCTTGTCAAAGAATTTTTAACGAATCATTTTCGGGCATACATATATTTATGTATGTATATGGCTATACATTCCGAGTGGAATTGATATGGCTCATATTTGAGCTCATATAACTCATTTCTTTTTGATGAGTTATTCCAATGTATCACTCTTGTTCTACTCTACAGTTCTGGATTCGTTATGGCCTGCTTCACTACGTCCGTCCATTCTTTCCTGTCCTGGATTTTATCTTCCCATCCCTCGATTCCAATTCTCATAATATCTCTTTTTACTTGGTCTTCTGATCTGCTTTTTGGTCTTCCTCTTCGTCTGTCTACTATAGGCTTCCATTCTGTTATCTTTGCTCTTGGTGCCTCCGTCCTATTAAAATGTCCATACCATCGTATTTTTTTCCGATTTTATTGCACGTACTATGTCTTCTCCCTTCAGGATATTCGCTACTTCAAATTCATCAGCCTCCGATATTTTTCGTATCGACTAAATTAGTTTCATAAACACTTCTGAAGGCATTAGGTTGACCTTCCGTTTTAAGCATATGCAACTGCTTTACCTCATTGGCCAATGTACTTTTAGTGATTACGTAGTTCCCCGAACCACCTCGGATAATCAATTATTTAGATTTCACTGCTTCTAGGCTTAATTTCGGATATTTTAAATTGTGGGAATATGAACGGGTTTTAAACCGTTGTACATAGCAAGACCAATCTCATCTTTGCAAGTTACGTCAGTTTAATTAGAAAATTTACTAGAAAATAATATTTTGAGGTTAAAATAGCCGAATATTAATAACAAATGTTGACATTTCCGATACGAAAAGAAATAATAAATGATCTTTAGAAGCAACAATCGATCAACATTTGTTAGTACATCCTATCGATGTTTATAACCGTTCAAATAATAATTAGTTTTATTAATTATATAAAAAAATAAACACGAAATCTTGTGGTCGCTAGGTCGTAACATTCCCAAACAAATAAGAATTTTATTTGGATTTTGACGTCTGCTAAATAGCAACACTAATTGAATGGAAAAGTTAATTTATCAACTAGTAGCGTGCACTTTCAATTTTATATGATGACCAGTGTTAAATATTACGAAACGTTTGACGTAATTCGGATTTTGAGTTAATGCTGTTTAATTCACAGTTATCTAATTAAAACGGTTCATTTAAGTTATAAACAATGATAAATTACTACTCGGCGTAAATAATTTTAACCTCTCATACATTTTTTGTCATTCTCGAATTTATAATTTACATAACACCCTGTAGATAAGATGAATACGTGCATTCATTATTCGACATTGTCAACTCAGTAAAAAAAACAAAAACTGCAACATCAACAAGTCTGCTAATGTAGGAATGTTTTGAATCAGCATCTAGAATAAACAATTATGAAAGTTTGCACTTCTTATTTAAACAAAAAGTAGAACTTTTAATAGAAAAAAATAATGATCAACGCAAAAAAAGAATTAAGATCATCTTTCTTAAAACGATGTCGTTGTGAATATATTTATATTTTGTGCATGGATTTGCAATTTGTGCTAATTGTTATTATTTTATTGGAAAAATACTACTGAATTGTTTACTGTTGTTAATACTTAACGTGATAATTTTCGCGCAGATGTTGGCATAAAAATTTTCGATAAATATTATTGGTCAAACTAAACAATACTTAAAAAAAATATTTAATTTCAAAGCAATCTCTATAGAAGTTCTCAAGTATGGTGTAAATCTGAGATGAATGGAAATTTTCTCCCCTCTTATACCGCATAATAACAAATAATGACTTCAAAGCATTGCTTGAAGTGCAATTTAAATTTGCCGAAACTATCATCGGTAAACAAAATGTTACGTAACCTTTGAACGACCATTTTTCTCAGTCGAAAAATTTATCTATAGGTGGGTACTCACAAACCTTTGAAAAAATAGTTTATCAAACATGACGATAACCGAAAATCAATAAACGTTTCTCTGAGTAAATACACCAAATCGAACAGCAAACCAGAATGAATGATAGATCCAAGCACATAAATTTAAGCGTAGTTGGGTTCTGTTTTTTTTTCTTTTTGGGAGTTTTTCCAAAAAATTCGTCACGTCACCCGCAGGCCAACCAGTATGTTTTTCACGATGAGATAGGTCGTGGCCAATACGATGTGCTAAATTCATCTACGTCTGATACGTGTTTATTTGACCTTGGGAGGTACGAAAAGGTAAAGGAAAAAAATGCGCTTTGAGTTCCTAGTTTTGCGCAATATTTGACAAACATCGAAATATTGAATATAAACATATTTATAAGTAATCTACTATGTATGCATTATTAGCTGGTAAAAATGTTAAACGTCAAACGTTGTGTCAATAAGGTTTTAGACAAACCCAACCTTTTATTCGATTTGGAGCCATTAAATAAGCTTTCAGGGTATTTTTTTATCTTTGGAATATTATTTGGGATTGTAAATAAGTGATAATGCGTTATGAACGTTTCAAGTACACCGTATTAGTTGTAATTATAATATAAAACTAACATGATTCAACTTGTCAAATTGTATGTTCTCACTCACTGTTTATTCAAGTTTTATTAATTGAAAATTTAATCGTCCAGATAAACATTTAGTGCTGGAATTTCATACTTACTTTCTACTGTAGCATTACATTTCACTTTCACCCCTACGGTTTACACTTCTTATTTGATTAGCTGGCATTATTCTACGACGTTACATTTTAAACAACACATCCATTTTTATGTTTTTTTCTATTTGCATCTATTTAGTAATGAAATTGTCAATAGCGACAAGAATAGAAACATCAGAAAATCGCAGAACAGAACAAATAAACATATTGTGCTGTTGTCGGTGACATTTTGCGACCAATTTACAACTACACCGGAGTATATTTTTTACGATTTTAAACAAACATTAAATATGTGTTTAAATAATTTCTACTTTCTGTCGATAATTCAGTTAACTATACACACGATGTGTTCTTTGGAGGTTACAATATAGCACGTGTTCTTCGTGTATGCAGACGTTCATTAACCACACTCTAATTATAATGTTAGTATTTGTGTTTTATGATATTATGTATTTGAGTTTAAAATTTTCGGACAATAGCAATAACTATGTCTCGTATGTGTTAGTAAGCAATAAACCTGTATTATTATTTTATTACTAGCTTTTCTGCACAAGGCAACAACAAAGTCAATCAACAAACTGTACATCAGTGTACACCATCGATTTAGATTTAGATTTAGATATAAGGGTGATATTGCACCGCGACCGTAGGTCTATTGTGCCCCCTTACATCAGGTGTAAGCTGCTGGGTTTTGCCCGCAGTCACAGCTCCCCATCCAGCCTGAAAGCTTTAATAAACTGTAACAGATGTGATGGTTTCAGAGAGGGTATTTCTTCCTCGTCTATAACGCCTTTGCCAAGATAGTTGGCGCAAATTTCTTCAATTGCTGTGCAGTTGGATATCAGGTGTTCCGGACTTTCATCTTCCGCCCCGCAGAACCTGCAGTCGCTATTCTGTTTCAGACCTATTCTCTTTATGTGCTCCCCGAGGTGACAATGCCCTGTGTGTGTTTAGTTCTAGCATGGTTTTTGCTTTCTGCTTGTTGAAATTTCCAAGGAATACCTTGGAATGTCTCAGACCAGGAAGATTGTGCCAGAGGGAAGCTCTGACGTCCTCTTCCCTGTCTTTAAGTTCTTTCTTATAGGTGCTCATCCCTATTCCACAGAATGGTTCCGGTCCCACAAACGTTGTTGTGGCGGCCTCGTTTGCTAATACATTAGCTTTCTCATTGCCACTGATTCCAGTGTGTCCTGGTGCACAGCACAATGCAACTTTGTTTTCCTTGCCCAGGTTGTTTAGTTTATCCCGGCATTCCCAAACTAACTTGGAGCTGATGGTGTTAGAACTCAGCGCCAGTAAGGCTGCCTGACTGTCGGAGAAAATTGCAATATTCTCCTTCCGATAGTTCCTGTCAAGATTCACCTGAGCACATCTTCAGTGTACACCATAAAAATATTATTTCCCATCCACCCTCTTACATCACTTTAGGAGTGGAATTTAAATTGCGCCTACAATATAAAATCACCCCCTCTCCAAATTTCAAATCTATATCCTTAGCAATTTGGGTTAGGCGATGGTGACTCAATCAGGATACAGCCTTTCATAACGGAGCTACAAACCTTTGAACTTTTAGATATCCCTAAAGTATTAATTACCGTCAGTTACCGCTGTTTTTTTCCTAGTTACTAAAAAATCGGAGTGCCTTATTCATTATGACAGTAAACTTTAATGACTGCAAACGTCAATTATGACAGTAAAAAAACGTGAATTATGACAGTAAACTTCAATTATGACAGTAAATGTCAATTATGAAACTTCAATTATGACAGTAAACTTCAATTATGACAGTAAACGTCAATTGTGACAGTAAACTTGAATTATGGCAGTAAAAAACGTCAATTGTAGCAGTAAACTTCAATTATGACAGTAAACGTCAATTGTGTTAGTAAACTTCAATTGTGACAGTAAACGTCTATTGTATCAGTAAACTTCAATTATGACAGTAAACGTCAATTATGACAGCAAACGTCAATTAATTTGGCGTGTTTATTTTCTTGTTTTTAATAAACAAGTAACAGATTTTCTTAATCAAAAATTATACACGCCGGCAATTGTTTTGTTAGCAAAATCAGCATACTTAAATGCCCTAGATTATTCTTTTCTAAGGAATGTTGAAAGATTTAATTTATGCGAGCGAACTTGAAACCAGAGAATAACTCGTTAGAATTATGGATGCCGCAGAAGCATATAGAGCATATAGAGCGTTTTAGACTCTGTAGGGCCTTTTGCATAAACTTGTTAGGCTGGAATTGAGTCCATCTTTGGTACGGTTACTTCCATCTTAATTCAAGAGTACCTCAGGACTAATTTTTACAGCCCTATAGCTTTTTACCTTATACATCACCGATTTACCATCTGTTCAAGGCTGCAACCTGGCGACTTATACCGATAATGCTGTGGAATCAACTTGTCGGAAATACAATTCGGAAGTTATCTACTAAATGGAGGTTCATAAACAGTAAAAGAACTGCTGTGTTCAGATTCACATACAGATTTAGACCTCCGCCTTCAATGTTGTAGTTCTTCCATGAAGCTCTTCGGTCATGTACCTTAAGCTGATTCGCAATCAGGGGTTGACTTCGCGTCAACACGTCAAGAAAAATATTTCATGGCAACAAAATTGTTGATCCCATTGGTCTGTGGCAATAGTACCTTACATCAATGTTGGTCTATCTACGAGTACAAGCCACACTAACTATGTAGAGGCCTGAGATGTCCGCGAATCCATTTATACAGGAGACGATAAATGGCATGGACCGCTCATCACTCAAGGTATGACTTAAGTTCTCAGTTGATATTTTCGACTAATCTCTGAAGTTGCACAAACCTCAATTCATAATCGAAGAAAAAAAACACTGCAAAACTCCATTGCAGTAACCACACTGAAATACCGAAGAAATGAAGCCACAAAATGAAAATCAAAACACCAGAATCTGAGGAACGCATTCACACAAGACCAAGGATCTAAAATGAAGGTGAAACCAGGAAAAAAAGTTTTTCGGCACCTTTTGACAACCCCGTATTCAAATACATAACACCCCACATGGTAGTTGATTGATTAAATGCTTGATTAATTATGTTTTCAAATTGTTTGTGTATGTGTATTTTCATGTCTTTGCTAGAAAATTACTTTGGCGTAAATAATAATTATTGTTCGGTGTATTAACTTCATCGGCTATAGTTGTATCTTCGTGTTGATTATTTCTTCTCTGCATTATTGATGTGTTAGTATTTGAGGTTGGAAGACCTTTAAAGCAGCATGGCTGGTAATTCTTTTGAATTTAATGAATCCATATTATTCTAACATATTGCGGTCCAACTAACCGAAACTATTCTCGCGAAAAGAAGCTCGTGTAATATTATACCGAGGCAACTTGTTCAAATAAACTCGTACCGTTTATTTATAAATAGCGTTCCATCTAACTGAAAATACATTTCCTGGCAACATTCGCGTAGACTATTTACTATGGAGATCATATCATTGATAGTAAAAATCTCCTATAACAATTACATTGTACATTTCACGTTTAATATTTGAGCAAAATGATCTCTTCTCAACGTTTTACAAACCCGACAAAACATCGCGTTAAACGTATTTTGTAAACGTTACTTGTTTCGACAATGTTTACTACGCTAGTTGGATGACTCATTTTTCCAAAAGAGATCTTCTAAAATCTATTTCGAAAATTTCCACTGGGTTATGTTCGTCGTGACGGGCTACTAGTCACTGTGTATCTTCGTGAAATATAAATACCATAATCTTTGTGAGTTATTTTTACGGATTGTGCGGTATTTTTATAGTGCCCGAAAAATCTCTGTTCTTGCATAATTCCGTTTATACAAGTGATGCAAAATTTGGGTCAGCGACAGAATACAGTATCCATTCGTTGATATTCAGTATTTTATTTCTAGAAATTGCTTTTTTAACTGTGACAGCTGCTGAAAACTAAAAGAAAAATAATAAACGCGAATAAATCTGGAATAAAGTTTGTGCTGTCACAATAAGTGTTCATTCAAAGTAAAGCACGCGCATCTTTATGTAATTAATATCCTATCTCTAATCACCATAGAAAATGTCCTTCATTAATTGCGCGACGCCTACGAGTTACTGCGTTGATAGTCTCCACTCATTATCGGTTGGAAAGGTGCATGAAACAGTAACGTCTCACATTGTATATCCCAACAAAATAACACCGTTTAAATTTTTTTTGTAGCATCACCGAAGACAAAAATATTTGCATAATGATTAGACAGTTTTATAGACATGTACGCAAAGAAAACATGATTGAAGATGAAACGCAAAATAATAAGCGCTTACTAGGTATGGTAATTATCGATAATTACTGATAAAATTTCCACTTCTAAAATGAATTGTTGCATCCATTTTTCAGATATGTTTTTTGCTGTTTTTAAAACAGCTACGTCGGTTTAAATGTTATTTTATATCTGCGAGCATCTTAAGGAAAACAAAACGTTTCATCTTCAGAAAATTTGCCAATACTACAATAGTAGCCGCTCGATTATGTGAACTAATTAAAACCTTACCTGTTCACAGAATCGAAATGTTCACTGAATCGAATGTGCAGTTTAAAACGTTTATTTATATGTATTCAGTTACATCAAAATGAATTAACAAATGAAAAATATACATGTTCTACATAGATACGTACATATGTACATACATGAATACGTAATCATTTAAAGAAGTCAGTTTTGTTTGTTAAAAAACTGGTTAATTTTAAATGATATCGAAGGCTTCCACGGTCTGAGTCTCTGTTATGAGGGCTTCCGGGTTTTGACCGCGTCATAGTAAAGTACATATATACAATACAAAATAAAATAAAGCAAAAATGAAAAAGAAAAATTACAAAAAATATATATACAACTTACTCAAACTCGACGTTTCGCCACTAATGTAAATGGCTTCTTCAGGAGCAAAACTAGGTGAGGGGCGCCAGAAGGTCACGGTAACTCTACGTGTCAACCACGCTAGAGGCGAAAACCTTCTGACAAGGAGAAGATGGACGTGCAGGGGTATATATACCATTGTGCAGGGAAGCGGAACGGTGAGCGCGAGGCAACGATGCGGAACAGTGAGCACGGGTCGAAGAAGCGGAAAGGACGGGTTTCCAAATGCTGGAGAGTGGGTAACCAATATCGCGATTGAGATTTTGAGGATGTCTCTGGATCTCGATAGCTTCCCTTACCTTTCGTGGAAAATAGCGATGAGACTTGCTTACAACAGATACCTGATCAAAACAAATTTTATGGCCCGTATCTATGAAGTGTTCGGCTAAGGCTGAGTGTGTTGAGGAACGTGACTTAACGTACCGTTGGTGTTCCTTGATTCTAGTTTGAATAGAACGTCCAGTTTCGCCAATGTACACTGAGCCAGTCACAGGGAATTTTGTAAATACCTTTATGGGAGAGAGCAGGGCGAGTGTCCTTGGGCGAAGGAAGAATTTGGGAGATCTTGTTTAAAGGTTTAAAGATGGGTTGGATATCTTGCTTACGAAGAATTCTACCGATGTGATCTGTAACGCCATGGATGTAGGGAAGAACGATGGTACTTAGCTGATTACTAGATTCTGGTGCTACCTTAGGAGACCGTGGATGAATGTACCTATTTATGACCCTTTGTATGTTGCCGGAGGTATAGCCATTCTGTAAAAGAGCAGTTTTTACATGTTTCAATTCTTTGTCGATGTTGTCGGGTTGGGAAATTGAGATCGCGCGATGTACTAGAGAGCCGATTACCGATTGCTTTTGTGCTGGATGATGATGTGAGCTGGCATGAAGATATCGGTCGGTATGTGTGGGTTTCCTGTACACGGAGTGACCTAAACAACCATTTGGTAGACGAGTAACTAACACATCAAGGAAAGGCAGGGAACCGTTATTCTCAATCTCCATGGTGAACTTGATGTCGGAGTGTTGACTATTGAGGAAATCCAAGAAAGTAGGCAGAGTGTTTTTGCCATGTGGCCAGATAATGAAGGTGTCATCCACATATCTTAACCAAGCTTTGGGTTTTAAATTCGCATGTTCTAAAACAGTGGTCTCAAAAGCCTCCATGAAGATATTAGCTACAACCGGGGAAAGTGGAGATCCCATAGCGGCGCCGGAGGTTTGATGATAGTATTTTCCTGGAAGGTAAAGTACGTTGAAGTAAGGCACTTCTCGACTAACTTGGCTAAATCTGGGGATTGGTTGTCCTGGATCAATAATTGGTGGATTATAGCGACGGAATCGGCGACAGGTACTTTAGTGAAGAGTGAGGTAACATCAAAACTGACAAGAAGATCTTCGGGTTCGATAGAGATTTCAGAAATGAGTTTAACAAAGTGCGATGAATTTAGAATGTGAGAAGGAGCATTGCCTGTGTATTTCTTAATAGTATGAGCGAGGTATTTGGCCAAGCTATAGGTGGGCGAATCTATAGTGTTAACTATGGGTCGAAAAGGTAGGTTTTGTTTATGGATTTTTGGAAGACCGTACAACCTAGGTTAATTTTGTTTGGACCTTTTTTTCTTTTAAAGATCTTAGAACTGCCATTTCTTTTATTCTTCGCAAAGTTAATAGATCTTCAGAATTTAGCATGTTTTGTTCTGCCCAAGAAATCACACAGAGTGTGACACGCCGAGCATGAGTACACACGTTTATATTTGACGCTGTAGTTTTCTTTGATTCTAGTGCATTTAACGTGACTTTTTAATCAAAACTACATCTCTGTGTGGTGAGTTTCTTTCGTCCGTAGTGTGTTGCAGTTTTTGATCGTTTGTGACTACTGTTACCTTTGATTTTGCTTGTATCTATCTACATACTTATATATGTAATGATGTCACGCTCCAATACAACCAAAGTTCTAATATCGTCGATGAAAAAGGATGAACTTATAAGAAATCTGGAAAAAATGAGTCTAAACAAAAAAGGTAACAAAACGGAACTGGTGACCAGACTAAAAGAAGCGATGAATGCTAGTGTCATAAAAAGTGAACATGACGATTTAACGGATTCTGAGGGCTTTTCAAGTTCAACTGAAACATTATGCAATAACTCTGGTACGTTAAATAAAAAGAAAAGGAAGAAATCATTAGCATTTCGTCTAATAAATAAGCTGAATGAAATGGAAAAGAAACTTAAACATATCTCAGTTTTATATACAAGAGAGATCGACTGTAAGTATACTTTTTCTGAGCAGTTACCTTTTAATAATAGTCTAAAGCGGATTGATTTTAAAACTGTTGATTATACTTTGTTAAGATCTTATTTATTAAATATTAATTGGGCTGATCTGTTATCTAGCGACAACATTAATGTTAATGTAGACGTGTTTTATAACTGTATCGCGGATGGTCTAGTTCAATTTTCACGACACAAACGTAGCAAAGACCGTAAATTTCCACATTGGTTCAGTAGAGATACCATGAGAGTTATTAGGGAAAAATTGAAAATTCATAAGAAATGGAAACTTTATAACAATAAAATTGATTACTTAACATTTCGTTTGTTGCGAGCCCGTTCCAAGCGCTTAATAAAACAAGATTATTCTTCATATATTTCAACTGTCGAGCGCAAGATAGTATCGGACCCGAAGAACTTTTGGTCTTTCGCACGAGGCCGTGCTTGTAATGATGACATCCCTACTTTAGTAATCTATAATGGACGCTCAGCTAGTGATGGTCCCTCCATCTACCAACTATTTTCGGATTACTTTGAGTCAGTGTATGCTGGTACTGCAAATACTGCTTCTAAACCTGTACATAAAGCATCATATAATAATATTAATTCATGTCATATTGATGTAAAGAAAATCATGGACAAAATCAATCAGTTAGACATAAATAAGGGCCCCGGACCCGACGGCCTACCCGCATCATTTATTAAGCAGTGTTGTTGTGAGTTGGCAACACCCCTATCGATTCTGTTTAAAATCTCGTTGAATACTGGCGTATTTCCCAACTTATGGAAAAAATGTCATGTCATTCCGATTTTTAAAAGTGGTAATAAATCAAACGTCTGTAACTACAGACCAATATCTATACTCTCTACTGTAGCGAAACTATTTGAGTCAATTGTCTATGACGCGTTGTTTTCATCAGTTCGGCACATGATATTACCTGAGCAACACGGATTTTTTCCCACTAGATCTGTTACTACTAACCTAGTTCAATACAGTGACTTTATATCTCGTTCCATGGATTCCCGAATCCAAGTTGATGCTGTTTACACTGACTTCAGCAAAGCATTTGATAAAGTTAATCATGCACTATTAATTCGTAAGCTTGCTGAAGTTGGTGTTCATGGAGAACTGCTTATGTGGTTCTCGTCGTATATATCCGGCAGAACGCAAGTGGTTGCCTTAGGGGGATATTTTTCTGAACCTGTAGAATGTGTATCGGGCGTAGCTCAGGGGTCACATTTGGGACCTCTACTCTTCAATATATATATTAACGATATTGGTCAGTGCTTCAGACACTCCCAATTTTTATTATTCGCTGATGACGTCAAGCTCTTTTCACGTATCACTGGTTTGTGTGACTGCTTGTTATTGCAGGATGATCTGGATAGACTATCCTCTTATTGTAGTGATAATCATCTTTTATTAAACATTGATAAATGTAAACACATCACATTCACTCGAAATAGTAATAAGATTATTTAGTCGTATAAAGTTCACAATAGTACGGTAGAAACTGTTGAAAACATACATGATCTGGGTATCACTTTTGACTCCAAGATGATATTCGACATTCATATCAGCAATATTGTAAACAAAGCTTATCGTACGTTAGGATATGTCATTCGTACTTGTAAATATTTTACCTCAGTGTACTCCCTTAAAACTTTATACTTTGCATTTGTGTACAGTCACTTATATTTCGCTACTCAAATATGGAATCCTCAATATTATACCTATATTTCAAGATTAGAATCTGTACAGAAGAAATTTCTTAAATATCTTTGTAGGGCTGTACGTGCTAAAGAACTTGGATACCGTGAGGCTTGTGTGACCTACCGGGTGCATCCCCTAGTGGAAAGGCGACAACTAAACGATTACTTATTCATAGTAAAAATTATGCAAGGTATTATAGATTGCTCTTCCTTGCTAGACATGGTATCATTTCGGGTACATACCCGAACGTTCCTTGCGCAGTCCTCCTCTGTTATTTGTCCCGTATTGCAGTACCAATGCCGCTATTAATTCTCCCTTAATGCGAATGTTTAGAACATACAATTGCATTAATATTGACAATTTCGTACTAACTCTGTCTCAGGTCAAAAGGGAGGCTGCTGCTGCCATTTGCGAGTGTATCTAATTTAATGAGATACAATTATTATAATTTATGGATTACAATCTTCTTATGCTTTTTATGTATTTGTGATTTTCTAGTTTTAACTGGTGCTGGTATTTGTATATTTCTGTTTGCTTGAAATAGCCTTATTTTTCACTATAAAAAAATAAATGTAAGATAGCATGATACTTATTTTTAGGGATACTTTATTGGATTTGTATCTGTTTGTATCCTCAATCGTTAAATAAATAAATAAACTAAAAAAGCAATTAAAAAATAATACGAAAGTCACGGAGAAATGCTTTGCACCGATTGTACAGAATGATGTAACAGAAGCTCCTGTTCAATCAATTCTTAAATATCAGTCTGTAGCAGATATTATAGAATCTCATAGAGTCCTACTGTTAACTGACAGTCACGGTAGAGGTTATTGCTTTGAGTGAAACTTGGCTTTGTCCTACTACAGATTCTAGTAAACTAAATATTTCGAACTATATATTGGTGCGTAGGGATCGAGGTACTAGGGGCGGCGGTGTTGCTTTTTATATTAGTTATAAAATACCCTACAAACTCATTCACGTTTCAGATGCAATAGAGCAGTTGTGGATTACATGTACGCTCGATAATGCGAAGTTGGCAGTTGGTGCGACATATAGACCACCATTCTTTAGTTATTCCGATTATCTCAATGAATTTGAAAATACACTTTTAGATATAATACCTCAGTTTGATAATATAATTGTTCTCGGTGACATTAACATCAACATGCTAGCTGATGCACCTCCTTTTAACGCTTTTCAAGACTTGCTAAACTCGATCGGTTTTGTTCAAATTATTAATGCGCCCACCAGGGTGACTTCTACTACTGCCACCTTAATAGACGTTATATGTGTTTCTAACTTGGATTTTGTGCAGACTGCTGGTGTGTTGAGTGTGCATGGAATTTCTGATCATGAACTAGTTTACTGTAATTTACGATTTTCTTCTCCTAATTTGTATCCACAATACAAAACAATGCGTTGTTTTAGGTATTTCGACTATAATTCTTTTTTGGGTCATTTGTATCGAATTCCATTTTTCATGTTATTTGATATGAATGATGTTGACGAGAAAGTACATTTTTTAACTACAAACTTAATAAATCTAGTAAATTTTCATGCTCCATTTAAACGATTTAAATTTACAAGGCCACCAGCGCCTTGGCTTACTGGTACTATAAAAGAAATGCGGAGACTTCGTGATAATGCGTTAAAGTCTTTTAAAGTTAATAGAACACTAGAGAAGTGGAATTACTACAAGCAATTGAGAAACATCACTAATGATGCTGTATGTAGAGAGAAAAAGGCCTTTATGGAGTACCGAGTGCGTGGCGGTGGTGGAAACTTGTGGAAAGCTATAAAGGCTATAGGTGTTACCAGTACAAAAGCGGTAACCATTCCTGAGCATTTGCGCTGTGCGAATAAAATAAATGATTATTTTCTTAGTTCTGTCCCAAATTCCCCAATTGATCATAATCTCTTAAATTTTTACAGTAGCAAACAAGTCAATGATTTTAGTTTTAACTTTACTCCAGTTGGTGACGCTGATGTATTTGAAGCTATTAATTCTATCAAAAGTAATTGCTTTGATATTGATGGGCTAAATGCTCACATAATAAAACTTGCTTGTCCACATATTGTACCCTATCTGAGGGACATTATTAATACCTGTATTATTGACGGTACGTTTCCAGTAGCCTGGAAGCGCGCTATGGTTAAACCGTTACCGAAGATTGATAATCCTTCTAAGTTTTCAGAACTAAGGCCTATTAGTATACTCCCGGTGTTATCTAAGGTAACAGAAAAAATTTTAACTGCATAATTGCAAAATTTTATTTACAAAAATAACATCTTGTCTGAGACACAATCGGGCTTTCGGCCTGGATACAGTTGCACAACTGCACTCTTAGCAGTAATTGATGATATTGTTTCAGAACTCGATAGGGGTAAAGCTACCATCTTGTGCCTCCTTGATTTTTCAAAAGCGTTCGATACTATTAATCATGAATTGCTTGCATCTATTCTGCATTTTATCGGATTGAGTGATACTTCCGTGCGACTATTACTTTCCTATGTCACTGGTAGATGTCAGACCACTGTTATTGATGAACAAGCTTCCGACCCTCTTACATTATTGTCCGGTGTACCACAAGGATCTGTACTTGGTCCACTTTTATACACTATTTACACCTCCCAATTGATGAATAATATAAAGTTTTGTAGGTCCCACCTTTATGCAGATGATACACAATTGTATTATTCCTTTATACCGGCAAATGTCCGTGCAGCCTGTGCAAACATTAATATAGATTTACGGATTATTGTTGATGCAGCCACTCGCCACGGTCTGAGGATCAATCCTGCAAAATCTGAAATAATTTTATTTGCCCCTGCTAATCTGAGGAGTACGCTACTGCCTAATATTGAAATAAAAGTTGATGATGTTCAGGTACCCTGTAAAAACACAGTGAAAAGTTTAGGATTATTAATTGACGAAAAACTTAGGTTTAACGAACACGTTAACAAATGCATACAAAAAGCATACAATAGCTTACGATTAATTATACAAAATTATTACATCTGAAAAACCTGCTTATTTGTATAATAAGATAACGTTTAGGTCTGATGTTCACACCTTAAATGTTAGATTTAGAGGTACGCTTACCCCTCCGATCCATGCCCACCAATTTTTTAAAAGATGTTATTCGTATCAAATCACACACCTTTACAATAATATTCCTCGACCTATTCGTGGGTGTGGCTCGCTTATCACTTTTAGAAATCGCTGTTTTAATCATTTGTTCACTTCACAATTTAATAGAAGAGGGGCTGGGGGTTTGGACAGGTTGATAAGACTCGAACTTTGCCGAATTGCGCCATTGACAAGCTACAGAGTCCTGTACTTTACTAACATTGCGATCATTGTTAGAGTAATTAACTTCGGAAGTGAGTCATATACATATTTGCTCGCCTATAATGTGTTATAGTTTTGAAAGTTGTTCAAAGGGTTAAATTGAAAAACAGGTTAACCTGAATTTCGCCCTATTTCTGATTATATTATAAATATGTCTGTATCATCTATTGTAAATTTCTGTTTTGGTATGATGAAAACGAAAAAAATGGAGAGTTTACGGAATCGGATTATGTCTTCATACAAGCGGGTTCTAATGATGTTAATGGTTGTTACGATAGTGCAGAAATTGGTAAGATGCTGAAAAATTATTCTAATATTATGAAGATAACAGGACATACTAACACTGTATTGTGCACAATTCCCTTCCGTTATGATGATACTAGATATAATGGTATAATTGAACACCTCAATCGTAGATTGTATGATATGTCGAAGCAATACCCAGATGTTGCAGTGTTCACGATAAATAATATTCTCTACCGAAGGTGTTATACACGACATGGATTACATCTGGACAAACTCGGTAAACGGATTGTTTGCGAATACCTTAAAGAATTTGTCCTTGATAGCCGCGTTAGCAGTGATCCCAACATATCTAAAATATTTGACGATAAGGAAAGCAACGTAAGTAAGGACTTGGGAAACAGTTATAAAAAACAACAAGCAATTGATGTTTTGGATTCGGAGTCTCCTTCTGGAAAATTTCCTGTTCAAATTAAGGCCGCGTGTGATACATTAAATAAAAACAATTTTTTAGAACTACTGTAAGAGACAATAATAAACAAAATTCTAGATCGAGTGATAAATACTTTGATATCGTGTTTTTAAACATTCAGTGGAGTCAGAGTCACAAACTACGGCAGTTAGAGGTTGAACTTATGAATGGAACAAAAAATAATTTAAAATTTATATGTGTGGCAGAGATATGGGGTAATGCAGCAAATTTTTCCATAAATAATTTCAAACTTGACTCTCAGTTTTTCCGTACAAATTATAAAAATGGCTGTGTTGCTCTTTGGTCTCGTCTGGATTTAACGACCCGCAGTATCGATCTTAGTAAGTATTGTATCGAAAAGGATATAGAAGTATGTGGAGTAGAGTGGGAAGTATGTGACACTACTAGAGTGATGATACTTACTTGCTACCGTTCTCCAACAGGTAATTTTGAAATATTTTTAAGTAAGATATATATAGTGTTGCTGTACCGATAATTTTGTGCGGCGATTTCAATTTAGATTATTTGGTTAAATGTAACAAACTTGTAATGTTAGAGAATCTACTGAGCACTTACGGAATGTGTCAGATAGTTGCTGTACCTACTCGTGTCTCTAGTACGAGTTCTACAATCATTGATCATGTATATACTAGTCTGGGTGCTTGCCGTTAGGCTCAAGCTATAGATTTTATTTTTTCAGATCATAAAATGATTTTGGTCAATAGCGGGATAATGCAACGGAACTCGAACTCTATTGTTGTCGAGAAGCGCATTTTTTCTAATTCTAATATCAATCGTTTTAGATTAGCGCTCGCCGATGAACGATGGGATGACATGTACTCAGGCATTTCACTGAATGACAAATTTAACAATTTTTATAATATTTTCATGTATTATTTTAACCTACACTTTAGTATAAAACGAGTCATAAAGAAAGAAGTGAATGATCGTGGGTGGATAACGAAGGCAGTCAAAATATCCAGTACTAATGTTCGAAATTTATTTTATTTACAACAAAAGTATCCTCATTTATCAGATATATATCACAACTCTAAGACAGAACATAAAAACTTACTAAATGCTACAAGGAAAAGATATTATGCAGATAAAATAAGAAAATCGAAAAACATTAATCAAGCAGCATGGAAAATAATTTCGGTGGTTACTGGTAAAGCGAAAACTGAAAAAAACTTAAGCCTCTTAGTAAACAGCAATTTAATCAAAGATCCAAAAGAATTTTCTAATTTACTGAACATAACTTGACTTTCATACACCACATGCCTTACAATTTTCTTGTAGTAACACAGTTTCCCCTTGCAATGTGTGCAGAGCCAATATGATTCGAAATTACCAACAAGAAACCACTGATTACGTTATAATCTTACTGAAGCCATGCTGATTTTCGAAAACTTCTAATATACGGTGCGTAATACTCACAAGTAAAAGACCTATATAGTACCAAGAAACTCCTCAAGAGAAAATACTAGAAAAGTAGAGATGCGATCTTTCAAGAAATGAGGCAATAGATGTCGTTGCAAACAAAATGTCGAATACGGCAAGTTTCAAATCCATTTACTATCCAGGGCGTTTCACCGGGAACTGAATCGATCGAGTGTGAGAAAACTATAGCCAGGAATGATCTGAAATTTTGGTATTATGCTAAAGTCGATGGGGGCCACTCGCCTAAAGTATTTTCAAGATGGCGGCGCTTCGGGATATACCGAAAGTAAGCACCAACTTCGTTATTTTAAGTAGAATACCCTGTATATTGACACGTTTTTAGATTCTACGTGAAATTCTAAATATATTTCATGTATAATGTCATATACCTAAGTCTAATACTTTTTGACTTATTTACATTCTTATGCTAAATTTGACGTTTGCAGGCAAATAATCAATTGCACTTTTTCCATATAAGGATTAGTTTATTATTTATTTTGAAGTAAGATTTCTCAAGTAGATGACCTAATTAAATACTATTTGCATAAAATTGTTACAATTATTCATACAGAGTGTTCGAAATATACGTCTGAATATGAAATCGGAAAAATTACCGAAAGTCAATTTTTTTAAATGGAAAGTGGCAATTTTTGTAATTTTATCTTGTTCTGCATTAAAAATAAGGGTAACTTTGTATAAGCATGTCTCTTATAAAAATGAATAGTTTTCGAAATATTGGAAAGTTAGTATTTTTATCTTCTACAATACATTACTATTCGCATTACTTCTTTTTTTACTAATAGTTAGCCATGATAGCATTTACAAAATTATAAATTATCAGTTGTCGAATAAAAATCATTTACTTTATAATAATTACAATAAGTCAAGCCGGATAGATCGATGCAGTTCCCGGTGAACCGCCCTGTATACCCATACATTGATTTGCTTAAACCCAAATTAGATGAACTTAATACTAGAAATAAACATGAAAGAATCTGAAATTTAGATGAAAGTGGTGAAAGCATTGATCGAAATAAAAAAATAAGTAACACCCCAGGTGGAAACAATACAATAATATTATTAATGTGTAGCGCAAAAGCTTTTTAGACAAAATTACTTGAAAAGCTCTTTTCCCGATTTATTTGTGAACTTTGAAGAACACAGTTGCCAATATCATTGTAAATATTTTCAAGAAAAAGTGTGATTTTTATTCAAGAGGAACCTTATTCCAAAAACAAACAATATTTTATGAGCCAAAGTGTTGCAAAACATTAGATAGAACCCCTCTATCTATATTTTGAGAATTAAGAAAGATATTTAAAGCAATTTATCTGTATTATTTTATTTTTGCCCCATGAAGTTTTGAAGTACATACTTTTTTGTTCGTAAATGTCTATTATGGGTATTATTATCACATTTGCAACAAATGTCGGGGTAATTGTGATATCGTGACATCGTTCATTTTTGGACAATAAACTGTAGAACAAATTTGAAACATTGTGAAATAACGCTGCACATTTTTTTTAAATTTTAACTCAAACGGGTTAATTATAATCGTTATTTAAAATATTGAATTGAAAAAAAAATGACTACCACACCCTGTATAATCTGAGCGGATAAAGATACATGCATAATTTTAGACGAGTTGATGCAACGAGTTTCAGATGCAGGATGCTAATAGTTATGACAATGGTATTGTACCTATGTACCTAAGCGTATTCAGCACAAGTAGTAAAGGTTCGTAAAATTTCCCTTTCGGAGTCAAGGTATCTACTCCTCATTATCGTTTTCATCTAGTTCAACCTGTCAGAAACTGGCTTTCACGAAACTCCAGGCTGCCCAGAATATCTTCTAAGTTCTTTCTAGATTTATCCATCAGTATTGATGTCTTGGGCGATGTCAATTTTTTTCCAATTGCGGTTATCTCTAAATAAATGAAACGAGCGAGAGTAAAAATTATAAAACTGCAAATAAAGGTCGTTTATGTTTCTTCAATTTAATCTAAAAAAAAATATTTCAAAACTAAAGCTAACAGCATAACTCTTGCTTTTGAAGATTGAACAATCCAGACGGTGGTAGTAGGGGAGACTGTAGACCGCATCATTTTGTAAACACAACGAAAATTGTTACATTATTTTAGAAACCATTTCCAAATTAAGAAATTAGGAAGTTTTCTTTAGATGATGCTCTCAGCAGAGTAGATCGCCTGAAATCCTTGTTAGGAACTCTAACCGATAAATGTAAGTGCCAATACAACAGCCTATATATCATCAGTATATACATAAGATAAACTTAATTAACATGCTCCATGCTACAGTAAAGCAGATACAGCGTTAGTAAAAAGTCCCGGAACGATCGAATAACTTTGTTATTTGAAAATTATAATTTCTGAAACTTGGTAGGGGGGTATAGTTAATATAAATGCATGTTATGCAATACAGTTTATATTTTTTTCACTTCCGGTTTAATCGGCAATACGTCCAAATTTTTTTTAAACGGAACGCCCAGATTTTTTTAGCACTTTTGAATGCAAAATAAAAAACTACGATGTTTATTTTTATTCACAAGAAAACAGTTAAAAAATTTAAAAAGTGCCCTAATACAGAAAAAACAAGGTACCTTTGAAAAAGTTGTTGTTTAGTGTTTGCATTCTTTTTGCCGTCACATTTGACAATTTTAAAATCGTCTTAACTTTTGCATCGCTATAAATTTACTTATTTTAGACATTGACACATTTCAAAATGGCAGTAAAACTTACTGAATCAGAACGAATTGAGGTATTAATGACGCGTGGGTACGGTGATCGTCAACGTTTTTTTGAAGAGGTCCGTATTTTGTTTAATACTGTTTATCCGGATCGTCACATTAGTAAAAGTACGGTATGCCGAACACTTCAAAAGTTTGAAGTCTTTCGTCAGGTGAAGGATTTACCTAGAAGGGAACGTCCATTAACAGATGAAGAAACTAGTTTGAATGTGTTACTTACAGTGGAAGAAAATCATCACGTGTCCACAACAGAATTAGGTCAAATTCATGAGATCTCTCAAAAATCTGCTCATAAGATTTTTAAATCAGCAAGAATGAAAGCCTATAAAATGTATCCCGTCCATGAGTTAACTGAAGATGATCCAGATCGTAGACTGCATTTTTGCGAAACAACGACGGAATTGATCGAGCAGCAGCCTAATGTTTTAGATCACATCATTTTTTCAGGTGAGGCAACGTTTTGTCTCAACGGCACTGTGAACAGACATAATTGTTGCTACTGGTCAATTGAAAATCCGCATTGAATTGAAGAAGTCCATACACAGCGTCCTCAAAAGGTGAATATCTGGGCTGGTCTTGTTGGAAACAACATCATAGGACCATTTTTTATAAGAGGAAATTTAACTGGCAACGTCTACTTAAATTTATTGCGAAATGAGGTTCTTCCAGCACTTGCGGCCCTCTTTCCAAATGCAAACATAGGTGATCACCCTAATGCACACTTTTGGTTTCAACAAGATGGAGCTCCCCTCCATTTTGCCCATAATGTCCGCGATTATTTGAATGAAATTTTTCCGTAACGTTGGATCGGACGTAGAGGAGCAATCGAATGGCCAGCACGTTCGCCAGATCTCTCACCATTAGATTTTTTTTTTTTGGGGTCAAGTGTACAAAAATCGTCCCCATAATCTTGAACAATTGGAAGAGAGAATAGTTCAAGAAGCCAATCGCATCACTCCAGAACAAATACAAAATTCAATAAGAAATTTTACTGACCGTTTACACTTTTGTCAAATTGTAAATGGAGAGCATTGGATCTTCATCTGTTAATGGACGTTCCCTTCTAGGTAAATCCTTCACCTGACGAAAGACTTCAAACTTTTGAATTGTTCGGCATACCGTACTTTTACTAATGTGACGATCCGGATAAACAGTATTAAACAAAATACGGACCTCTTCAAAAAAACGTTGACGATCACCGTACCCACGCGTCATTAATACCTCAATTCGTTCTGATTCAGTAAGTTTTACTGCCATTTTGAAATGTGTCAATGTCTAAAATAAGTAAATTTATAGCGATGCAAAAGTTAAGACGATTTTAAAATTGTCAAATGTGACGGCAAAAAGAATGCAAACACTAAACAACAACTTTTTCAAAGGTACCTTGTTTTTTCTGTATTAGGGCACTTTTTAAATTTTTTAACTGTTTTCTTGTGAATAAAAATAAACATCGTAGTTTTTTATTTTGCATTCAAAAGTGCTAAAAAAATCTGGGCGTTCCGTTTAAAAAAAAAAAAGTTGGACGTATTGCCGATTAAATCGGAAGTGAAAAAAATATAAACTGTATTGCATAAAATGCATTTATATTAACTATACCCCCATACCAAATTTCCGAAATCATAATTTTCAAATAACAAAGTTATTCGACCGTTCCGGGACTTTTTACTAACGCTGTATATCTTTCCTTAAGCACAAAAAATAAGTGGATATACTCGTATGTAATCGAATTACTCCTGATTTGAAACTCGATGACATGAAATTTATATTGAATAGCAAATATAATGGAGGCATATTTTAATTGCATTTTACATACATACATAAATTTTATCTTTACGAGTCAATTTGTGGATTTATCAAATTAAATGGATTTATTTGTTTATTTGCATTTAACGTTTTACCTATCTCCTTTTTTCTACTGACAAAGTTTCGTTTGCGTACACAGTTGTTTGATATTAATGTTATCTATCCTTATAAACAATTTTGTTTATCGTTAATAAGATTACTATTTTATATTTTTCCATTTCTATTCGTTAGTGTTGTTTGACAAATAGAAATTATAAATAGATTATTAATAGAAGCAAGTTTATGGAAATTATAAATTTAATTCGCGGAAAATACGGTGTAATAAGTGTAATAACATCTAGTCACAGGTACTTTACCGGATTTAAAGGTTTTCAAAATTTAACTCTGTATTTGAAATTATAATTCTTTCTAAACTTTGTAGTGGCTGTTAGATCCTTAATTCAAAATAACGTATAATAATAATCTCTTTTGTCAATATCCACTCTAATATCTGATTTCCTTTTGATGAAACCACTGCTTTCTTTGTCTGGAATTATCGACAGTTGCATTTTCTTGCTGAAATATCCAGTTTCACGTCAGCAAATTTTCACCCAAGTCTATCAGAATCATTTCCAGAAATCTTATAGAAGAATTAGAATTCATTCGCGTAAACGTAAAACATATAGGGGTTTTATAGCTATGGAACTATGGAAAATTCTCTGAGTGTATTAATTAAAAACGAAATAAAATTAGACCAAGTAAAATATATTTTTTTAATACATTTAATTCCTGTGCTAAAGTTCCCTCATTCATACCAGATTATCGCACATACTATACACACAGTACTCCAGTTACATTATCGTAACGCAAGATGATACCAATGCGGAAATAGTAGCTAGAAAGCGCATGTGCCTTACAGAGCCCGTTAGAGAGCGCACAAGGCCAAGGTCATCTCTTTACTTAACATATTATATATCTACATTACTGCGACAATAAGCTTACCGCAGTTTAAGTCGCCTTAGCATGTTCTCATGTAAGTATCTCCTTTAATGCGTCCCATCATCTTGCATTCTTATCCTCCTTCTCTTGTATAATAAGAAGAAACGCATATATGTATACGCGTATATCCATCTGAAGGTGCCATGTGTTTTTATAATTACTGACATTTAC
The DNA here is from genome assembly GCA_023690525.1 of Holotrichia oblita. Classification (NCBI taxonomy): domain Eukaryota; kingdom Metazoa; phylum Arthropoda; class Insecta; order Coleoptera; family Scarabaeidae; genus Holotrichia; species Holotrichia oblita. The sequence goes on along the minus strand of CM043016.1, from coordinate 42,910,470 downwards.
ATGAACGCTGCCCCGCAGCCAACGTAATTATACTACATTAAGAGCGACTTAGCTGTATTTTTCAAGAATGACAAATTAGTATTGACTATTGTAGTTAATTTACGCATAAATTAAGTATTTAAATCGTGAATATCTCTATATATCTTATAATATATATCCTTCTTGTGTAATTGATGCTACAGTACTCTTCTGATATCGTAATATAATGAGAAAATTATCTTTCTTAACGAATACCGTAATTGTAATGTCTTAATAAAAATGATAATTTACAGCAGAAGCATACCCATTTACCATAAAATGGGATTATTGTGATTCTACTTTGATAACAACTTTCATCTTATGCAAAACTGTTTACAGCCGCAATAACTACATTTACAGCTATCTTTCTGAACGCATTCGAATATTTTCTTTATATTGGCAACAGTGATAGATATACTACAATTGACTGCAATATGGCGAATAGTGTTTAGAAGTCAGCACAACATACATATATGTTTGCATTTCTATGTACAAAGAATATAATATATAAATAAAATAAATAAATTTTAGCTCAAAGTAGCCCTTGGAAATTATACCTAATTATGACTTAGCTTGTTACTTAAATTTTAATAGCAATTTTGTTGGTTATGATATTTGAATGAAAATTGTTCAAAGTGTCCACCACCTTGTTCGAAACATTTCTCACATCTTCTTCTAATGGAGGAAAAAACGTTTTGTAGTATCGCATTGTCAATTCCATTAATTCTTTCAGCAATTCTGATTTGAAGGTCTGCAAGATCAGGTATCTGTACTCGATAAATTGAGTTCTTTAAGAATAGCCATAAAAAGAAATCACATGGGGTAATGTCACAAGATCTTGGTGGAAATTCATGCTCAGTGTTTAAACTTATCAACCGATTTTGAAAAAATTGCTGCAGCATATTAATTGTTTGACCTGCTGTGTGAACTCTAGCTCCGTCTTGTTGAAAGTAACCCTGTGTTATTTCTTCATCGTCAAGCTGTTCGATAAATGCCATAATCATTTCTTGTCGATACCTTTTTCCTGTTAAGGTTCCGTTAAAAAAAATAAGGCCAATAATTCTCCTTCGACTAATCGCACACCATACACCAATTTTCTGCGGATGAAGTGTGGTTTCAACAAAAAAATTATGTGGTTTCTCATTAGTCCACATCCTCATATTTTGTGAGTTACCATATCCATTCCGATAAAACCATGACTCATGAGAAAAAAAGGTTTTGTCAAGAAGGTCATTATCAAAATGATTTAAGAACCACTGACTAAACGTTATTCTTCTGGGATAGTCGATTTCGTTGATTTTTTGATAACAGGTCATGCGATATGGAAATAAATGTAAGTCGTTTTTCAAAATTGTATGACATGTGCAGGCCGGTTTCACTAGATTACCATGACTACTACCAATATTTTTAATGCGAACGTCCCCATGAGAGGCGCTGCAATGCAATAATGCTGTTCAAATGTTAATTTGTTTAATTTTGATTTAATTGACATTTGTCAAATTATTGTCAATGTATAATTGGTTTAAGCGTTGTGTTCAATATTATTGATTATTTCGAGTTCTTTTCTTTCTTCAAACACAATATTTAATTACTTTGGTTTTATTGTTTCATTTTGTATTTAGTTGCATGTTAATTATTTTAGTATTCTAGCATATTATCATAATTTAATAATTAACTAATATGGAAGGTCCACACTGCGTTATAAAAATGGTTTTGCAGTAAAATATGGTAGCAGACACTGTTTTCCTAATCCAGCGAAAAATACGGATATGTTTAAAAAATGGATCAAGTACTGTAATGATGAAATTCGTAATTTGCCACCAGAAAATGTATATTAAAATCGACGAGTTTGTAGAAATCATTTTACTAATGATCAATTTGGGTCTAATAATAGATTGTTGTCTACTGCATATTCAGTTTTAAATATTCCAAGTAAGCTTTCGGCCTAATTCTCATTATGCGTTTTGTTGTTGCGGCAAAAATTTTAACATTTCAGCGATCGTGCGCTTTTCACCTATTTTTATCAGTGGACTAAGGTAGTTTTGAATTGAGTTATTAATATTATGTCGTTTTAGTATGATTTGAATACTTTTTATATTATTTCTATGGGCGTCCTATTTTGGTAGACATCTACGATATTGCTTCATACTAATGAAAAAGGTTTCACTTACAATCATTTTTCGGAGAATTTTTGAAGAAGTTCCAGCTGAGAAGTTGCCAAATTATAACATAACAATATATGTAGTGAAAATGTATGGTCTCTACCTATAGCCATGAAAATCTTCTTATGGAACCGGATCTGAAATACTTACCATCAAATTTTCGTATTTCTCTGTATTTAAACCGGCCACAGCAGTAAAAGCATCAACTCCGACTTTTGTTCATATTATAAACAAATTGCAGCAGGGGGCTAAATGGCTTATAAATAATATAATTACTCATCATTAACTTAAATTTCTGTTTCTTTTTTCTATTGTATAGAAAAATTCTATTGTATACAGAATTCTTATGTACTTACGGTCCGATTTCATAATAATAATGTCCTTCATTCGGTTTATTCTCGGTTAAGTAATGAGTATGGTAGTTTAACGGTACATCAAAAAGGACTTTACGAATATATCAATTAATGATCGCTATTTTTTTATGAAAGTCAATTTGTATTTAATAGTGACTTTAAATAATAATACGGCATTAGGTTTTATTACGAAATCGGCCCTTATTTCTATCAAATATGTTATCCTTTTGTAATTTACTTTGTTCATAAAAATACAATATACCTTATATATACATATTTGTTATTTATGTTTTGTATTAATTCATTAAATATAAATTGAAATAAAATGCATCGTACGCTTTGGTATATTTAAGCGTCGCGCTTTCGCATAATAATGCGAACGTACTCAATAGATGGCGCAAAACATGGTTATGATTGACATACGTTATCTGACGCATCTATATTATATTTCATCTATGGACATGTGCCAATTGATACACCCACTTGTTGTGATAATGCTCGTACGGAAGTTCTGTACGCTTTTTCGCCCGACCTGCGCCTTCTTTCTGTTTAACACTCCCTGTTCCCCCTCTGAAAACCACAACGAAATGTGTCACTGTGTGCCGAAAACTGTCATAATCAAAGATGAAGTTAGGGAACTCATTTCTAAATTCTTCTAAACAATCTTAAAGCGAATACTGCCATTGTCCGTCAATCTTACGTCCGTTTCGAAAATAAGATTCTACCATGAACGATTTGTGTTGTATAGTGAAAACCATGTTAAATCAATTTTAAATTACAAAGCAATTTTTGTCAACTATGCATCTGTCAAATTGACAACTAATGCAAATTTAAATTATTAATAATCATACGTTTCTAAAGGAATGGCCTACTAGAGGCAAAGCTTATTTGAACGCTTTATACATCGTGTGGTTCTGAACAAATTATAAACTTAATTGGTCGCCACTTTCTAAGCTCAATTAACATAATCTAGAACAATCTTGCAAAAGTAATTTTTCAAAAAGGGAAGCTGGCTGAATCTTGCGGCAAGACATTTGAAGATGTTGAAAAGAACTAAACAAATTAAACTTTTCATTAATCGTATAAACTACTGTCCATTCCAAATAAGAATGGAGCAGATGACGCTACTATCGAAGCACATATCACACAAGAACAAGTTTGTGATTTGCAAAAATCGCGATAAATTTAAAATTTGTTTTTGATTGTCTAATAATTGACTGTCCACTATGTAGAATAACATCTTTACGAACACTAATAAAACACATTTAATGGTTCTAAATGCACTTTCATGAGCTTCGTCCAATTTGTCATATTTCATTTGACATATCAGTTTCTTTGGCGGAGTTTCCAGTTAACTCTATATGATTGCTAATCCCAATTTCATTTACTAAACTGTCCGATAAAGCCTTTGCCCACTTGTTACATGCCTGCACCTTGCATTTTTTGAAGAACCTGTAATTACGTATTGACGTTTATCAAAACCATAAGATGTATAAATAAGAAAATTTAAGCAAAACTGTTCAAATATTACCTTCAATAAGTGAATATTATGACATGTGATGTGACAACTGTCACTGCCAGTGTGTTTTAACAGCTTAAATCTTTATTTTCCGAGAAAATAATGCAAAATTGATCTGAAAATTGAAAAAAATGGGAAGTACACACATGATGGATGGAATAATGAATAGTTAGAAATAAATTCCAACAAGAATACATTTCTTCTCATACTAGCTGTAGCTTCTGGGACTACAATATGACATTTATTGTATATCTGTAGTGTATATTATTACGAGAAATAAAGTATCTATCCATCTATCTATTCAGAAGCTCTAAAAATACAATTTTGTATGAAGAATCAAGATGAAATGGATAAAGAAAACAATAAAGTCCAATAATCGCAATGGAACACAAACGACGCTCACATAATATAACCTTTTTGATGCTTCTGACATTTATGCAATTTTGACAAATTGTTCTGGTGTAAATGTGCACTAGATTTTAACCAATCACAGACGTTTATTTTAGACCCTATATATTCATAACGCTCCTTTCTTATTTGGAATGAGGCATAGAAAGGGTATAGGTTACTACTAGACAATACATGAAAAAGAATTTTGGAATAGAAACCATTTAGTACACCTATTTTTGAAAAATCTATTACAGTCTGTTTTCTTATCTAGTTTTTTTTGCTTTTGATTGTACAGGGTGGGCAAATTTCGATGTTTTAATAGGGGATCTCGGTAGGTCATTAATTCAAAAAAAGATTTATTAGGTTGCCTTCTTTCCGGGTAACGATTAACATATGTTTTATATGCATCTTCAGCATTATTATTATTGGGAATAAAGCATTCCAACATATCATACTTTTCGTAATTTTCATAAGCCATCGCAAATTTATAATTATAAGGTGAAGCAACAATCAAATAATCAACTTAAACTATTGATACTGTTTATAAACCTACTGACAGATTCATGTATGTTGAATGACACACACCTACTAACAAAAAGCAATGAATTGATGAAAATCAACGAAAATGTTAATTTTTTGCTATAATACAGCGAAAATAAACGAAAAGACCCCACATGATATATATCATTAAATGGCAAAAAATCCTCTTTTTAATGATATCATAGCCAACTATATGTTCCATATAAAAAAATACAACTTTATGTACTACCTCGAATTTCGAAAATTTTTTCAAAAAATCACCAACGTTGCTGCATTCTAATCAGAAAAGTGCCTGAAGAACGTAAAAGTCATTTTTGTCAATTTTCATAAATAGCCGAGATATCGTGATAAAACGAAAATGAGCAAAATCGAATTTTCACGGATAACTCGAAATCGAAAACCGATAGTCAAATTTGATTTTCACCATCATCCTTTTCCCGAAAAAACAGATCGAGAATGTGTGGTCCTCTTATAGTTACCAAGATCCCCTATTAAAACATCGAAATTTGCCCATCCTGACATTAAATTTAAAAAAGCTAATACCTCGTGAGGAAAAAGATCAAATACACAAGAGGAAGTGCTATGATACCACATTTTCTGAAAGAGAAACATAAAACTGGTTAGAAAAATTAAGAAGTTCCAACCAAAAAAACCTCGTAAGGATCGCTTAATTAGCAAATTAGTGAAATGAGACATCTTCAATTCGAACTTTCAGCAAAAGTAGGGAACAGAAAGAGATTAACAATTGCGTGTCTTTCTGAACTTGCTAGTCCATAATATTTTTGAAAACCAAAAACGCGGCGATCGTTCAAATGTGCAAGTGATTTATTTTGGCAACTAAGAGTACCTATACAATGTAGGCATCTCCGGCAGAGAGTCCTTGTACGCAAATCGAGACAAGGATTTTCTCGTTGGTTTGGGGATGATTCCAAAATGCTGAACGGCACAGGAATTGGAATTTAGAGAGATGGAGATCCCGACGACAAAGCCATCATTTTGGAAGCCGAAATAATTACGAAGCAACGAAATAGCTGACAAGTTAGCAAGAGGTGCCAGCGAACGACCATTCATAGATCCAGAACCGACGTGTGGGAATTCTTGTGAGTCACAGTCTTTGTCAGATTTGAACTCGCTGCTAAGTATTGCTCCTAGTGGAATGCACTTGTCGACGTGAGACACTGTAAAACTGTCAGGACTCTCTGGAAACTGTGGGAGTGCGAAGGAATCTCCAATCCATCTACTTGTTGACTGACTAACAGCGGACAAAAAGAGGCGGATATATTCTTGACCAGGTTACGGACTTCTCTGTCTGGATGCCATCTTCTTGAGAGGACTAAAATGGCATAGGGGCACAATAGATCTCTCTTTTGGCCGCCTTTGCCCTTCAGGGTCGTCCCGCCCTGAAGATGATTCTGTATGATTTTTGGTTTGTTTAGTCCTCAAAAAGATTTAATTTCAACCAGTCTTCAATTCTAACAAAATAAGACTGATATGATGCTAGATACTAATTCTACCCAAAACAAAGCATGGACTTTTTCTTACCTATTTTGTGTGCTCGCTAGAAGTGTTTTTCAACAGACTAAATATTAAATAAAACACACTTTTATGTCTCCTGATCATTCCCATTCCCATTTACTTTTGAATTGTGTCTCGTATTTACTGTACAATGACGCAGTCATAACCTAAAAGCCCTCATATCAAGGATTATTTACCATTAGATAAAGGTGGCACCAAAAACAAATTACCTTACTTAGAAAAGTTCCATCAAATTATAAGGTTCAACTAATTCTAGAGGTGCAAACTATACAAGCTAACGAACAACATCAATTTGAATTTTATGCAATCAAAAATGAGGGCATTGAAAATTTTTTTTTTAAATTAAAATAACAAATAGTTTGCAATCGGACCTGCTTTCTTAGGAGGAGACTACATTTATCTAACATTTATTTAAAATCATAAAATAATTAAAAGATGTTCATTTCAACGTTTTGCTAATTTCATTTACCTTTATCAACAAACATTTTTAAATATTTTTTTCCTTTTATGAAAACAATATTATTATACTGTCAGGTCAATTATGCTAGTCAAACACAAAGGATCTATTCAACATATTAATTTTTTTCGGCTGCACCGCACATAACATTTATCTGGACATCATTTTTCTGTTTTTAAAATATTGAGTCAAATTATCCTTGAAATAAACAATATTTTGTTTAAGCTCGAGTGAAAAAAAATTGTTTTCACTTGTGTCAAAGTAAAAAGTAAATAGTGAAAAGTTTGCGATAATTCTATTTTTAAGAAGTAAATAGTGAAACAATTTTTTTTTTCGAGACAACACCCAAATTGCCAAATTTATTCACATTTTTCAAAAATTTTTCAGATAATCTTCCACTCTCCCAGCGTATGAAATTGTATTTCTAACAAATTGGCGCTTTAATCCACTCAATGGCAGTAGTGAGCGAATGGTTGGGAATTTTGGTGAAAAATGGATTGCCCGCTATTCAGTTAATCCCAATAGACCAACATATTGCACGTGAAATGCATTCAAAATGGATTTTAGGTTTTCCGATATGCAAAGCGATCGCCTATAAAGCATTTCTTATTACTTTGATACAAAAATACTCCCAAACTTTATGATCAACGCTGATGCACAAACACTACAGAGAGAGTACAGACCATAAATTTTGAAACAATTCACAGATTTATGTTATGAAAATGTGCTACGAGAATCAGCCTGTAAAACTCTAGATAGGACTCAGTAGAGGCTATGCTAAATCTGTTTAATATTGGTTTTAAATAATAACGATGCAAAAATCTTTCAAGAAGTTTATTACCGCTTTTGAATTGCCTAGTTGCATAAGTAGCTGGATTATTACGTTACTATCCTTTTAGCTATTAATCACTATTGACATTTTTCGATGCAATCATATTAAACAATTATATTTATCGAAACTCAATCGCAATATTACAAACTCTGCACAACATTGTCTTAATTTCTTGACAAAACTACAAAAAATTATTTATTATGTGTATATAACTATATAAAACTTGATACTAGAGGTAATTTCTATATACTGCTCTACTATATACATAATATACTACTAAAGAGCATTGGCTGAAGCGATGCCCCGCGTTTGAGGTATAAGAGCTTCTAAGAACTTGGCAGGTAGGTTTCCGAGTCTTTCCCGCTGATCTTCTTGTATCGCTTTTCGCCGTTTCCGTTTCAATATCAGTGTTTCTATGAACTGTGGTACATCTGAATAGTGAGATTTTTCACGCCAATGCAGCCACGTTACTGCTATAAAGTATAACCACAAGCCTGTACAACAAGAAAAAAACATTTAAGAATTTAGTATGTAAAAGTGTAGAATATGATTACATAAGACTTGTTTTCCTTTGTCAAAAAGTTATGCTAAGCTAAACAAAGCATAAAATAATGTAATATAAAATTTATTTTGCGTATCATGTTTTTGAAAATTAAACGTAAAGAAATTTCAATAAATATACCAGTCAATAAGAACAACTAAAAAAAACGCAGCTGTTTAATTCCTCTTTATCAATATTAGATCGACTGGATTCTGTTTAATAGTGTGTAGATCAGCTTTGCCCAACCTCTAAGACATGCTGAATAATATCTGAAATCTGATATCCAACGAATATCAAACAATGATAAATAAGAAAGAGAAGGAGAAGCGTCTGATCCATTGAAACCCTTCTCTGCAGCATGTTAGATCACTCAATTTTGAATTGATGTAGAACCTAAGACAATCCTATAGCCTGAGCATACATGTTTTGCAGCTTCAGAGGTTAAAAGGATGAAGTTTTTGGTTGAAGCAATACGGTTAACCGTGTTTTGCATGTTTGCCCACTTGTCCAGTTACGAAGGTGTTACCGTTTAAATTGTGCATGTCCTTGGTAGACTAGTCCTTACTGCTTCTCTCTTAATAGTTTCTGATGTCATTCTGAACAGCGTAAATATCAGAAAAAAATTACAATCCTTTGTCAACTCATTTTAAAATATTGACGTTAAAAAATTGATTAGCTCTCATTGAAATAAATGGACAATCAGAGTATTATGCTAGATACATTCCAAAGTGATGACAAAACTATATTGTTCAAGTTTGTTTTTTCCAGTTGAAGGAAAAATATTGGCAATAGGCTTCTAAATCCATCAATGCTAGAATAAATAACGCAACATAGAAAGTAGCAATATATAGAAGTAAGATTGTAGATCATTTTCAAGAAGCAATCGTTATAGTTTTCTATTATCCCATCTGCTCTGGAGGTTCTTTCAAATTAGTTGTCCAGAAGCTTTTACTTTATTGCTCTCATTATCTTTCACTCGAACACAGTTCTTAATTCCTAACATTGCTTTATTTAAATCTTCACTTTTACAAAGTTCTTTTTTAAGATCAACAGTTTCTTATACAGGATAACAACCTGAACTACGAAAGCCTATTGATAGGAGAAGGTAGTGGGAGGTAAAATTAAATGTACCCATTTTAGTGATGTCACTGACAGGAATGTCAGTGGTTATGTCAAATACTATGGCAAATTATAAAACCACTTTATAATTTGCACTTTTTCATTAATTGTGTATTCCATTAGGATAGTTTGATGGTTCGGTAAAGTATTTGACATAACCTCTGATATTCCTGTCATATAATAAGTTGACAATAGTAAAATGGCTACATTTAGTTTTAACCCCCACCACCCTCTCCTATGAATAGGCTTTCGCAGTTCAAGTTGTTAGCCTGTATACTTTCGGAGTTCATCCGTCCAGGTGATTTCAAAAATATATTTTACGGAGTGATTCAATCCCCTTATTGAATAAGAACTAAAGCAAAATCTGTGACTGTACAATCAGGAAATAAAATGGCTGAAACAATTTTCTTAGATCATAGTATCTTATGGAATAGTTCAACGGCAGATATTGCACAGAATGAAATCAAAACAATTGGCGCTATTATTTAGCTGTATTGTATTAACAAGGGTAAGTGGTAGCTTTTATTTATTATTTATTATTTTTGAACCAAGATTTGACGTTATGGAATGGTACAATAATTTGGAAGATGACCAGAGATCATAAATGGTGCTAGATACTCACGGTAGAGAGTCTAAGAGGCCAGAAGACTATGGAGCAAGAAACAGTTGACAATCAAAGTGAAGATTTTTTTTGTTTTAGGAAAAGGCTATAGCACAAATTGAACGAGATCATCAGCTCCACAAAATATAAGTACACAATCACACAACATAATTATTCGATTAACTGGTCCAAAAGATGCTACCAGAGATTTTAGATCCAAGCTAAATTGTTTCTAATGTTTTTGAATGACGATTTAATAACAAAGAGTACTTGATTATTAATAAAACATTTAGCTGAAGAAGAAATGTCAAAGGCACTAACGAAACAGAATTACAAGCATTAATCGGGATTTTTTATTTGGCAGAACATTTTATAATTGTGGGACAATTCAGAATGAAATGTAATAGAAGCTATATATCTGGTTATGTTTAGAAAGTCGATTTCAATTCCTGATGAGAGCTTTTCGCTTTGATAATATTAAAACCAGAAATGAGAAACACAAACGGTAAAATGATTGACCAAATCTGTTGGCCCAGAACAAAGAAGCAAACAGCCCTGTTTAATTTCATAACAAACGTTGCAGCTGATTTCTGTCATGCCAAAAACAAAACAAAGTCGTAGTATCCATTTCCAAATCCCAACGTTGGCCAGTTACTCTAAGATTTTGATTTGCTCAATATATCTGGCTGAACGTATATTAAACATTTAGAAGAAATAATGAACTTGTCAGGCCTAAGATAAAATTTTCAGGAAGAAACTTTCCAACTTTTTCAATTAACAAGACCGCAACGGCTTTTTAGGCTCCAAGATCCCTAAAAAGTTCTGTAGGTATGTGTCATCTTTATGGCAGAAGACGTAATAAAAGTACTAGAAAGTTACTGCGGCGTATCTGCGCGAACTGTGTGTATCCAGCTCATCTAAAGGAGCTTACTAAATTTTCGGGCCAAGAAACGTTCCATAGCCGACAAAAGAAAGTATGTAATTCATTTTAATTTTGGCATAGATGTCATATTTATTTTATATTTAAAATAAGAAGGTAGAAGAAACAGATTTATTAACATTTTAAATAACTCAACAAACAAAATTCAAATTTCACGCAATTATTTTTAGTAACTTCAACGCTGAAACATGAAATGACCTATAAATTTGTTTCAGATTAATAGTTCTTTTTATACGATTATGTTTATTTACTTAAAAATAATTGCGCGAAATTTGAATTTTGTTTGCATTTAAAATTTTTATTGATTTATTATTTCGAAAAATTAGAACAAATTAAGATTTAAACAAGTTTAATATTTAATTTAAACTTAACAAAGCCTGGCTTTTGTAAGTAAGCTATAGCTTACTCACAAAATCGACTATTCACAATCAACATCAAATTCTTGCTAGAAAAAGAAGAAGAATACATCTATTTACTGTGAACATGTAGTATATGAATAATTGATACATATGTATATATCAAGGAATTAATACATAAAATATTCATTCCAAAACAATAAAGGAAGCTGTTATGAAATATGCGATAAATACTTAAAATAATAATTGTGTGAAAACATCTTATTTAATAGGGAATAATTTAAGAAACTATTGCAAAGAATTGACAATTTTCCATGAACTTGCGACATCTATGAACCTCTAGTCAAATTAAAATCACTTCCATGTTTAATATAAAAAGACATCTGTTGAAACATAGGTTAGTTGTTTTATAGATTTCTGTATTAATCGGAAGATCTTTCATTTTTAAATTAACTATTATTCAGTAGAGGTCGTTGAGATCGACATTTTAAATTTTATATATTATTAATAATATCTTTATATTAATTTAATTGAATTAAATACAAATACATACCTTGAACGCATAATAGTGGCATAGAAGATGTGAACGCCGCAAATGGCTTAAACTCATTATCCTCAACCGTATGCAGAATCAGGGCTATAAATGTCACAATTAAATGCACTTGCCATAATGCCAGCAATATAAGTACACAAACTAGAATTTCACGATTGTTACCCTGCACAAAGACACCTGCTTTATTATTATTCATTTAAAAAAACAAACATTATTAATCTAAAATTATTTTCAATCTATAATATAATACGCACCTGTTTTACGCCAATCAAAAGAAATACGCACGTTATCAATTGAAGAGTGGCAAAAACGTATACTATAATAACAGCAACCTTAGGTGAATGCGGCATCGAGTACAGTATACCCCAAATCTCAGTATTTACAAAGCCGCAAAGGAGTAAAAACACGCACGTAATCTACAAATCAAATAATTTGTCGACACTTTCATGATTCCGTTCATTTTACATGGGAGACTTACGATGAAAACGATACATAGAATCACGCATATATTCTTCTTAGTATTTCCTCTTGTACGAAGGGCCTTGAGAACAAACATTGGTCGTTGACGTTGGCTATTACATATTGCAATGTTTTTGACGTAGCGAGGTAACCTGGTGTAACCTGGTACTTGTCACATGTCATGTGTCACATAATCTACAACATGCCGCAAAATTCCCTATAAAAATCAAGTGGAATCAAGACAAACATAGAAGCTACGAAACCGGAACTATGGCCATCGAGAGTAAAAGTAAAAGGCTTTTTAGAACGGCTACACCTGAAAGCTCTCCAAAAGATCTAAATTATGTGGAATCGAATAAAGAAGCTTTAAACTTATTCTCTATTTTATCTGACAGTTTGGTCATTCAATTTGATATCCGACAACTTCTATCTGCCGCACATGCAACATTTTTGGAATTGGAACATGACTCTGTTTTGAATTGCTACAACATAGTTCCCGTGTTTTCTTCTATTGAAGACACTTTCATATAGAAAGTTATTCATGGAACTGGTTCCTTAGAACTCGATGTTCTCGAAATCTCTAACAATTCTGAAAACTTGTAGATAGGGTCATCTGGCCACTTCCTTAATTTAAATAGCATGATATATTTTGTAAGAGTTTTTTATACATTAAAACTTACTAAGGTATCCTATATCAAAAACGAGCCACAGTTATTGAATGTTTTGCCAGGTAGAGTTCTTAACGTAACGTTGCTGTTGATTATACAGTTAAAAAAGCTTAAATTACTCAAAAATTGCTTGTTTTTAAGATGAGGGATCTCAGTCAGTTTTGCTATTTAAATTAAAATCAAATTCCAAAAACGTTTTTCAAATGTGTCAAGAACATCCTGCGTATTTAAAAAATCGCGAATATCAAAAGTAAAAGTTACATGCAGTAAATAAAAAATAATCATTGTCAATATAAAAACAAACAAAGAAAATGAAATACACATCCATTTTTATGGTATTACGTGTAACAAAAAAAAACATAGCCCATAAATAGTCCTCAATCAAATTCCAAAAACGTTTTTCGAAATTCCTCACCGTTAAATTATAATAGTCCACCCCATCTTGAATCGTAACAGCCTGCAATACATCCTACAAATTGCAAAGAATATTTAAAAAATGAAATCCAATTTCACCTAATTGTACTATTTTATTATATCAGAAAAATACCAAAAGTAAAAGTTACATGCAGTAACAAAAAATAATCATTGTCAATATAAAAACTAAACAAAGAAAATAAAGAATACACATTGCCATAAATGGCTTTATGGTATTACGTGTAACAAAAGTTGCCTCCTATTGTAATGGTGCAAGCAGTTCAACACTATTTAAGTAGAGGGCGCACATGGTAGTAATAATTCTGTTATATTATGACAGTTATACCCATACCTACACGCCACTCTCTAAATTTGAATTTTATCGGTCAGTGCTGCCCTCTAACAATGGGGCGAGTTTAGGATTGAAAATTTGTAGTATATTGGTTTGTAGCTCGACTAAAAGGCGGGAATATTAAATCAACTTTAAAATAAAATGTTTCCTCTATCGAATTTTGTACATTTTCAAATGAGAAATATTCCATTAAAAATATATAAAAAATTCATTGGAAATATGTACCTATACTGTAAATACGGTTACATATTTGAACAAATTTTTAATACATTCCGATATATTTCCTACCATTTGAAATGTATAAAATTCAGTAATGTAAACTCACAAGATAAATCTGCTTATATAATCACATGTTAGATAATTAAAGCTGCTTTTAATATATGTAATGGCAAAAGTTAAGAGAGGTTACAATACCATGGTTTCATTTCTGTAAGATTTATTGTACATATATTACACAACTCGTGCACACAAGAATTATTTTATATTAATTATTTTAGTGATTTAACATATTTATTATATGCCATTATTAATTTCATGTCCTTTGCTTTTTAGAAAAGTAATATGCCTGTTAAAACTTGCCGTTAAATGTGTTGCACGTTGCACCCCAGAAGATATTGTTTACCTTATTAAATTTTAAAAATTCTTTGTTTGTTTCACTATGGACAGGACACATCACGTTAAGATTAATTCATTTCTTTACATTCTCGTATACAATTTTTGATATTTTAGTCCATGAACACATATCGAAGACTATAATATTCATTTAAATATTTTAAAATGCTGCATACCGTTTTATTAACCACTGTTATAAAACTGTTTAACAACAGCTTTCACACCCTATACACTTATATTAAACTATAATTATTGAATTGTTCGCAATTAAAAATAATCAAAATAGTACAAAAATAATAATAACATAACCTAAATAGTAATCTATTCCAATTTTATTCTTCAAGGGTTCCATCTACCGTGATAAATATCAACTATTCTGCCTCCCTAAAATATAGAGGGCTGCACTAGTTCCATTTTAAATCTTGGCGGTCAGTGCCAATGAGCTAGCTCCATAAAGTTAGCCCCTCACTATAAGCAATTATAATAAATCTTACTTTTATTCGTTTGTAGGTCGATTGTAGGTGTTTGATAGCGAATTTCCAACGTTTGATAGTCAATAGTTCATTAGCAAACAATAAAACCAATTCTTCGGAAAAACCTCTGTGATGTTAGCCCCTCATGTCGTCATTTTGACATCAAATTCAATTTTATTTTAGCAGAATCGTTTGTAGGTCGTTTGTAGGTGCCTGATAGCAAATTTCCAAATCTTGATAGTTGATAGTTTATTAATAAATAATAAAACAAATCTAGTAGGATATTAGGCAGGCAACCAAAATTACATCAGAAAAGCGACCTATCGGAACATGTTATTGTAACTTCATCCCGCAAGCTTTTTTTATCGAATTTAAATTCCTTTGAGAAAAATTTTAGATTTCGTCGTTTAGAGTTTCGTTTATAGGTGCTTGATAACAAATTCAACGTTAATATTTGATCATTTATTAATAAGCAATGAACTGAATATATTGACAGAATATTGTTAGGCAACCAAAAAAATTTGGTGTGTCTATTTGATATGTGCTACTGATAATTTAAGTTTTTATTTTATTAACTTTTTAATAAAAAAAACAATTTGAATCCAGTACTTCCTCTTTCTTTGATTTTTTATTAAATAATTTTATAAAAAAATAAATTTATCAGGTATGTTTCTTTTATTTTATATGATTTTCGCAAATATTTTTGGTAACATAACAATATTCTGCAAAATTGTTTTATTTGCTTATTAATAAATGATCAAAAATCAAACGTTGAAAATTTGTTATCAACTGACCTATAAACGACTCATAAACGATTTTTCTCAAATCCTATTTAAATTGATGGCAAATGCTTGCATGGATGAGTCACAATTACATAATATTCCCCATAGGATGCTTTTCTGATGTAATTTTGGTTGCCTGCCTAATATCCTACTAGATTTGTTTTATTATTTATTAATAAACTATCAACTATCAAGCTTTGGAAATTTGCTATCAGGCACCTACAAACGACCTACAAACGATTCTGCTAAAATAAAATTGAATTTGATGTCAAAATGACGACATGAGGGGCTAACATCACATAGGTTTTTCTGAAGAATTTGTTTTATTGTTTGCTAATTGACTATCAAACGTTGGAAATTCGCTATCAAACACCTACAAACGACCTACAAACGAATAAAAGTAAGATTTATTATAATTGCTTATAGTGAGGGGCTAACTTTATGGAGCTCACCCATGTTCTTTGATTATCCATAACTAGATTGACCAAGTCCATTGCGTATTACAATAACTACAAAAGTTACCAAGAGATGTCGCATCTCGATATACGTAAAAAATCACTGCAATAAAAGCATGAAAATAGAAATTTACAACTATGTTGATTTTAATAATGTGTATAGTTAACTTTTAAGTAAAGGTAGTGCAAACGGCTCTAAAACTATCAATTGTAGAAATAGAAAAAAACAGTCTGTAGTAAGTATTTTGCAAGTGTACATCTGAAAGTAGAGGAAATCTAAAAGTTTCTGCAATAAATATGAATATGTTATCTTAAAAATATCATTGTGGCTTAATTAGCTTGATTCTCAATTAGATACATATAAAGCTATATAAATGCAGAGGCAACAGTGTCACAACAACAATAACAACAAATAAGAATTGAAAAGCATGTATTCAAACCAATATAAGTAACTATAAGATTTTAAAACATTACAAAATTCTTCACAAATGCATAATGTTTTTGAGTTTCTTTCCTGTTACATCGCGTGGATACTCAGAAATAATTTCACATTGTTTAAATATCAAGCATGTAAAGCATGATTTAATAGTAGCAGGCGATGAGAATTGCAATCTCCACTATTAAAGGCAAAATATAAGGGATCTTTATAGCTCGATGTGCAATGCGTTGTCTTAACTTCTTTTTATGTTTAATGCGATCAAAGCAGTCTTGAAGAGTTTTAAACAAAATAGAAACAGCGTTATTAAGTAAATCTGTAGGTGTCAATAATGTACTATGTTCATAAGATTTTTTAGCAAGAATTTATGTAGAATTTAGGGTCCATTCTTCCAAATTTTCTAAAGTGGAAGACAAAAGGACGGAATACAAATTGGCAGTTTGTTATATTTATCAAAATCCACTTATTGATAAAATATTCTATATTTATGTATTCTGTAATATTTCAATGTTATGTGGTACATATATATTTATATCCATAAGGTAATATATTCAAAAAAATAGATCGTATATTTCATCCATGGACTACAATGGTAGTATTGGACAAGTCAAATTTGTATAATACATGTATGTACACACATATGTATAACAAAGTAAATACAAAGACAATAAACAGCAAAACAACAATTTAAAAGTTATATTCTATCATTCAAATATTCGTTATGAGTAGTAACATTTCCTCAACAGCAACCGTTTCACTGATTCCTTGAACTTAACCACAGCATAATTTGCCATTTCTCTAATAAAAGGGGGCTGATTTATTTCTTTTATTTTTATTTTCAATTATTTCTGTAGATTAATACTAACATTAATTTTGTTATCTAAGTAATGTATTTACTGTGCATTTTTTTTTTCATTTTTCTTATTATAACTCATACCTACAAATAAAAAATAATACAAAGTGTTAAATATGAATTCTAAATATTATCCCAAAACAATTTTCAAATAAAATACCACGACATAGGAAATCGATATATTTTTACTTTGCTTGCAATTTTTATGAGCAGGTGTTCGCCTATAGAAAGCGACAAATAAAGACAGATACAGTTTGTGTATTAAGTAATGTCTCCACGTTGAAGAACATATCATACTTTCTTCCGCTCACGCCAATTTGGTCATTTGCGTTCGGCCGAAATATTCTTAATATCCAACCCTAGAGAGAATATATATAGAGAGCCCATGCAATGTTATTTTTTGGGCACGCCATTGTGGATCTGGAGGAATGGACGGCTACATCCAAAACTAACAGCAGCACCGGCTCCTGGGCTTAAGCTCATGCATGATAGATGTCGCGGTATATTTTCAAATATTCTTTTAGTATTAACCATAATAAAATAGTACCTAATAACTGGTATTAACACTCATATTTAATAATAAATTTTATTATTTAGATTTAGAAAGAAAATGAATACAATCTCAGTCATATAAATTCCAACAAAATATGTATATAGCAAAGCTATGAACCTGATTAAAAGACGTAGGTATATAAAAACTTATGAATGAATGTGTAAAATCAAGACCGATTCTTTCTGACAAGAAAAAAATACATAAAGAACTTACACATCCAATTTTGTGTTTGCACAGATGGTCATAAAATAATATATTTTATTAAAATGCCAGACTTTATATTCAAGTTTATATCTTAAAATATCTATTTGCAATATAGTCCCAAAAATGTAAACTAATTTTTTTTAATTCCTTTAATTAATTGTCCAATCATCAAAACAAATTGTATGCACTGAGTAGTGCTTCGGAAGATTTGATGAATACACCGATTGTGTGCATGATATAAAAACACGCCGAAAACCTTAAATATAAAGAAATTATGAATAAATGCTTAAAAAATATCGTGTCAGCTTAATCTGGAAATGCCTTTTATTTTTAAATTGGATCATACTTTTTTCTGCACACACGTTAAAAATAACTTCAAGCTAATATTTACATCTATATTGCACATTTACAAAATAGAAGAATGTTAGAAAATAGAATTGTTTTATTTAATCGGGTCATCCTAAATATTAAGAATTACGTTTCATAAAATCTGTTACGACAGTAAAATATTTGATTGACGGATATTAAAACCTCTACTTAATTTTTATAAAACAGTAGAAGTGATTTACTGTCCCAATTTAATTTGTAAAATTCTTTAACAGTTGAATTTAAAAATTAATATTA
Source organism: Holotrichia oblita (assembly GCA_023690525.1). Classification (NCBI taxonomy): domain Eukaryota; kingdom Metazoa; phylum Arthropoda; class Insecta; order Coleoptera; family Scarabaeidae; genus Holotrichia; species Holotrichia oblita. The sequence continues at coordinate 42,891,668 of CM043016.1, read as the reverse complement.
AGATGAGAGCAATGGATAATAAAAAAGCAACTAAGCGGGCGATTTGGTCAGATCAGGCGTAATATCAGTGGTGGAACTCAAAAATAGAATTCAGTTCTGTAGATTCGACCAAAGCGATTCTATCGTCTGGAATAGAATCGTATATGTTGTACTCTATCAACTTCGCTTATGCTATAGAATTGTGCTTCGACAATCTTCGGCAAATTTGTCAAAATACGTGAAAATTTCAAGGTAGCCAATAGTTTAATCGCGAAATTACTACAAATTTTTAGGGTTTTTACATGTTTTATTCGGTTTTGTTTTTGAATTTTAACTCGATTGTAAGCAAATCACTTGTATTGTAAGATATTAATAAACGGCAAGCATTAAAAAATTTTAACAATGAAAGGAGAATGATGAGAAAAAATGCCACTGCCTTTAATCTTCCTGATACGCAATTTATAAAAATATTTCGCCTCACAGAAGAGATGGTTGATTATTAATTACTCAATTAGGACCCTTCTTTCCCATCACTAGAAATAATATAAAGCCAAGGACAGTCTTATATAGTATACATCATAGCATTATAAGTATGTACCTATCATTATCGCAACAATAAATCTCTAGGTGCATAAAGCAAGTAGGTAACTGATATTGCGATCCAAATCCAATTCTTAATGTTAATGCACTGTAGGTTCATTTCATGATGCATTTTACAACTTTTTAATAATATCGAAACATACAGTGGCGCTTTGATAAAATACGAGGCATTATGACAGGCGTTTTCCGTATAAGAAACGAGAATTAACTGACGAGATCAGGTAGTCTGTTAGTAGCTTCTGATTTGATTGGGCCGACGGTCAGATCGACCAAATCACATCATCTGTAGCCCGCTTAAGATTGACAGTAAGTCAAAAGCACCAATGTTTGATATGTCAATTCTAAATATTATTCCATAAACCGTGAATCTAAACACTCCCTATGCGATTGCATAATTTCGTCCGGCTGCCACATCCGAAACTCCAGTTACAACTGTTATAAGTAATAAAGACATAAATATATGAAATTCTATAAAGTAACGAATATACATAAAACTTTAAACACCATGAATTACTCCCATAAAGTATTTAATAACTGAAAGTAATATTGCAAAAGAGTAAAGAATCAAACTTGCCTACAAAAACTAAAAATACAAACGCTATTGTATCGTGGGATTTCCGTGAAGTTCTGTTTAGTTAGATAAAACACAATAGACAGGCTTAAGGGTACGAGGCAATTGGAGGGGATAGGATATTTGTAGTGGGAGTCATTATAATTAATCTAGCACACAATAGAGGGTCATAGTATTCACCACAGAGAAAGTATATTACAGAGGAACATTTCAAATGGGACCTACGGTAACACATTTTTAGTTGCTAAATATTCCAAAAGAGGGCAGTTCGAGCCAGAGTTTGCTGTAGAATTTGCGGATGAGTCACATAGTCGAATATTCAATCTTGTACCAAGATTTTTAACTTGACTTTTCTGCTTCAGATATTCGATGTGATCACGTGATCAAGTGACATAACCACAAACGTAGGTTATCGTTACTTAAATGTAAACAAATATGGACGATATTTTTATATTGCTTTGTTGCACGTATCAACAATAGTATGAAAGCAAGATTTATATTTTATCTGAAATTTTGCCGTCACAATTTAAAAGAGATATTTAACTATTTTTTGTCATTACACGATAGAATAAAATACATTCCTACCTGTTGATATGTTCTTAACTTTACTAAAATATCTCGACACAATAATATACACTTGAAACAACTTATATTTACAAATTTAAATTAAAACGCTAAAACTAATTAGAAACTAAAAACTTTAATACTTATCAAAATAAAAATACAATATACGACACGAACAATAAAACGACAACAACGATGATAAAAATGATGACAAATAAACTGTCTAATGTCAAAATTAAAAGCATGTTTACTATAGTAATAAGCGCCACCACGGAATTCGGTGCATTGATCCCAAACTAAAGCGCTTTGGGTCCCAAATTACGCGCAGCCAAAAATAGCATTACGTTGATAATCTGGAAAGCTCTTTAATATGTGGTATTCACTTTATCAGCGTTTATAGACTCGCAAGTATTTCGAGCTTTCTATCAATAGATGTCCCTGTTGAAAATTGAAATTATAATTGAAAACATTCACGTGGAATTCGTCATATCACATATTCATACAATATATGATATGATGATATAGGTATGTAAGTACATATATAGATACGATATTAGATATAGAAACACCGTAAAATACCCAAGTATATTGCCCAATGTTGTAACATACATATATGTAAATGCTATTTTACATCTCGTTTCTATTTATCTCTCTATTCTCTCTATTTACCTCGCTACCTTACCAGCAAATTATATAAAATTTGATAATAGTTTCCTATGGAATTTTTATTTTTTATTACGAAATTTTTGATAGTAATTATATAGTAATTAAGAAGCGTTCATCGGAAAATATAAAATGTTTAAAATTTGGCAGAAAATATACAGATATGAATTAAAAAAGTATAGATTTTGCAGTGATTCAAATTCACATTGAATGAGATAAAAGTAATTGATTCGCATGGTTTATAACGCTACAAAATTCGCTAATTGTACAATATTAAATGTCGGCTAGACGATAGAAGAAATGAAGCCTCTGTGTTTATTCAACCAACACACAAGTTTTTTGCTCATACATATGTAATTATTGAGCGTTTGGATTTGACAGCTGGCAACTATTAGTAACCGCTTCTCATGCACTTTGTCCGCTCAATCAATCTTGTGTTTGATGATTTTAGTTTATATAAAGTGTAGTGTTTCATATTCAAGTTTCTGGAAGATTATCGTTTAGGAAACATTTATGTACTATAACCTTAAATTATTTACTTCTCTCACTTATAATTATTTATTGCATAGTTATTATTGTAGTTACCTACATTTTTAGTGTAGTATTTGTAAGGATTGTAAATAAGATATACAGGGTGAGGCATATTAATTTTAAAATTGATTTCGTATGTACGGATGTTTCATATTGCCAGGGTGAACCAAACATAGGTACATTTTTTTTATATGGGATACACTATATATTATTTCAAATTTAAATTAAGCATATCTTCCTCGTTCATTTATATAAGGTTTCATTGAGTTATACCGAGTATTTCAGAAGTTGTGATCAATTATATCCTGTGCATTCTACACGAAACAACTTGAAATTCTTTTTGTACCGGAATGACCTTTTTATATTGTTACAGTTTTATAGCAAAGCGATATTTTGCTAATATTGCGAAAACTGTGTATAGGGAGATTCAAAACACAAATGCATTATTTTCTCATCTTACTTAAATGGAACATCTTTATTTTATATTAAGAAACAGAAGGACACTGTATGCACTTTCATTTTTATTAACCATTCCCTATCGTTAATTTCTGAGATAGTTAATATTTTCTTAATGAAAAGTTAGCTTTTTCAAAATAATTGTGATATAACGGATTTCACAATAAATATTCAAAATGTCCACCAAAAAGATCAAACAAGCAGAAAAATGCAGGAAAAAGATGTATATAAAAGTCATATGTCATAAAATTTCGGATCAAACTATCGAATCCGTTCGTGTATTTGTCGTGAAGTTCCCGAGAAGGAACGAAACTTTCAAATAAATCTAATCATAAGCAAAATAATGAAACCTTATATGGTCTAGGATTATAATTGGTATAATAGGTAGATATACCTATACAGTTTTGATACAATACTACCTATAATAGTTATAATAATTTTAAACATCCTTTACTGTTATAATAATATAAATCAAAGAAAAATTACAATAACAATTAATAATTAGTGTTATTAGATTACGACCTCTTAGCAGCTGACCTTGTATAAAAGAAAACTTGAAGCTTGTTCTAATCACACTTCGGCAAAAAATATGTACACCACTCTAACAATGGTCGTGTTCAGTTAGCACATTGATAAGTCAGCGGTAAGTAATGATTAGTGAAGTATCGCACTGAATATCTATATGCTAATAGTACAATATTTACCATGTAGGCATTCAGTTCACTACTTTACTAATCTGTATCTACCGGTGATTTACCGATATGCTAACTGAACACGACCAATGAAATGTGGGACAAGAAACAACAGTACAACAGCGGAAGATCGCATTAATTAGTATAATCATTATAAACAACGAAAATTAACTCAGCGCTGCTAAGCATTTTTTCTTTTTAGATATAGGCAGAGATATAGGTTATACATTCCTAAATATGACAAATATCTAGTAGTAGTCAGAAAACCTAAACAGCATAATATATTACACACATACGCAGCCAACATATTTCTGGGATGACATTAGGCAAACATTTCACTATGTGTTGTTATAATTCGAATATGGAGGTTTTTATAAATTTTTATTATGATTTGTTATTATAATAAATACTTTTGTTTTCTTTTTCTATTAAAACGAGAAACTTATTCATTCATCATAAAGAACACTATTTATTGTTTTTGCTCCGATTTTTACCATTTTTTTCTCTTCGGAATTGCAACATTTGTTTTATTATTACTGAATGTGTCGGCAACATTTTCAAAAGGATATTTTAAGGCACTCTACAAAAATCTATACATATTTAATTGTAAATAGTTGAAGAAGAATTGATTCTGATAATTCTTTCTATGAACGTTGTGGAAATGATGCACGCCAATCCACACAACATCGTTTGTATTTACAAAAAAATCTAAAGTTGACGTAAAATTATGTATGACGTCATCGACTACTGATGCATTTCATTAGTTTTAGGTTAAATAAAAAAATGGGTTTATAACAATTGAGTACAGAAACAAATCGCGGTTTACTTTTAAAACTACTTTTATAATATACCTATAGTTTGTTTTTATGCCGTATTTATTAATAATTTTTGTTGTTTATGGTTTGTTAATTATTTGCGCCATCTATTAAAAAATTGCTACACTATCCATTTTAAGTAATTCTGGCACATCCCGAGCTGCGACACTTTTAGGTGAATTGGCCAGAAGACTGATTTTTGATGCAAGATTTTTGTTTATTTATAACAGATTAATGTAATTTTATTGTCGTAATCTATAGCCTTGTTACCTACCTAGTACTTAACATAAACAGTTTATGAGTCTGATTTGTAGTTTTCGTAATATAATGCATTTTCTTACGATGTACACACAAACCTAAACTTTAAGATTTTTTTTCTGCTAGAAGTTACCACATTATTTAAATTAAAAATATGTCATTACCTCGATAACAGTATGCTAGTTACTCCTATAATTTTTTTTCATCAATCATAGTTGTAATTTTTAAAAAATCTTGCATCAAAATTTTACCATTGTCGTATATGGAGCACTTTTCCCGCCATTTTACTCGACCACGCAACCTTAAAAACTAAAATCGTATGCATATACATATCTATAAATAATCACCATAGATGTTTGGAAGAGTAAAGTAATTATATCGCAAAATATTACTACAGTTACTACTTACAGGCGTAATATATAGGTATTCCCAGAGTAGAAACCAAGTCATTTATAAGATAGAGATACTCGTGTCTGAATTATGTTTTTTTAAAAGAGCAATACAATTTTTCATTGACAGTAGGTAATAAATCACTTTGATACCATATGTAGTTATGAATGGAGTTATTTCATTCACAGTTTTGTTGGTTTAGTTTTCCAATTACAGTTGGAAATAAATTCGGTATGGTTTAGTTTCACTCTTAGTGTATAGATGGTAATTATAGTCTTTTCTGCTTTCTACCACCAGATACCAGCACATTATTGGGTAATACACAAAGATTTACCCGAAATTTTGTGTTGCCTGATTTGCCTATTCAATGGGCTCTCTATATATATTCTCTCTACGATCCAACTATACATCTCCAGGTGCATTTACAGAAATGACCGAACGGGCATGAGCGGAAGAAAGTTTGATAAGCGCTTGAAAGGGGACGACATTACTTAATAGACAAGCTGTACATGTATTATATCACTAAAGGTGGGTCCAGACTACTCGTACTCGTGCTTTGCTCGCGCTACTTGCGGGACTCCCGAGTAGTGTAGACGTGAATGCAAGTCACGAGACAAGCCATGCGAGCAGCGCAAGCCATTAACTCGAGAGGATCCGCCCGGTGTCGGTACATCAAAGGAACTTGCGTCAAGTTGCGCAAGTCATGTGGACGGAGACGGGCAGTTTTCAGTTGATTGTTGGTGCTCGTGGATGATGGAGTGGACTAATGATCTGTGTTTGAAATTTGTAAATTTGTATGAAAAGTTCCCAATTTTGTGGGACCCTAAAGACAAATTTTATAAAATAACACCTAAAAAAAATGAAGCTTGGGTGGTCATTTCTGAAGAGCTAGACATTGGTGTGCCAGAATTAAAAAAGAAAATGACCAGCTTGTTTGCAACATACCGAAAAGTGCGTCAAAAGCTTGCAACTCCCGGAAAATCTGGATCAGGGGCTGATGATGTCGACTCATCTCCTGTATGGTTCGCATTCAAAACTTTTGGATTTTTGCACACCAAATATAAACCCAAATCGACAATCAATACTGAGGTAAGTAAAAGATCTTAGTAATTATTATTGTTTATCCATTATTTATTTATTTTAAATAAGTACAGTTGCTAACAGAAAATGATAAGACACAAACAATTTTTATACTTAAACCCTCCTTCCTCCTTGCTAGTATAGAGATTATTGTGCGAAATTAAATTATTGCTTCAGAAGTTTAGGACGGAGATACAACGTTGCCAGAAGTTGATATAAAGTAGCAAGAAAATTTTAAAAATTTACGCCATTGATTTTTATATATATAAATTATCACTGGGTATACCTTATCCCCAGACATGACCACCTTGACAAAAAAGGATTATTCCGTTTTTTAACATGAAAATAAAATATTTTTGTTATGCATCATAAAAAAAGGGAAAAAATGTCCTTATTATTACTGGTAGTTATCTTGCCATGAAAGTTTACCCTCTTCAGTCATGAAATATGCCGCTAATTCATCCCTTATGTCGTGAGCAGCCTGGGCTGACCGACGTGGAATGTTCGTTAATGGTGAAAATGAAGTAGAAGTCGTATCTTCAGTTCTCCATGATGCACGGATACTCTGTCCATTCTCTTCATTATCAAATACGCCTTGAGAAGTATAGATTTGTCTGGAAGTAGAGCTTTTTCTAAAGTAGTTATGAAGATGTACACAAGCCATGACAATAATTTGGGCTTTCGGTGGCTCTAGTAGCATGGGCTTTCTTAGCACTCGAAATACAGAAGAAACTATTCCAAATGCATTCTCTACTATGCGCCGCGCCCTTGATAATCTGTAGTTAAAAATACGCTTAGTTGAACCTTTTGTATGTTGTCCGGAATATGGCTTCATTATGTGGGTATTGAGGGGAAATGCGTCGTCCGCGACAATGACGTAAGGTACTTTTATTGCTCTACCTGGAAGATTACATGCACTAGGAAAATTTGCAGCATCATTTTCCATCTTTTGAAATAAGGTCGTGTTTCGAAAAACACCGCCATCTGATATGCGACCCTGACAGCCCACATCAGCGTAGAGAAAACAGTAGTCTGCATCTACTAACGCAAAAAGAACAATACTAAAAAATGATTTGTAATTGAAGAAGTCGCTTCCAGTATTTATTGGACATTGTACCGCGCAGTGCCTGCCATCCATTGCGCCGAGGCAGTGAGGAAAATTCCATTTTCTCTCGTATTCGTCGGCTATTTTCAACCACTCCTGCTCTGTCTGTGGCAACTATAATAAAAAGAAAAATTATTTTATATATTTATACTTAAAAGGAGTAGGCTGGACGTCATTTAATATTATTACATTAAATTAATAATAATTATTATTATTAAAATTCACGCATAAACTTTGTACCTAAATCACTAACCACCAATTATTGTTCTTTTGCAGGTAGGCTTAGAAGTGCCTGAGATTCAAAATGAAGAGAGTAGGTCTAGTAATGAAGAGAACTTACATGTTGGCAATAGCCAAGAGGAATCTAACGTCGCTCAGACGGAGGAAGACATGACAACACCCTCCAACGAAAAGTAAAAAGGTGTTCGTTTCACCAAAGCTAAAAACTGTGCTGAAGCGTGCTGGAGATGAAGATCCGAGAACAGGACAAGCATACACTGCTCTACAATCTGCGCTTAATAGAAAGAAGGATGAATTTGACGCCTATGGGGAGTATATCGCAAACGTCCTCCGATCCATGGACAAATCAACTTATGCCTATGTCAATAAAGAATTTGGGGAAATAATTTTCAAAGCTGAAAGCGGCACATATGCTTCTCGTTTAATGACACAGGCCTACTATACATTCTCATCACCAGATTATTCGAGACCTAGCTCCAGAGATAGTGAGAACAGCCATCAAGCATCCTATATGCCTGTGCAATCTACAAGTGGGCCATCGGTAGCAAATCCACAACAAAATACTTCGCAATCTCACTCTTTCAATCAAAACTCACAATCGCACTACCTACAGCTTGACACTCAAGAGGTGTTACCTTTAAACAAGAATGCTAGTAGCCAATTAACTAATCTGCAAGATGATAATAGTGGTTTCAAATGGAATTAAAAATATGTACTTTTATTTTGTACTATGTTTTAGATACTTTGTCACTATTTAAATAAATATGCATAAATAAATAACGATCTTACCTTTACATAATCCTTTAAACTTTCACTTAAAGCTGCACATACTTCTGGAACAATGGTCGATATTGTCTGCTTGGAAACTTTAAATAAAAAACTTAAACTCGTAAAGGAATCCCCAGATGCTAGGTACCTTAGACTAATTGCAAGTCTCTCTGCAATGGGAATTGATTTTCGAAATGTAGTGTCTTTCTTTGCAATTTTCGGTCCAACCAAATGCAATATTATCTCGAAATCTGATGGGGACATACGGCAAAATGTCTTGAAATGTAGGTTATCGGCTCTTAAGTCCCCCAAAAAATTTGTTCCTCTGTAGAATTCGCGACTCCGGAACACCGATGATATCCACCATCTACGTTTTCGGGGACGTTTCTTGGGCTTCTCTTTTTCAATAATAAATGTATAACTATGCAACTTGCACTGGCGATTATAATGTCGCAATCCATTTTAAAAAATCGCGTTCCTACAGACGGATCCTTTCAAGTCAAAATCCCGCGAGCAACTAAAGTCCGTCTAGACACAAATCAGACGAATGCAACCTGAAGCTTGACAAGTCTGTAGATCATTGCGAGTACCGTGAGCAGGAGCACGAGTACGAGTAGTCTGGACCCACCTTAAGAATTTATTACGTTTTTCTATCAGAATTCTATCAATCGCAATAATGCCACCTCTCTGAAATCTTTGCGAAAAAGAAAATCACATTATAAATCCTTTCTACTTATAATACCTAACTTTTGCCACTACTCTTCCACACGCACGCCTATGCCTGGTCTCTTCGTGAATGTAGTAAAATTTTTAAAACTTTGATTTTAAATTGGCAAATAGAATCACAATGAGATTTTAGTGTTTAAAACAAAAACTTGTTAATTCTCTTTAGTAAAATTATTCACGTGTTAATTAATGATGAAATACTTTCTCTGTTGCAAATTATGGGTCATAATTAAAATTTTAATGTAAAACGTCAGCTATGTATGTAAGTAGTTTGTTCACATTTACATACTTCATTAGTACTAATTTACTTAATTGTCAATAGGTTCTGAAAAAGGGTGAAATAATAAAACCCGAAACGTAACAAAAGCTATATTCTGTGTTTCGATTAACAAACCCTAACTCAGTAGGTATTTGTACTGTAAATATCTATTTCATCTATTACCATTTACATTCTTCTGCATACTTACATCTTACATCTCAGTATTTTATTAACATATCTTAGTTTATATATACAGTCCAACGTAAAATAAGGGAGACAAAAACGTCATAGATTTTAAAAATGGTGCTGCGTAAGTGCATCTTTAAAGTTACCTTAATATTTTATTATGTAGCAACATTAACAATCTTACAATAGATTTCCAATAGATTGCAACAATATTTAAATAAATATCCATCTATTTTAAGTACATTCTTGACGTAAACTATTTATAATGGCCAATGCACCCAAAACTAATGATTGTTTGGTGCGAATTTTGGAACGGTGGCATCATTGGCCTATTTTTCTTCGAAAAAGATCCAGGAGCCTTTGTTACGGTCAATGGCCACCATTACCGTGCCATAGTCAAGGAATTTTTGTTTTCATAAATTGAAGGGGATGACATGGACGATATTTGGTTTTAACAAAACTTTTGGATATCGTTTTTGAAAGTCGAATGTGAGCCCGTTCCAATATTTTTTGTAGGGGTGCCATTAAGGATAAATATTATGCTAACCATCGAGAGACGATTGAAGCTTTGAAACACGAAATCACACCAGAGGAATTAATTTGAAAGGTTCAATCTATAATTATTATTATGTCTACTATATAGGCAACCAAATATATACAAGGAAATAATAGATCGTTGTACCGTCATGTACGAGAGCGAACAAGTGATGTTTAGAAGTTATTTATATTACCGATAGAGGTCTCTCAGCTATTTTAATTTTCTATATTTTTTGGAAAAAGTAGAGAACAGAATTAATTCCTTTCTGGTTCTTTATTTATCGTTCCATTGCGATATTTCTGTGACAAATATGTACCTAAGTCAGTTAGTCAGTGAGGACTTATGTTTATTAAATGTCACTGGTAGTTTAATTTAATATTTATTATCAAATAGATATAATTAGATTACAATATTTTATTAATGAATCAAAAGCCTGGCGGCCTTCACTAGCAATCACACAATTGTAAAAAAATAAGAAAACAAATTAAATTAGGCAAATAATTTATTTGATGTTAAAATATCAAAGTAGAAAATTCAGTCTTCCATCTACGTTATGTGTCAATATAATTCCTTACAGAAAAGATAAAAGAACAATAATTCAAAATAATATTTTATAAATAATAATTTCTAGCAAATATGTATATCATATTATATATATGTAATAAATGCAATAGCGGTATGTATTTTATCTTTATATAAGATAAAACAAATAAATAAATATAAAAAAAATGCTCTGTTCGTTTTAATTTTTTCTTGATTGATCAACCCTTTAACAGTTTCCTTATATTATTTGCAAATCTTCACAATGTAACATAATAATATTTCCTCTTTAACAATTGAAATCATCTGCAGCAGCTTCCTCTTCAGCTTCATATTCTTCATCCGCAGTAGCCTCTTGATATTGTTGATATTCGGATACTAAATCATTCATATTCGACTCAGCTTCAGTAAATTCCATTTCATCCATCCCTTCACCAGTATACCAATGCAAGAAAGCTTTACGCCGGAACATAGCAGCAAACTGTTCTGAAATCCTCTTAAACAGCTCTTGAATAGCTGTGGTATTTCCTATGAACGTGGACGACATCTTCAACCCAACAGGTGGTATATCACAAACAGCAGTTTTAACGTTATTAGGAATCCATTCGACGAAGTAACTACTATTCTTGTTTTGGACGGCCAGCATTTGTTCATCAACTTCTTTCATAGACATCCTACCTCTAAATACTGCGGCTACAGTTAGGTATCTTCCATGACGTGGATCGCAAGCAGCCATCATGTTTTTAGCATCAAACATTTGCTGCGTCAATTCCGGGACGGTCAAAGCTCGGTATTGTTGGCTTCCTCTTGATGTCAACGGGGCAAAACCTGGCATAAAGAAGTGAAGGCGAGGGAATGGAACCATATTGACGGCTAGTTTTCTAAGATCGGCGTTCAATTGTCCTGGAAATCTTAAACATGTGGTTACACCGGACATGGTCAACGAAACCAAATGATTTAAATCGCCATAACTAGGATTTGGTACTTTCAAGGTCCTGAAGCAGATATCGTACAGAGCTTCGTTATCGATACAATAAGTTTCATCGGTATTCTCGACTAATTGATGAACAGACAATGTTGCATTGTAAGGTTCGACGACTGTATCAGAAACTTTCGGGCTAGGCATTACCGAGTATGTATTCATAATTCTATCTGGGTATTCCTCTCTAATTTTCGAAATAAGTAAAGTACCCATTCCGGAACCAGTACCACCGCCTAACGAGTGAGTTAGTTGAAATCCTTGCAAACAATCGCAATTCTCGGCTTCTTTTCTAACGACATCCAGAACCGCATCTACAAGTTCGGCACCTTCTGTGTAGTGACCTTTAGCCCAATTATTACCAGCACCCGATTGGCCGAAGACGAAATTATCCGGTCTGAAGAGTCTTCCGTATATGCCGGACCTAACAGCGTCCATCGTGCCGGGTTCGAGATCAAGTAAGATTGCTCTTGGTACATATTTTCCACCATTAGTATGCGAAGCAACTGAAATCAAAGAATGCAATCAAAAAAATTGAATAAATCATGTTTGACATGTTTTATTTTAATTTTATTTTTAAAAATTGTTAAATACTAATAAATAAAAAAATATATAACGATTAGATTTCAATAAAAAAATGATCGCCCCCGGGTGGGCTCGAACCACCAACCTTTCGGTTAACAGCCGAACGCGCTAGCCGATTGCGCCACGGAGGCTCGATGATAGGTGATTTAAAATAGTATTATATAAACTATTATATAAAAGAATCCTTGTAATAAAGAATATACACAATTAAAATAATATTATTATAATATATATTGCTAAGAAAATTGAGCGACCTCTGTTTAATCAAAAGCCGACAGAATTTATTGAGGTGTATGTACCTACATAATCTGATTGGCTAAGCACGAATTGGAATTGTAAGATATAGATCTTGATTGATTTATCAAAATATATAGACCGACAATGGAATTCTGGTTTATCTGATTTATTTTTTATTGCTTTATACGTACAGTCGTAGATTGACTATATTATGAACGTATTTTAATAGGACAGTACTTACTTTTTGAGTGCTGTAGTACTGTCCTAAAAGGTCAAATAAATGCATTTAAATAAAATTTCTCTCAAACAAAACATGTATGTCCACAGCAGAATAATGAAAATTAGATTTATTAAGATGCACTACACTCTACTACCTAATCCATTCCTCAATCACGTGTACAGCCAAACTCCTTAATTTACCTTGTGACTTATTGATACCTTCGATAATTTTTAATAATATTTAGTTTGCTGAATGATTTCTCCTGATTAGTCATTGTAAGTTATAGTAACAAGTAACAACAGCAATAGATTTTCAAGTTTAAAGGTTTAAATGGATGAAATAAAATGCTTTTTTAATACGCGAAACTTAAAAGCCATACCTACATCAACAAAATCATATTTTTGTCATACTCAACATCTACTTAACATTAATTTGATACACGGATGACCATTTATGGTATACATATTACACGATAGACGACATTTTGCAATTTTTGACCAGCTGCTACGTCCAAATTACATCAATGCACACGAAATATACCCTTGAGAAATCATTTTAATCCGATCTTTTCTACAAGCCAATTAGTCTAGGAGATTACATTCGACATGACCGACGGTTATATGCGCAACACATACGTTACAGAAGATTATTATCTATAGCGATTCTGATTAGTTGACGTGCTACGTATAGGATATTTTTTTTCTATTTTAATTATGGATAAATAAGCGACTTATGAATTTGAGGTTATTCGAAATAGCATCGGAATAGATTTTAAAAAACGACTGGCGAAGTATTAGCAGGGACCAAATAAGTAGAAATTACGTAATGAGGTAGATTAATTAATTGATCTCAGGTAATCACCAAAATTGGTAGTATTTGAAGCGAAAAAAATGCAACGCTGTGTTAATTTTAAATAATTGACTTGTAATTAACAAGGTGCAACTCAAAGAGTGATTGAAACTGTTAAACGACCGAATTGAAATTTAAACTGAAAGGTAGATTCGTTAACAATGCGGTCAATTATCATTTTCTTACAGTTCAACAGATAAATTGTAAAAATCAGTTATTCCAAGTTTAACAATACACAGCTATGAATTTGTAAGTTCAATTATTTTATTCGATTCTTAAATGCGGTAAATGCCAATTAACTAATTTTGAGGGTTGTCAAATCGTAAAAACAATCATTCTTTGCAATTCCAACACTTGCAGGTGTTAATAATTCTGCTGAAAGCTGTTAAGCTATAAATATGCATTTATGATGTTCATACTTCTGACAGTTGTCAAACAGTAAGACCAATCATCCGTTCCAGCATTAACCTACATAGGGTGAAACACCCAATTATTAACACTCCACCAGTTATTAGCACTGTGGAAATTAAAGTAAAAATATAAGATTTAGGAATTCTTTCCAGGTTTGTCAAGTATAAAAATGAATACATACTGATATTTTCTTGAAGTTGGTAACGTTCTTCACGCTGTATAGTGTAAAATGGAGAAGCTTTGGCGCGGTAAATTGTGAGCTGTTGTGCATGCGTTATTGTTCGATCATTTTCTTTGTGTCAAGGTAAGTATACATGTCTCAAATAATAACGGATAATTGTTATAATTTCTAGTGTTTACTAAGACGTCTTAATTTAAATCAATTTAATATAAGTTGAAACAGTTGATTTAAGTTTGGTTGATTGAGTTAATGTTCTCATTTGTATTATCTGTAAGGTGCTAACATTTGGTTTGTAGGTTAAGTTGTTTCCTATTATTAGCATTACTGCTAGTAATAGGGTATTTTGCTATGAAACACATTTTAACAAACTTTGGTTCATTCATCATTTCTGATGTAAATGAAAAATGCCTCCTTTGCGTATTATGTTCGCGCATTCAGTTTTTCCAAATGATAGCCCCATGCCAAAAATAATGTTGCCATTTATTAACATAGTGCTAATAACTAGTATAGGCACGTGCCAACTATAGGCCGACAAGCACCTTTATAAAAATTTTTACGCCTGTTTCCTTTCAATTTTTCGCAGAATTTAATATGGGTCCTACCAAAAAAAGTTGCAACAAAAACATACAGAAGAGAACTACCAATAAACAGACTTTCAAGAGAAAAGAGTATAATGCCGATAGTTTGAAGCAGGCTGTTGTAAGATGCGGTATGAGTAAGAAGCTTGCCTCAAGAACGTTTCAAGTTCCCAGAGGCTCGATTCAGTTTAGTTTACGGAATCAGGATCATAAAGGCCCATGTCCAGTATTAACAAAAGATGAAGAAGAAACCCTACTACAATGGATTGAAGATTGTTGCCGAAAAGGATTTCCCAGAAGAAAAGTAGACGTCCAACTCAGTGTTGCAAACTTCGTCAAGAAAGCTAGTAGAAAGAATCCGTTCAAAGATGGTGTTCCAGGTAATAAATGGTATCAGCTGTTTTTACAACGCCATCCTAAACTAAGCATACAGACTCCCGAGGCTGTTACAGCTGCAAGTGCAGCAGTCTCAGATCAAGATATTAGACATTGGTTTGTAAATATCGAAATCTATTTAAAAGACAACGGATACTTCCAAATTCTTTCTGATCCAAGTCGTGTGTTTAATGGCGACGAGACCAACTTTCAGCTATGCCCGAAAAGCGGAAAAGTTATTGCAATAAAAGGCGAGACAGATGTTTATGAAATGAACCATGCATCTGCAAAATCGTCACTAACCGTCTTGTTTACTTTCGCCGAAAATGGAGATGTTACCCCTCCAATGGTTATATTTCCGAATAAAAGACTCCCTAAAGACATTACATTAAAAGTTCCAGGAGATTGGGGTATAGGTCTCAGTGATACGGGCTGGATGAAGGCTGAACTTTTTTATGACTATATACGTAACGTTTTGCATCCCTATCTGTTAAGAACGAAAAGAGCGTTTCCAATTTTGTTGATTGTAGATGGCCACAAAACCCACCTTTCGCTAGAAGTAAGCGAACTATGTAGAAGCCTAAAAATAATATTGGTGGCGTTCTATCCAAATGCGACACCAGTGCTGCAGCCAGCTGATGTGTCGGCATTTAGACCACTTAAACAAGCTTGGAAAGAAAGTGTCTTGACATGGAGGAGAGACAATCCTCTATCATCCCTTACAAAAATTGATTTTGTACCGGTGCTTAAGAAAGCTATCGAAAACGGCATAAAACCCAGTACTATTATAAATGACTTTAGAGCAATAGGGTTGTGCCCATGGAACTGCGAAGCCATTGATTTTAGGAAGTGCATTGGAAAATCCAAACCTGAAAATAATAATACAGTAGAAGTGGTATGTAATCAAGATGTGTCTCAATTGCAAAACAAGGAAAAGCTCCTCACAAAAGAATTTTTTTATAACATTGTAGGAGAGAACAAACTGGCTGAATTGGATGAAGCCGAAAACTTATTGTTGGAGAGTGATTTAATCCTGAAACGCATTTTTAACTGTTTCAAGTATGATGCAGACGTAACAGTCGAGAATATTTATACAGGACAATTAAGGCAACCTGACCATTTAAACAACGCGAATTTCAATATAGAGGATATACCAATATTGTTTTCGAATATTCCACAACTTGACATTGGAGGACCAGCTTCCATTATTGTCGAACAAGAATTATCAAGCAAATCAAACCTGAATGTACAAAATGCTATCCATCAGCACAACTTAGTTAATGCACCTGAAACTAATAATGTAATCGACAAAAGTGACGCAAAGGTACCAGAACAGGTGTGTATAACAATGTGTGAAAATAATAATAATATCGTCTTTGAAGACAAATTTATTATGATGGAAACTATCCAAATCGAATACCTGACTCCTGTAAAGTTAGAAAACGTCCTAATAAAACCAAAAACTCCACAACGAAAAGGCGTTCGGTAAATGGAGAGAGTGTCTTTTGTCTTAATTTCAGATGAATGGCAAAGCAAGGAAATGCATAAATAAAGAGAAAAATCTTTAAAAGAAGAACAAATTAAGAAAAGAAAAGAGGATAGACTTCTAAAGAAAAGTGAAGAGAGAAATAAAAAAGAAACGAAAAGTCCAGTAACAAGAAAAAAGTGTAAATCAAACATGAGAGGACCTTCAATATCTAAAGAAATCAGTATTACAGCAAAGAAGGAAGAAAAAGACATAAAAGGAGACAAAACATCTAGAGGAAAAAGAATCAGGATACTGTCCGATATGATATTAACGAAACCACTGGCAACTAATCAACAAGTTTCAAATTCTACAGTTAATGAACATAAGGAAAATGATGAGAACGAATACCCTATTGATAATATCTTAAGTAGTGGTAAAAAATATTCACAGTTGCAGAACTTGAGACTCTATTAAATAATAATTAACGTTTCAGATAAATTTTTAGATATTTATATGCTATTTCTGATCTTTACCTATTTAAGATTGTTTCCTATGTTATAAGCAAATATTATGTAGCACCGTATGTAGATTATTTTAAAAGCTTTAATAAACCTGTCAAAAATTTAAAGGGAATTATTCTCAAAAATATTTCTTTTTCCTTATTACTAGATTAATATACGGAACCTACTACCTAGCTAGCATTTTTTGGTAGTTAATATTTTTTGGGAGCCAATAATTCGATAAAGGCATGTCAGTATTAGGGAAAAGATATGCTAATAATTGGAATATTCACCAGAAACAGGAAATCGGACAATTGGGTCCATAAATACAAAACAAAGATGAAATTATGCTTCTAAAAATATTGCTTAATGACAATTCTATTCATGTCAAGAATCCGACGTATACAATTACTTTTCCCAACACATTACAACAAGTTTAACTGCGATGGAGTCATAAGGCTTGTTCGTTGCATCTACACTAACTACAATATTGTACAATAGGGCAGGAATTGTAATATAAAATGTGTTCCTACTGTACAATATTGTAGTTAGTGTAGGTGCAACGAACAAACCTTTAAAGTGCTAATAATTGGGTGTCTCACCCTATGTCACTGTCAAATATTGACAGTAGTCAAATTATGAAAGTTGTATTTTCTTTAGATTTGATAATTGTAACTATCAAAATATTTACGATCGCTGTAAAACCAGATGTTTCTACAATTTTGATATAGTTGTAACTGCCAAAATACTTATGACAGTTGTCATATCGTAAAAACATTAATTTTTTAATAATGTTGGGTGTCCTATTTTTAACTATTACAGTACTGTTAACAGCTGTTAAATTGTAAAAGTAGTTTTTTTGTCGTTTTGACAGTATAATTATCAAAATTTTTACAGACAGCTGCCAAATTGTAAGTTCAATATCAGCACTAGTAAGCGTTATAATTTGGCTGAAATCTATCAAACTATAAAAACAATATTCTTTTATTATATGTCACAATTTATAACTGTCAAATATCTTATGTCTGTCAAATTTTAAAAGGATTTTTTTAATTGTGATAGTTGTATATTTGTGTGGAAATATCAAGATTGCAGTCAAATTATATAAAAACTCATTTTTGTACAATTTTGAGTGTACTATCAAGAAAAAATTGACAGGTGTAAAACTATTTTTAACGTCTCAAGTCAGATTTTGTTTTTACATAGTAATGGTTGGTATTACCTACTTATTAGGATTTCGACCTAAATATAGCAACGTTACTGCAACAACTGCAGTGATGAATGATATATTTCATGCTTGTCATGACGCTAAAGTCACTTGTCCAGGCTTATTTGTGCGCTTGATACGATTAAGCATAAAGTGCATGCTTCTGTCTGGTCCTCTGTGGGTTTTAATGCTGATTATGTCCCTTTATTCACATAGTGGTCCAATTGGAGTTTACAACTAATTGTCAATGGTAAAAAGTCGATGTGTGCCCTAAACATACGCTCTGGGACCGATCTTTTTGTGCAAATATAAATGAAGTTCTTAATAATCTAGTCCAACATTTTTTACACATGAATCATTGTTGGTGTTTGGTATAAAAAGTAATATATTGTTTCTAAAAGACTGTCCACAGATTAGCGTTGGTATAAGAGTAGTGCAGCCAATGTAACCTGGGTCTGCATATTAGTATTTAATAAAGCTTATTCCAGTTCAAAATTATTGTGTTTCAATAAAGATTGTTGATAAGTCAAATGTAAAACAGGTTTAACTGACGCTTTGCTCCAATTTCACTTTAGTTTTAGTAATCATAAGCGTTGGTTGGGCAGACTGATAAGTATTAGGATTCTTCTGGCTGCTTGTGTAATCTTCCCAAAAATTATAGTTCAATGTTGGTGTTACAACTTTTGATAATTATCAGAAGATTCTTGTTGAATTCGTAAATTGAATGTACATATATCTGAATTTCGATTAATTTGGGAGAGTAAATTGAGGCTATCCACGGCAAGCTAGGACTTCAGACTGGCCGCTTTGTCAGCCAATAAAATGAATCTTCCACCCATAGCGCGAGCGTACGGAAGAACAATTTCTCAAAATTTCATCCAGATACCTCTGAGCATTCAGGGTGCCGTTCTATACATAAAGTTATGTGTGACCTCCTAAGCTACAATCGTCGTCCATATCGAACAAACATCGTGAAGAACTGGATTGAACAAGTGGGAATCAATAGAATGGACTGGCCGGCAATTCTCCTGATGGTAATCTCATCGAACATGCTTGGGATGCATTGGGAAGACGTGTTGTAGGAACAAATATGCCACCGCGTACAATTCGAGAAGTTCAACATGCTCTGATAGAGGAATGGAATAATCTTCAACAAGAATGTTTTGATGTCCTGATTCGATCAATGGCGACGAGATGTCATGTTATCAATAAAACTAAAGTCTCATAATTGTGTATTCATTTAACGATATTTATTCACTCTAGTACCTCAGTAGCTTTATAATGTGCACAAACAAGTTGAAACTTGTTAATGCGTTCGATCTCTTATTTAAAAACGTTGTAGTTAAATATAAAAATATTTTCGAGGTGCTAGATTCATTATTTATTTGTTTTATTATCATTTTCTCAAATATCCCCCAATTGCTTTGAGCAGTGTAGGAGTAATTAATGTCTCTATGAAACAAGATTCTTTATACTTGAAGAAGGTATCAGGACCAGGTTGGAAGGAAAATGGTGGAGCAAATATCAATCACAAAATAATAGTTAAAAAAAAAACAATACTGTTTATTCGCAGTGTAGTTTCCTAGGGGGATGAGATTAATGTCCTGTAACGCACAGGTAAGTATCAAATATTTGGTTTCTGAAACAATAGGCAACTTTAACAGACAGATAACTACACATCAAGGTTATGGGCTCCATAGTGAGAAGTTACCTGTTAGATAACTATGAGTAGACATGTATATTGAAAGAAAAAAGAATAGGGACAACTTCAGTACATATCGGTACCTATTGTAATTGTTCCATTTCTTTTTTCTTGAGAGATGTTTTGGCGTATTGGAACGACGATTTCTTGCTTTCCTACTTTCTCTACTGTTTGTTACAGAAACCCAAAATTTAGCAAGAGCGTATCCTACAGTTATTTATCGCATTCTAGAAACTGGGCATAATTATGAAACATTTTTCAGAGACCCTACACTGCGGGAGAATAGCACAAACACCAAATAAATTATTTAAATTTCTTTATTGCCCTGTAGCGGCGATGAACAAAATAATATTAAGCAGTTTGAATCCAGTAAACATAGGTCAACGTCACTTATTACTTAGTTGGTCACCCGGTACATTTGTTCGCTTTTCTTCCACATTGTTCAGGTATAAAGCAGTATTTGGTGTTCAAACTTTTTCAGTTTCAACAGTTCCAGGCGTACACTTTTTCTAAAAGTTGTCAAACACGCTGGTGGTAGCATTATGTTGGTGAAATATTTGTGCGCGAAAGACACATGAATAGCGTTCGCTATACCACGATAATGGAGCAGCTACTAGAGCCATCGATCCTAAAACTATTTGAGGATGACCACCCTAATGTCTGTTTTCAACAAGACAATGCACCCTGCCACCGTGAAATGCAACAATGCGCTGGTTTGCTGAAAATAAGGTCCAATTGCTTGATTGGCCTATACAGTCTGCGGATTTGTCACGTATAGAGCATCTATGGTATATCTTGAAAAGGAATCTGCCCAAACACCATTGCACATCCAGAGAAATGCTACCTCACGGGTTTTCGAAGAATGGGATACGATTTTGCTTGCATTATATTCTAATCTTTTAGTTCCCATGCCAAAATGCTTTAAAGCTGTTATCAGGGCTCGTGGCGGAGCCATAAACTATTAACTGAATAAAATACTCTATAGAATGCATTTAGACAGTTGTTCAAGCACACACTGTTGTATTCTATCGAATCCGATCTTTTATTATGATTTAATAGGAGATGCTTATGTATAATTTATAATGCTCATAATGCATCATGGTGAAAGCTTCTCTGCAACGTGCATACGTTTCCCAATATAACGTTTACAAATTTTGTTAAATTTAGATTAATTAGATTGCAAATGTCTCTTTGGACATGTAATAAATATTTCATGACAGCGCAAAACTTTTCCGCAAATAATGATAAATAATAGTATTGTTATTTAACATTGATTCACATGAATTCAGCAAGAATTACATTCGCTTGCGGTTAGTAATGGGTATAAAAAACGGTCATTCAATTAAGTGTTAGTCTAAATTGGAATAAATAACATATTATGATCATTATACTAATTTAGTAGATAGACATGATGTCTTTAAATTATACCTCAACATTGTAATGATTTTGTTATATAATAAAATTTCGTGTTATGAATTAATAATTGCTTGTTTCTGTTGTTGTGTAACCATAAATATGTTATTAATATTAATTATTAATTATCAAAACACCTGTCATAAATTAGATCGATATAGAAGCAAAATTTCCGAACCTTGAAAGGGAAAAAGACGAAACTAATATATAGTATATAACATCAACTTGACCTCATTCCTTTCATCTCCTTAATTTAATAAACATCGCATTGGGATAGACCAATAAAAGAATATAAAAGTTTTATAAGGTCAGGCGGCATTAATCACGTTGGTACCAGAATTAAAGTACATATCTCATGATATAGAAAGCAAACATCTTTCGTGCAGAAATTACCGTCGCATATTTTATCGCTCCATAATCAATAAATCCTCGATATACCTACCATTAACAAGTTTAATGCATATGATCCGAACCTTGGGGTGACAGATTTAATGTATTCTTAACGTTGTGAAAGTTACAATGTTGGGCAGCTGTAATGAATGAGTATAGCGTGGTGGTAAGGGGAACATGATCGAAAAAGAGAACACCCAAGTCGTTACCCAAACATTGACTTCGCCAACTTTTTTCTTGTGTGTCCCGTTGTGAATTTTGTCGTCGTTAAAGTAATGATATGCATACGTAAATATGATAATAGTCACGAAAGTATATATTATGGATATTTTAGAAACGAAGTATTACTTATTTTATTCCTTGTATGGAGTCTTTTCTAAAAATTAAGAAACACAGAAATTCCAACTTAACAAACCGCCGAGGGTCCGTAATCTTCAACTGCGAACGAAGGTCTCTTGGAACTTGTTGCATTAGACGCTGGATAGAATTTATATCTATTTCTGGAATTCTTAATTTGCGGCTTTCCAACCATTGTCGTAGACTTTGCTGCTCTATAGAAACCAAGATGTTTCAATTGGTCGAGCTTGAGGTAGCTTTGATGAACTGTCATTCCACAAAGAATATCTTCTTTTTGGTTAACCAATCTCGTCTAATTCGGACATAATGGCAGCTTGCCAGATCAGGTCAAAAATTATGTCAATATCAAGATGGTGATTATCAATGAAATCAAGAAATTTTGGAAGACATCTTTGAGTGCAAAAGTTAACATCAACTCCCAATCGCGGCCCAAACCAGAATTTTGCTTTAATTTTTTTTCGATTTTGCAGTAACTTCGTCTGGACACTCTTCAATATTATCGGTGTAAAAGGCGACAGTTCCGTTCATATCCGAGTTTGAAAAAGAGAAATACTTTTTGTCGTCCATTATGATAACTCTGCCATTAATAAAATGATTTCGTCGTTGATTCTAGTGTACCATGGACAATTCTTCTTTGCGAAATTTTAAATTGTTTCTTGCATGCGCGCTCTCATGATGATGTGTCCGCCCTATGCCTTGCACTCACTCTATTTTTACGAAATTTATCCCACTTTTTGGCAAATTTAAATAGCCTTGCTTGTATCCTTTCCTCATATTCATCTATGGTCCTAGGTTCCTTGATTTGTGATTGTGTGAAAAAATTTCCAAACCTTTTCAGACGAACGTTATTTGAGATTTTTCTGTAAATTGAATTAGTGGGATTAAATCAAATTTGAATATTTCTTCTACTGATGTAAAGTTTGGCGAACAAAATAGACGTACAAGCTCTCTAATTTGATGATAAATTGATTTTAGGTTGTCAAGATAATTGAAAATTTTGTGCTCTAGTTGGGTAATTCCTGTTCTCTTTAGTTCTTTTCTTCTTAGGTAACCTTCCGTTTTCAGATTTAGAATCTATATATCATTTCTTATCTTCTGGAGCAAATTTACAAATTTTGATCAAGAAATTTTAAATATTATTTGGTTAATTTTGTAGTTTTGAGATTTACAAATATTTTTGTGGAGGTACATTTGATGTGTTTTGGTTTAGTCGAACAGGTATTACTAATAGGTACAAATATCGTCTAGGCTACCATTGATAATAGTGATGAAAACTGAGACAACTAAGAATGTCGCTCGGCCATATCTCAGGAACGGCTCACAGTACAGCTCCGGGAAAAAAATATTACTGACTAAAGTCACCCCGAGAAACATCTGGAAATTATTTAGAAAAGTGTAGGATGACCACTAGAGGGCGTAACTGATCACAATAAATTTTAATTCTTATTTTACACAAAATTTACCAACTTAACGTCTATCATAAATAGGAAAATCTACTGAAAATTTTGTATATTTTACTCTGGACAACTATCTTGTATTTTGTCAAATAAGGGAAGGGGTGCAGAAGAAATTTTGTATCGAAGGAACGCTTATAACTCCGGTTCTGTTGAATCGAATTTTGCAAACTTAGTCTCGTTGAAAACATCATTACTCCTCCAATCTGATGCTTATTTGCTAAATTGGAACGAATCTAATAAGTGACGTACATGCTAGAGGGCGCTGTTTAATTTTTTTCGGGAATTTTGTTTTTTTTTTTCGAAAATATTAAATGGAAACATACATTTTTGATAACAAACAAAAAAATAGACTATCATGGATTTTTCTAAACCTACTGCTAGTGATTCAAATTGTTGAATATTATCTTTATTTCTGTCACCGCTAGAGGGCGTTAAAGAGAACAGAATAGAAGACATGTCGCTAGCAATTTGCAACAATATGCTTTTCAATATAATGGGTATACGGGCATGTCTCTGTAAATGTTCACAATTTTCTGCCCCCCCCCCCTCACGCAGGACCCCAAATTTGACTTGTTTAGATTTTTATTTGAGGGGGCGAAACAAATATTTTATTTTTGCAACGCGATCTACTGCTTGTAACGACTTGGTTGTGGCAATCGTTCAAAGTATTTCTAAGACAGAAATAGAGACGGTAGTTCTATCCACTCGTTCTGGAGTGAAAGTTTGCATCGAAAATAATAGGAGACAACTTCAAGATTTAGGGCGCCACTAATATTAACTTTATTATTATTATGCTGTTTCCTTTTTTTTTCTGCATTGTTCTATGAATTATACGGTTGTGCTTTTAACTAAAATCTTAAGCTTCCAATTCATGATTTTACAGTATGAGCATAAATATAACCTTCCCCACACTGTTCTTAAAAATTTACATATTTAATCTTTCTTAACGCCCTCTAGCGGCAATGACCAAAACAATAATAAACAATTTCAACCATGAAACAGAGGTCGACAAAAATCCTTTCTTATAAGACCAAATTTGCTAAATTCCGTTCACGGCAAGCAGAATTATTTAAATTTATAGAAAAAATTGTTACCATCCACACGTCTCCGAAGATATCTTCCGATTGGTAAAAGATAGCGATATCCGGTTTTCGCTGATTTGTTGGTAATTTAGTCTACTTTTTAATTTGTTGTCAAAAATGTATGTTTCTATTTAATATTTTCCAGAAAAAACAAAATTCCCGAAAAAAATTAAACAGCGCCCTCTATCATGCACGTCAGTTATTAGATTGGTTCCAATTTGTAGCATTTGTAGCATTTGTAGCATTATGTTGGAGGAGCAATGCTGTATCCAACGAGACCAAGTTTGCAAAATTCGGTTCAACAGAACCGGAGTTATAAGCTTTCCTTCAATACAAAGTTTCCCCTCCATCCCTCCCCTTATTTGACAAAATACAAGAAAGTTGGCCGACGTAAAACATACAAAATTTTTAGTAGATTCCGATTTTCATACTTATGATACACCTTAAGTTGGTAAATTTTGCGTAAAAGTTACGCCCTCTACCGGTCATCCTACGCTTTCCTAAATAATTTCCCGAATTTTTTCCCCGAAGCTGCACTGTGAACCGTTCCTGAGATATAGCCGAGCGACATTCTTAGTTGTTGATTAGATGCATAACATGAAATGGTAGACACATGAATTATGTGCTGGCACTGAAAAGAATGGTGACAAGACATTTATCTGTAAATATTGCCACAATTTGTAGATCCTCATATTTGATTAACTTGCTTTTCACACACATTTTATTTTGTTTTTTCTATTTTGTTTGTATTAATGACAGTAATTACTAAAGTAACCTATGTCATCATACACCTTTAACAAACAAATTTGCTTTCTCTAACAATAAATATATCTCTTATTTAATATAACAATAGCTTCTGTAATAGACTTTCCTCTTTAAATTAACAATGCCATTTAATGGCACCTTCCACCTAAGGCATGAGTCACAC